>OY757192.1:7329024-7929024 GCA_963583895.1 Melanophora roralis
GGTGTCAGGAAACATTTTAAGGTCAAAAAAGTTACATTATTTTGAATGCAAGTGATATGTAAATAAGTTTTTATTCACAAACAAATATATTTATTTTTCACAAAATCTTTTTATATGTAGCACAAAAATATTTAAATATTTTCGCGATTTTATGCTTAAAAATATTTGTAAGAAGAGAACTTCGAAGTTTTAGCAAGAATTTTTCAACAGATTTGCTTAAACATTGACTAAAAAATAAATAGCTAATATATCTACTTGAAACTGTTAGAAAAAAAAGATAAAATTAACGTTTTTCAGTAAAAAATAAAAATGTAACATAAAAGGCGCTAAAGATTAAACAATACGTGTTTTTGGTAGTTAAAAGGCAATAAATATAGTGCAAAACGCGCTAAATTGGCAACGCTGTACATTAGTGCTAAACTAAACACATATAGGGGATTCACAAGGTGTTCTATTTGTCCTATTGTCATAAAATTTCCACAATGGCTTAAAAACATTTTCAAGCTATATGACACTCGGCGCAGGTGTATTGGGAGTTGTTGTGACAATTTAATAAGCATGTAAAACGACGTAGTATTTTTTAAGAACTATTTTTGTATAAAAGACAAAAAAAAACATTGTGAAATTTTATTACAATGTGACAATAGGACAAAATAGGACACCTTGTGAGTCCCCTAATAGTTTTTTTTTGCATGTTTTGGGTTTGTTTATCTCAAGTTATGTCTCTTATTTTTAAATCTTTTTTAAGTTGCTTTGGCCATCAATCGGATGTATATTTAAACCAGGGACCAAATCGTCGCATTCGATTCAAATCAAAATTCATAAGATCTTATTAGAATTTCTATATTTAATGCATTGACAACATGATCGATCGAGTAAATATCGATTCAAATCGAATGCCATGATTTGGCCCCAGTAAACTTAATTTTATATATTAGAAGAAAAGAAAATTAATAAATTCCGTTGGTTAAATTATTTATTTGATATAATTGGCACAATTTTAGCAGGGATACAGCTTTGTATTTTTTTGGCTTTCTACGTAACATGTAATATATTTACAGTCTAATTTTCTTAACTTTTGATGTAAGAAATATTTTAAGGCACTTTTATTGTACATTATTAAGGGCACTACTAAATCATATGTTAGAAGTTTTTGACAGGCTTTGGTTAAAATTGTTTATTTGTATATATCACCACTCTTCGAAATCTCATACAAATCCCGTTTTTAAGTGCGATTTCTTTACCTGAATTTTAAAGATAAATTCCCTCAATTCCTGCACTGAAAGAAAAAAGTGTCATCAATATAACTAAACCGTTACGTTATAATTTTTACGTCATTTTAATGATAAGTTTCATTAATTATGTGAAATTGTTCATAAAAATAACAAAATCTTCATCAATATTATGAATTTGATATAAAAGGTGTTTTTTAGCATTTCCGTAGTTTCATCAGTGTAACGTAACCCATTACATTCTGACTACGAAAAGTTTAAGCTAAGATTTTGTGCAAAAAATGTTATAAACAAATTATTATTTTAACTTTTTTTTATAATATAACCCCAAGTGATGCTGTAAAGCAGTTTTTTCCGTTTTTAATTGATTTTTTTTAAAATTTACAGCTACTTGCGAAATTCAATGAAAAATTTACGTTATTTTAATGGAAACTTACAAAGTTTGCTTTACATGCAAAATAGTAAAATATGTGAACCAAACGTTGAATGAAACAGAAATAAATAGGTAAATTAATGTGATTAAACTATGTTTAATTAATTTTGTTGAATATTTTATGTTTTTTTTGAAAAATTTAATCTTTACATCATTTGAATGAAACATTTTGAAATTTTCGTCATTTTACGTTGAAAAAACGAAGGATTTTTCCTCAAATTTACGTTAATATGACTACACAGTCATTAAAATGCCGTTATTAATCCTTAATAAAACGAGACATTATAAAAAGCAAAAGAAAAACAAAGAGACAATAACAAATGGAGAGTATATTGACCTTGTTGTTGTTGCTAATATTGCTATTTTTCATTAGTATTACGTAAACTGTCTTTGATAATACGAAAAATTGTAAAGAGAGAATTATTTTTTACGTTTACTTTTATTTTACTATTTTTTCATTAATATAACGTAATCTGTCATTGATAATATGAAGAACAATAATAGAGAGCGTGACAGACATTTTTTAACGTTTACGTTTTAGTAATATTTTGTCATTTATATAACGTAAAATGTCATTGATAATATGATAACCTATTATAAGCAAAAGAAAAATTTCAATTTGTATCAAGTCGTCAAGCAGTTAAGTGTCATAGAAATATAATTAATTAATAAAATAAAAACTGTAAAAAGTTAATTTTGCGAAAAAGGTATATACAAATAAAAATTAAATAAATAATAAAAAAACATAAATTAGTGTAAAAAGCTAATATTGTAAAAAAGTTGTATCATGAAATGTTTTCTCTGCAAAAAGGTGTTTAATATAAATGAGATATATTTAATTCATTTGAAACAGTATCATTTTTTAAAGTTTAATGATAATTTTAAATAAAATAGATAAAAATGAAACTGAAAAAGGTAATATACTTAGTCTTATGTACGTATAAGATATACATATTTTAAATAAAATTTTTTTTCTCTTTTCAGACAAGGATCTATTTCATCTAAAACTATTATGGTGTATACATTATAACATACATACAACAAAGAAGTTCTTAAGAAAGAATGTCAACGGAAAAAGAGAATATGGCAACTTTACGGTTAAAGACTCCCAGGAATCTTTTTTCTACATAAATACAACAATGCAGTCCCTGGAAGACCATATAGACTTTTTGACTAACCAAGGCTCTCCTATTCAGCCGTTTCTTTTAGGCTTAGGTGATGTAGCTACTTTAAAAGGAACAAAATTTTTTGTATATTTGGATGGACAGCTATTGTCATGCGATAGCTTCCAAAAAGCTTTTGATGTTTGTTTCAAGTGTTTCCATTTATTTAATGTGGAATATCCCATCGCTTGCAATCCATTTTGGATATTTGTGGAAAAATATTTGTACGATATGTCAAAATCGAATAAAAATAATACGAAAGTTTGCCTTTTGATTGATGAGTTATCACAAATGTAAGAAAAAATCTTTGTTACATATATGTACATATGTATAAGTAATTATAAAAAAGAAATTTTTTAACAGGAAAAAATTGTACATGCCAAAAAATATATCGTTACCTTAATATAGAAAAGCCCTAACTAATGTACAAAAAGGCTTGAGTTAGGGCCTTTCTAAATTGAATTGAATATTTTTGGCACTCTTCTGAAAAAAATGTTTTATTAAATGTATTCTATGTTATCGTCTTATCAAAATAAAATAAAAATTTATATTTTAAAAAATATTTCTTTTTTTATTTCAACGTCATTTTTTATCAACATGTGGTAGTATCAATGAAAAAATTTATTACGTAGATGTAAGGGTTGCATAACATTGATGAAATTTGTCATTGTATCAATGATAAACTTCATAGTTTTAATGACAAAATATAAAAATTCGATTATAAGTTTCATCATGTAGATGTAAAATATACATAACATTAACGAAAAATGTCGTTCCATAAACGATACAATATCATTAAATGAATGCATTTTCTATAATAATTATCATTAAATAGATGACGATGTTCTTTAAATGTATGATACTTTACGTTGTATATACGTAAAGTATATTATAAAATCTTTTCATCATAATAATGACACATTTTAGTGATTTTGATGAAGCCTGTCGTTGGAGAGATTTTAATGACAAAATCTTAACAATGACGTACAAATCGTAAAATGAATGAAGCTTTTTCTCTGAGTGTGGCATTTTTAATGTATTAACATACAAAACATCAACGACAGCTGCACTTTGACCTAACTGCCCAAAATTGCTTCTCGGTAGTTGCTTATTTATATAAAAGATCAATTATAGCTGTACAGGTTAAAAATTGTGGTAGTCTTATTTCGACACATTGCGGCACGATGGCCAATAGCTCTGACACATGCTTTTTGCGTGCTGTAAAAACCAGAACTGCCAGTTGGCTACATGTGTTACATATTATGTAATATTTTGACCTTCTATGTGATGTATAATTTGACCGCATTAGGTCCTTTTTTTGTAACTTTAAATCCTATTCACAGAACAAGACAAAATCAAACATAAATAGTTTTTGACATAACCCTAAAGAGAACAATCCAATTGTGACAGAAGTGACAATTTTAATTACACCTAAGGGGGCTGCCATACGAAACTCACAAAAATATTGTAAAAACGCCATTAACTTTCCCGGAGTCGGTCTTAGAGAAATAAATTGTATGACCGACCCCATTAATTTTCACTCCCAAACATTTTCCTAGAATATACTTACGTCTTATTCCCATGGCCGAAGAGGGCTCCCATACATGGAAAATTGTAATAAATGCCCCTAAATAGTTTCCAGGGTGCCCGTGGATAGGTCAAATGTAGACCTAAGCCCAACTCTTTTTCCTTGCAAACATTTTCCTAGAATATACTTATTTGCTATCTCCGCCCTGAAAGGGGGTTACCATACAAAATTTGACAATATAGGATACAAACCTCTACAACTGACCGACCCCCACTAGTTTCTCCTATTAAACATATTCCTAGAATGGCAGCAAGCCTTTCTTCATCGCCTAAGAGGGCTCCCAGACAAAGTTTGGTAAAACTGTAATAAATCCCTCCCTACAGCTTTCAGGGGCCCATGGATAGGTCAACTGACTCCAACCTATTTTTTCTTGCAAATATTTTCCAAGTTTTCGTTTTATTTATTAGTTGAACTATTTGTTTTAAGACAATTTTATTTTCTTAATCAGGCTCAAGTTCAATACTATACTAAATTCTCATTTATTTGCAAATGAAGAAATTAATATTTTTAGTTTTTACTACTTTATTAGCGTTAGTTAAGAAAGGAAATTTTATTGAAAAAACAAGATTTTTACCGATACTAGCCGAGTAGAATGCATTTTCGAAAAACTGCTACGATTTTCATCATCAGTACTCTTTTTTCGGTTGTTAGTTTATTAATTTGGTTGTAAACATCAGCCATTTAACCCACTGATCCATGTGGCGAGGTGAGTCGGCACGAAGTTTTTTCCACTTAAACCAACTAAACCAAAGCTTTTTCTTTTTTCCACTTTTTTTCTTTAAAAAACTTACCCCGTATCCCCACTCCCTAAAGGGGTTGCCGCACAAAATTTGAAAAAATTATGGTAAGAACCACTACAATTTCCCAGTCACCCTAAGACGGTTAAAATATGACACCGACCCCTACTTAAAAGTCAGAAATATTTTATATAAAAAAAAATGGATAAAAATCAAAGAGGCTAATGTGAAGGGTATCTAAGATTTGGCACAGCCGAATATAGCGCTCTTACTTGTATGACATTTTTTTTTTATTTCGTAATCGGAAAACTGATTTTAAATCGAGCTCCAAATGTGTAATTTTCAAATTCGTTAAACAGAAGCTTTAATTGGAGGCAACTCCGTTGATAAATTTTTCACTGAAGAAGTTTAGAGTTTCCAGCGAAACATTGGAAAATATATTAAATATATTGTAAAAGGTCATAAGAAAAATTTTATGCAACCACTTATGTACATATGAGTGTAGGTGATAGCGAATATCAATAATTATTAGTAAGACGGAAGAAGGCAATTTTGTAGTTTTTTATACTCGTACATATGTATACTTATGTACATACCTAAGCATATTTTTTTTGCCAGAATAATAAGTATGTTTATACTGTGAATTTTTTATTGTTAATAATAAGCACACAAAGATAAATATCATCACATTTACCCACCCCATTAAAATTATTAATTTGACAATTTTAAAATGAACGTTCCCGCTTAAGTGGAAATTAAATCAAAAACGAAATTAAATTGGATGATTTCTTTTTAATAAGAAATGCGGGACTCAATTTATTTTCAGCTGGTGACGATAAAGAGAAATCATACGAAATCCGCAATGTTTATATACAATAGTGACACTGATTCGAAATAATTATCTTAATGCTTATTTTCATATTTTAAACATTTAGTAGACGGTAAAATCACAGTTAAAGTAGTAATGAAAATGTAGTATGTATATATGCAGGCGCGGATCCAGCACACGCTTTAGGGGGTGTAAGGAATTCAAAATGAAGCGCAGAATTTAAAAACTAGCTTTTTGCGCTTTATATTAACAAAAATCAATAAAAAGTTTAATTTATTTTAAATAATTATAATTACATAAAAGGCACAAAAACATATTTATTTAATTAATAGTTTATGGTGTCCTGTTGAAGCAAATTTGTTCAGCACGACATTTGCGTCAATATCATTAATTTTATTATGTACATAAAGGCAACATTGCTAAGCCGTTAAGCTTGCCCTCTGTCATGGTTAATCTCAGTCATGTTTTGATACGTCAAAGGGTGAAAAATTACATTTAAGCCGTAGCATTACTGGCCGGCATTCAAACAAAAATGATGAATATTTTTCGCTAGTTTGGGAAAATATCTGGGTCACACTTTGTTGAAACATTTACCATATTTTCTGGGTGGTCTTTATAAATTTTACAATTTTTTCCAAAGGAAAATTTAAGTCTTTATTTACGATATATGCATTTTTTTAATTAAAAATGATATTTTAAATTAAAATCTAGGCTTTTAAAAATTACCATACCAACGCAAATATATTTTGTCTCTTCAAAAATAGCTTGAAATTGTGTTTGGGCTTCATTCCTTTAAGTCTTAAGACTTAAAGGGTTTTTATAAAAGATGATCTTTTTTGTAAACCTATATCCTGCTCTTGTAGAATCGCACTAAGCAGCATTAAGCATATGTACCTAAATATTTCAGAAAAACTGCATTACGCTTAGAATGATGTTTTTTTTTTAATTAGGTGGTTTCTTTAACTACCTACTACTACTATGGGATAGCAAGGCGTTTGTTTACAATTTTTTGCGGTTTCGTTTTACGTTTTTCAAAGCTCTTAAAACTACTGATAATAGCGTGTTTGCATTAACTGGCACATTGACGTCATCACCAATATCATTTAAAACATCCTCAAATGCGTGATTATGGGAACTTTTATTTATTTCATTTCAAATTATTTTCAATATATACATACACATACATATGAAATATCTAAATGGCAAACTTGGAAGTGGTTGCCTAAAATTTTATCTCCAGCATCTATGCGAAATTGGAAAAGTGAAGGAGAAGAAAGCAAAGGACCATAATCTCGAGGTCCACGGAGAGATATGTAATGCCTCCTCTCCTCTCCCCACCCTACACCACATCCCTGAATCCAGCCTGTATGTATGTATGTACATAAGTATGTTTAACAAATTGAAAATGAACTAAGTACTTACATGTGTACGATTGGGTATAGTATATTACAGGGCTGGAAATATTTTCGTGAGTGGTAAATAATGCTATTAACTCATAGGCGACAGCCGACAACACAGCTACACGACAACAAATGCAGCTGGCTGCAAAACTTATTTGCCATTTACCATTGAAAATTATATGTGATTCCAATTACAGTTATTTCCGCTTAATTGAGTTTCTAAAAATGCACGAATTTTGACGCAATTAAACGGGAACTCAATTAAGCAGTACTCGGTTAATTGAATCGCTGACGCAATTAAAACGAAAACCACTTAATTGAGCAAGATGTGCAATAAAGCGAAATACCTACATATGTGAAGATAGAAAATGAAACTAATTTCTTTATTTATTAAGTTAAAAAATTGTTTAGGTTTTTTAAAACAAAGTTAAAATCAGATACGTTCATGATAATAATTTTTATTACGTTTGTAGACGGAAACAATTAACCGAAACATTTGATCTTGTTTTTCGCAATGCGGTCTTATTTTGCAAAATAATTAAGCGAGTGGCGCAATTAAACGGTACTCAACTAAACGGGTATTTTAACATAGATAGTTATACCGAATGATTACGTTCAATGATTTTTAGTACAATAAAACGGGAAACTCAATTAAGCGGGGCTCAATTAACCGAAAACAACTGCATTTGGAAAGTGTGTAATTGCCCTTATTTTTAAGGTTTCTCAACTCTAGCTTAAACACATTTTAACATTATGTATACATGAAATGCTTAATTCGTTTTCAGAGTCAAACGTTTCTGAGATTTAGATCTGTGCTGGGGTGGTGATGAATTTTTATTTTGTCATTTTGTATAAGAAATATTCGGCAAATAACAAAAAATACATAAATAAATTAAAAACCAAAAACAAAAATTAGAAAAATTTTAGTTCAAGTTTAGGTCTTCTTAATTATTTTGCCGCTAGGGCTAAATAAAATTGAAACTCGATTAGCAGCACTGTTTTATACTCTTGTATAATTTTTTTCAATTCTTTTATTTGTCGCCTACTAAAATATTCATTAGTATAAAAAAGGACGTATCATATTATTGACAGGTTGCAGTCTGTAGCCTGCTTTCGTCTTTGTATTTATATCATTATAGATATTTACAGAAAAATCATGAAGGACTTAAAAATTCTAATATTTAATTTTTTTTTTTTTTTGTTATAACAAATAAAACAAATTTTAGTTTTCATTAATACCCAGCCTCAATAGCTATTAGAGTTTGAAACCTTGGAGTTTCGGACCTTGGGACTTAAAAAACGAAGCATCCTGCTTTTAAAGTTGTGTTTATATTACGTTTATTTACCTACCTTTCCATTATAAAATGCACCTCAAGTCATATGGAGGCAACTCAAGACACCTCAACAATCAAAGAAAGATAAAACAAAAAAAAGGAGATAAAAAATATCAAAAACAAAAAAAAAATCGAAAATAAAAAAAAAAACTTATTGACCCAGTCACGCATTGAACCCGGCACTTTGTGATTGCCAGGTTGAGACTCTAACCTAAAGTCTATACGAGACAGAAATTTAAAAACGTTTATGTTCTCAATTTTTAAAAATCTGTTGCTTACACAAAAAATGACCGCGTGAACCGTAAATTTTAGCGTTAAAGCACAAGCTTGAAAATAAGTATGACAACACATGGCTGGGCAATTATGTTAGAACACAAGCTGTCAAATTAAGTTGTTGTTGCGTTAAAAGTGGTATAAATAAGATGATATTAAGAAAAAAGGAAAAATTAAAACAAGTAAGAGCGCTATATTCGGCTGTGCCAAATCTTATATGCCCTTCACGTTGGCCTTTCGAAATCCCGAACTTTTTTTATTTTTATCCATTTTTTTTTACTTATGAAATATTTTTAATTTTTAAAGAGGGCTCGGTGTCATTTTTAAACCCTCCACGAGTGACTACGGGGGAAGTTGTAGGGGTTTTTATCCTAATATTTTCAAATTTTATATGGCAAGCCCTTTAGGGCGTGGAGATAGGGGGTTCAATGTTGTGGGAATATGTTTGGAAGAAGAAACTAATGGGGGTCGGTCATACACTTTATTGCTCTAAGATCGACTCTGAATTAGTTGTGAGATTTTTTACATAGTTTTTGTAAATTTTGTATACTCTAGAAAAACGTTTGGGAGCAAAAATTAATGGGGGTCTGTGATACATTTTATTCCTTTATGGGTGACACCGGAGAAGTTATAGCGGGTTTTACCTTCTTTTTTAAAGTTTTGTATGGCAACCATGTTGGGGGCTGAAGATAGAGGGTAAGTATGTTCCACAAAAATGTTTGGGTGAATAAACTAGTTGGGGTCGGTCTTACATTTTACCTTTGTAGGAGAACCCTGGAAGCCGTAGGAGTGATTTAACAAAATTTTTTTAAAGTAAGCTTTGTGTGGCAACCCTGTTATATGTATGAATACTAATACTTATAAAATATTTATTTTGGGTGTGATTCAATAATATCAACATAACTGATTCTGTTTTTTCGTTTTTTTTGTTTTTTGTTGTTTTTTTTTTAATATAACATACATAATTATGTGCTTGTTGTTTTTTTGGAATGAAAAATAGGAGGAGTCTTGGTGTTTGGCTTATATCTCGGTCAGTTATCGGGAAATTTTGCTGAATTTCAATACCGCAGATACTTCTGAGAGTTTGATACCACTTACGGGACTGTGCGATATCGGAGGGCTTCAGAAAGTTGATTTCAACCATAACATGGACATGTCTAAATCGACTTCCCTATCTACATATAAGGATCCAGAATATATATACCTTATGGGGTCGCAAATCGATAATAAAGAAATTACAAACGGAATGACAAACTTATGTGAAGGGCATAACAAGAATTATAAAAAACCAACATAAATTAATAAATTAAAATAAAAAATTAAATGATAAGTAAGCAAGGATTAGTTACATTAAACATCGTCAATTTTTTATTGGTGTTTTCAGTAACCTCTCGCAACAAAAATTTGTCTCCATGACTTTTTTTTTGATAGTTTGTTACAACTTAAGGGTATATGGGGCGTCGGTGGGCTATAAAAAGTTGATTTCAACTATAACGCGGAAGGACGGACATCATAAGGACCAAAAAAATAAGTTCTTTATGGGGTCGCAGATGGGTATTCAAGAAATTACAAACGGTAAGGCAAACTTATATACACTCTTGTCTTATATGTAAAGGGTGCACAAATTGCCCCAAAATATAAGGTAATAACCTAAGAAACTCATTGCTTGAAGGTTGCAATGGCTTTTTTAAGTTGACTGGATGCCTCATTTCTAAGATAAAGCTTTTTAAAAATTTAATAAAAACTGCCCGATTACCTAGAGTTTTAATAAGTTTGTTTTCCATCCCTGAATATTATATATTATGATAGGAGCTGACACACATATATGTAAGTATATTCATACGAATATAAAATTTAATTAATATTATAATCATGAGGGCATTTGGAAATTTAAATAAGCGTTCCGTAAATTAATATAATTGAACTTTATTTTATATTTTCAGTTTACTCAACACTTGCTTATAAATATTTCATTATATACTCCTGAACAAACGCACGTATGAATTAAAATTATTTTAATGAATGCTTATATACAAACTTAACCATTGTGTAAAGTGGAAACTACAGTGGGATTAAATAATTTATATAATTAGGTAAATCAAAGTGCACTTAGGACCCTGGACCTAAATGATGTTATTAAAGGCTCTTTGGAACGCCACGTACATAAATTTGATTGCCAATTGTGCTTAAAATATTTAAAAGAATTTTTTGTCCACTTAACTGACTTCCGATACTATCACATCATATTCCTAAACATAAAAAACACTAAAACGTGAAAAAATGCTTTTTTCCTAATACGTTGACTTGTGGAGGCATCTAGTCATTAAACCTAAATTTCGTATTTGAATATCATAACCTATAAATATGCCAAAAATTAATACTTTTAGTATGTAAAACGCATCTTCTTTAGCTCTGTTGATTTCCAACCCCAATCTGGGATATAAAAGAATGCAAAAACTTTTCAAAAATTAAAAAAAAAATAAAATATGTCTTAAAAGTACCAAAACTTTCAAAGAGTAAATTTGCCAGCCTATATGATCTAATATGTAAACCGCAATAAATATATACCCTTGATTTTCCCCATTTGGATCCTTTATCTCCTCTTTTTAAGCATCAAAAACTTTTTTCGCTAGTTGGCGTTTGCATCTTTTCATAAATTTCGTCAAAATTAAACAAGTTATTTGTGGTATTATGTTTAGTTGACCTGTTTTGATGAACTCTAAGTTATATATTAAGTAAAACAAGCTCGAGGTCTCGAGGCTCGAAGTTAGACATAAAAAAGTACGAAAAATGTGTACAAAATTTATCCATTTAACTTTCGAATTTCAACAAGAAAGAGCGCTTTATTCAGCTATGCCTTATATTATATAGCCTTTACATTGGTCTATTAATTTACCGAGACATCTTTTCTGGCCCAGTTATTTTGCACTGCAAATATTATAATAAAAATACCTTGTGCCGGGCTTAAGGTATGTATAACAATCCCAGTTTTCGGAATAGAGAACTTTACAAAATTTTAACGTTCGTATGTACTTATAATAGAAATACTATGTAGAAGGTTTGAGGTCGACATATTAAAAGTTTATTAAAAGTTGTTAATTTGAATAGGGGATTCTAGTCCCTCCAATCCTCTCTAACTATTTTTTTTCAAAATATATGAATTATTTCTTCATTACTTTTTGTAGAACATTTGAAGTCAATAGCGTTTGTAGTTTTATAAGATTTTTGATACGTTGTATCTGTATCAAAAATCTTATAAAAATTGTTCCTTTATATGGTGGGCTCCTCTGCCTCTGCTTTTATCCAAATAATTTATTTCCAAAATTTAAGCCTTATTGTCCAATTACTTCTTCTACAATATTTGATTTCGAAAAGTTTTTTATTTGTATGGGAGCTACCCCTTCCCATGATCCTACAAAATTTTTTTCTTTTTAAAATGTAAGCCTTATTGTCCAATTAATTTTTGTAGAACATTTGAAATTCTTATAGTTTCCGAGATATAGCTTATCGAAAATTTTATAAAAATTATTTGTTTGTATGGTAGCTACAACTTCCTCTACCCCTCCCCAAAAATTTTTTTCGAGATGTAGGTATTTTTGTTTAGTTACTGTTTTAAAGAACATAAAAATTCTTAATTTGTAAGGGAGCTAGCCCTGCCCCTACCCAAACAGTTTTTTTTCAAACGGTAGGCTTTATTGTCCAATTAATTTTTCTAGAACATTTGATGTTGATAGCTGTTATAGTTAATGTGAAACAATAGGGGCTGGTGTACCTCAAGAGAGTATACTAAGTCCAATTCTGTACTTGCTTTACACAGCAGATATATGAACCAACAGTTTTCCACACACGTCGAAATTGGCTAAGGAGGCTTCGAGTCAACTGCAACAACACGTTACTCAAGTAGAGAAATGGGCAAAGCTATGGGGAATAAAAATTAATGAGCAAAAATGTACCCACGTAATGCATACCTTACACAAAGAAACACGCTCCCCAATCCGTTTTAACAACTATATAGTGCCCCAACGATTTAAAACGAAATATCTTGGCATTCACCTGGATCGTCACCTTACATGGAAGACACATATAGATGCGAAGTTGACTCAAATAAAACTTAAGGCTACACAAATCCATCGGCTAGTCGACAGAAACTTTGTGCCTTGTCTTGATTGTAAACTGTTACTCTACAAATCGATTTAAAAACCAATTAAGTGCTACGGTATACAATTATGGGGCACTGCTTTCGCCTCTAACATCGAAAAAATTCAACGACGTCAAAACGAAATCCTAAGAATGATAACTGGTGCTGCTTGGTATGTTAAAAACAGCAACATGCACAAGGTTCTTCAAGTTCCACTAGTCAAATGCGAAATGCTGAACTATGTGGACAAGTATTCAAATAAGCTGGAAACTCACCCAAATCCGCTCGCTCGAAACATCCTGCAACATAGTGACACACTCGTCTGAAAAGGACGAATACTATTGTGCTTATATGAAGCTTATTAATTAATATTATAACTTAAATCTTAGACTGGCACTGGCTGGACTAATATTTACTACTTAGTTTTAAGATTTGAATACTTATGGTTAGTTCGCCAAAAGCGAAAAAACTATGGAAAAAAATTATGCGAAACACGATGGGTAGATCGATTCGATTCTACAATTTGCAGTAAGAATAAAGCACATCATAGAGGCATTGGAAAAGATGCCCGAGGGGAAAAATAGGGATACGTCTTCATAAGCCTTATTATAAAGAACTTTTCCGAGCACTTTCGAATTTATTTGCGGATTACGTATTCTTAATGAAAAACTTACAGTCGCACAGCCGCTTAGTGTAAATCTACAAAAAAAGGATATAGATTTACGAAAAGAATCATATATAATAAAATCCCTGATAATGTGTCTTCAGACTAAAAGGAATGAAGCCCAAAAAGAATTAAAAACTATTGTTAAATGGCAAAAAATATATCATTGTTATGGGAGTTTTAGTTAAAAAGCCTAGATTTTAAAGAAGAAATCATTTTGAAGATTTCGAAATATACTACCGCATCGAAGGCTACATACTCTTAACTGAATCTGTTTTAAAAGGCTTAAAAACACGTTTCTCAAAGGACGTTCTTTAGTTGTTTAACACCCCTCAACTTTTGCCTTTAGAGTATTACTACATTTACTGATTTAGAAATTTTAATTTCATAGCTTGAGGATTTATTAAAATTAAAAAAAAAAAATATAAAAAAACTATTTATATCGAAATTTAAGGCGGGCATTTTGCATTGGGAACAAAAATGGAAAATTTTATAAAGACCGCCCAGAAAATATAATAGATGTTTCAGCAAGATGTGACTCAAATATTTACCAAAATTTGCGAAAATTTTTTATCATTTTTGTTTAAATTCCGGTCAGTAATGCTGCGGCTGAAATGTTATCTTCCACCCTTCGCCGTATTAAAATATCGCTGAGATCAACCATGAGAGAAGGAAATGTCGTGCTGAACAAATTTGTTTCAACAGGAAACCATAAACTATTATTTTAATTGTTATGGGTTTTTGCCTTTTAGGAAATAATTATTATTTAAAAACAATTAAATTTTTTTGATAAATTTTGTTTTAAGAAACCGCTAAAAACTAGTTTTTCAATTGTGTGCTGCAGTTAGTAGGTAAAAACCAAAAACTGATATTAAGCCGGCCTAAAATATTATACTTCGTTTCTGCAAATAATTAAAAACACTTTAATGATGATTTCAATTGAGGTTTTTAAGATAACTTACGAAAAAACCCGATTTTTCAGGGTACCACCTAACTAAATAATTTGCTTTTATTTGATATTAATAACTTTGCTTTACACAACTTTGAGATGTTTTAACATTTGGATTGACAAAATAAACGAAAAAGGCACACACTAGAGATGGGCGATCCCGTGATTTTTAAAGAATATTGTGAACAGTGAACATGATAGGCAAGTCGCTGCTATTTTAAGCAGTGACGGTGATCGCAGTTTGTTATATTTCACATCAAATATGTTACAGTCAACAATATATGTTTTAAATTTAAAGTACAACATCGTTGTTACTTTATAAACATATCATATTTAAGGTAAAAATGTCGCATTAATAGTTACTTCGCATTTTATGACACTGTAGTTACTAGTGATTTTTAAGTTCTAGGTACAAAATCTACTGTACGGAAATATCGCTAATCTCTAATATTTATAATTTTCAAACAAATAAGTATGATTGATTTCTGGAGTTAGCCCAGCGAATCGCCGAGGCTAGTGTAAATTCCTTTTACCAATATAAGTTTTCCCGGTAAAAATCGTGTCAATTTGGGCTATTGCATAATGTAATTAGTTATCAATATACTTTGCTTCTATTATTGGATACCAAGGACACAGTTATTAAATATGGGTAACTAAGATTGAGTCTAAAGATTAATATGTATTATGATTGATTGGGAAACAATAAACCTTCACAACGTGTATGACCCTAAATAAATTAGTTTCTTTTAAAATTTCTGCATTAAAATGTAATATATTGGTAGTTAAATGTAGATATGTTTGTGGGTCTTTGAAATATTGTAATAAAAAAACTAAAACATTGTTTTAGACTTTAGCTCTTGACTGATATGCAATAAGAATAATGATACTGTTAAAAATTGCTACCATTAAATATTATAAACGTACATATGTATATAACACATTCATATGTACATATACATAAGAATCAAACACAAATAATTGTAAAAGTATCACTGTTTTTTTTTCTACCTGTTTAGCAGGAAATCAAAAATATTAAAACCCAAAAACACAAACAAAATTTTTTTCTTTTTTTCACTATTGTTTAAAGGGCACATTTTTTGTATTGATGGATTAGAATCAATCATATAGGATATTGTTGAGCTACATTAGTTGCTCTGAACCCAAAAAATGTGTTGGTAAACAAAATAACAAAAAAAAAAAAAACAATAAGAGCCCTGCATTCGTCTGTGCCAAATCTTTACAAGTTTACAGGGCTGTTTGTTATTTCGATTTTAAACCAAAAGTGGCGATTTTTTGTGTTCTTGGGAATTGAAATGTAGGTTTAGGTACATGTCTAAATTTTCGGCGACTATTTTTGACAAATCGCAAAGTTTTTGGTTTTTTTCATTAATTAGAATCCATTAATTTTGTATACAATTTTTTTGTTTTTACAAATGGCAGTCGTATTTAAAAAATACTTTCTTAAAAGAGCAAAAAATGTTATTATTCAGAAGTTGTCCCAATTTTACGTCACGTGTAACGATTGCTTTTGGTTTAGTTTTATTCAAATGCACGTCATTGGTTCTTACGCCAATTATCACAAGACTTAAATCAAGTCAAAAATTCCAATGAGATATGAGGGCGCTTACCGATCAACAGCATTCTGCTTGTGTTTTCTGTGGGGATCTGCACAACCGTGTTCGTAGGGTAAAGAAATGCAGGAATTGCGCTTGAAACTACACTGCCATCTATACTGTAGGCGTTTCCCTGTTTTGGATCTAGTTAAGCGTTCACCCAAGCCGAAAATAGTGTCTGCTCCTCCCAAGCCAACTACAAATATGCGTCCATTAGAACAGCCAACTAATAGCCCAGTTTCATGTTCCAAACCACTCAAGTCTAACCAAATCAACGCACGTGAGTCTAACCAGCCAACAACACAACAAGAGGTGCCAACAAACGAACAACGAAAACGGCGTCTGCCAACATAAAACTGAACTAGAATACATTCTATTTAGCCAAAAAATTGAGGTGATGTGAATTTTCTAAACTAATACGATATCTAAAAACTTAAAACGCCCCAAATCCACTGACTAATTGGTAGAATTTCTGTGCTACGTCTTAATTGTAAAGTTCTGCTCCACAACTCAATTTTAAAACCAATTTGGTGCAACGGAATACAATTATAGGGCACCGCTTTTGCCTTCAACATAGGAAAAATTAAACGCCGTCAAAACAAAATCCTAACAATGATAACTGGTGCACCTTGGCGTGTTAAAAACAGCAACATGCACAAGGATCTACAAGTTCCGGTTGTTAAGTGCGAAATCTAAAACTATGTGGACAAGTATTTAAATAA
Organism: Melanophora roralis; assembly: GCA_963583895.1. Taxonomy (NCBI): domain Eukaryota; kingdom Metazoa; phylum Arthropoda; class Insecta; order Diptera; family Rhinophoridae; genus Melanophora; species Melanophora roralis. Next base: position 7,346,100 of record OY757192.1, read on the forward strand.
GCTTGAAACTCATCAAAATTCGCTCACTCGAAACATCTTGTAACATAGTGGACACACCCGTCTGAAAAGGAGGGATGCTATTGCGCTTAGATGAAGTTAACTAATTCCATTACGAGAATTTAAATTTAAGTCTGACATTGGCTGGACTCATATTAACTACTTAGTTTTAAGATTTGAATACTTATTGTTAGTTCGCCAAAGGTATTATTCAGTATTAAAAAATATCACAAAAAAATCTTGAAGCGTTTTCATGGCAAGTGGTTTTTCTTTTTACTATAAAAAAGATTTCAGTGATAGATCTTGCAGTGCCTCGGCTATATTGCTCAAACCAAGAATCAAGCGTCATTTGATGGGTGGACTTTGCAAGCCTTATATTCAGGCAACTAATATCCGTATCGAAAAAGTTTCACAGTGCCTTGTAATTTCGTCGTCCGTTTATTGTCCGCCCAGATTTTTAATAGCAAAAACAACACTAAACACACGTTTTATAGTTCAAAGGGACAACCAGATTTTTGGCAAACTCACCTAAACGGAATTCCAGATCAGCGTTGCCGTTTGGTTACATTTGTTACATTTTATGTAACTTTTTGGCCCTCTGCGTAACATGTATAATTTAAACGGTTTTAGCCGAATTTTCGTAACTTTTTGTACTAGTCGTACAGTAAAGTATAATTTTTAGTGTAGGAGGTTTTTATAAGATCTTTTAATGTACATTATGGATATAACGACATAACTTAATCATATAAATGTAGTTTTTGACAAATGAAACCTGAAATAAGGAACTTCTTTGTGACAAGTGTGACCATTTCATTCACGTTTTTGGTTGAAATCAAAAAATATATTTTATAAATTATAAAAAACGGCAATGATTCCTTAGGACGGTAGAAAAAAGATTATCAAAAACTTTTTTGTTTCAGTGAATTTGATTCAGATGCTTTATGTTTTAATACATTTTTGTCCTATCTACACAAAGTTATTTATTTGTATCACTATTCTTCGAAAGTCAATTCAAATTCCATTTTTAAGTGCGATTTATATACCTGCATTTTTAAGATAGTTACCCTCAATTTCTGGCATTCTAAAACAATTTATATAGAAACATCAACGTAATCTGCACTTTAACTTATATGCGAAAAATTTGTTTCGGTAATTGCTTGTTAATGTAGCTTTTAAAGTGTATTTTGTATGCCTGCACATTTACCATACCCATTGACGGTTATAATTTACATATACTTATTTAAAAGATCAATTATAACTGAACAGGTTAAAAACTGTAGTAGTCCTTATTCGACACATCGCAGCACGTTTGCCAGCACTTCCCCGATCTTTTCTTCCACCCAATATAGTATGAAAATCTTTCCACAATGCGGCAAGTTTTGAAAAGACCCCCCTTACTTATTTTTTTTAATTTGAATACCTTTGTAAGAAATTAACATTTGAAAACTAAACAAGTATGTTAAGTGTATAAAGGGGAACAACACTTTTGATTTAACAAACATATTTTAAAATTAATTATCTAATTCAATGAATTTTTTTTTTGTTTGTAATAATATTTATTATTAAGCTTCAATTATTGTAACCAAGCTCAGAGGGCCATTTATGGCTAAGCAAAAAACTACTTAAAAATAATACAACAAAAGAAAAAAATAAATAAATAAAGAAAATAATATAAAGAAACAATGATTAAAAACTATAAAATTAAATAATTATAATAACAAATGATATAACAAATAAATTAATAACTAAGCATAGTTTTTTTTTGTTTTTTGTATCCTTATTTTACTTCGAGCAAAAGGTAATGCAAAAGTTGCAAACGAAAATAAACAAAACATTATTGAGAGAAGAATAAAAAGAAAGGTAATTACAAGTTATACAGTTAAACAAAGTCTATCAGGTGGTGAGACAGAAAAACACCGCAGCTCCCTAGGCAGGGAGTTCCAAATTCTCGATAACCTTACCCTAAACGACCTCCCAAACATTGTAGTATGGAAAATAGGAAGCGTCAATTGAGGGTTTCTATTAGAATTGCCAAAATGAAAATTATCAATTAAATAATCGGGAAAACCATTTAATTTCACCTTGTAAAAAAAACAACAAAACCCTAGTTGCAACATAGTTTTCAAAGGAACACCCAAGAAATCTAACTACATACGTGTTCAAATGCTGACGAGGTTTTAAACTATAAACAAATCTGACAATTCTGTTAAACATTTTTTTTAAACTTAGTAAGTTCACGACCCGTTGTACCAGAAAAAACTTCTACACCATACAAAATATGGGGCATTAACAATGCTGTGGCCAAACGTATCCTAACAAAAAGGGGAAGATGTGCGTCAAGAGAATATAATTTCCTTAACAAAAATGATATTTTTGAAGAGATGCCATTGACATGAGATTGAAAGTTTAAATGATCATCAATTATAACCCCCAAACATTTCAACCTATCTACAAACTCAACGCGTGTTCCATTTAAAAGAATCTCCATATCACCAATACGACCACCAAACCCCATTAAGCTGGTCTTCGTTAAATTAACTGTAAATCCATTTACAGAGCACCATGACAAAACTCTATTAGCCAGATTCTGAACCACCTCCTTTAAATCCTCAACAGACTGTGACGCTGAATAACAGACAAAATAAACATCATCTGCATAAACAAAAGGGTTACATGACAAACCATCCGCTACTCCAAGAAGGTCATTTAAATATAACAAAAAAAGAAGTGGGCCAATTACGAATGCCTGAGGAACACCACTTATTATAAGAAGAACAGAGGAATCTGAGTCACTAATCGTGACATACTGGCTTCTACCAGATAAGTAATAGGAAACTAGTCTACACGCCGCTGACGAAACAAAAAAGGTTTGATGCAATTTTTGATGCCTAGAATGTATAAGCCTATCAAAAGCCTTTGATAAATCAAGCGACACCAGAACTGTGTTCCTCCCATTATCAACCAATTCCCAAATTGAATCCGTCATACTTATAAGAAGGCCACTAGAACTATAACCATGCCGAAAGCCTGACTAAGATGAATGTATAAATGAATTACCATCAAGGTGAGAGGATATGTAATCCTTCATAATATGCTCCACTATCTTAGAAATAATCGGAATAACAGAGATAGGTCGTAGATTGTCTAAAGCGTTGGATTCACCACTTTTACGTAATGGCACCATTCCACAGGATAATCAGAAGTCATAAAGATGGTATTAATTAAATGAAGTAAATGCGAGGCGATATACGGAAATATTTTTTTTAAAAACTTCATAGATAGTTTGTCATGGCCTGCTGCATTCGACTTTATTTTACTGCAAGCAACATACAATTCCTCAGAATCAACACAGCAAAAAGAGAAATTACCTCCAAAGCTTTCACATAACAAATAATTTGAAGTAGATGTATCATTTTGGCATGATACAAAATACTCATTAACCTCATCAGGATTTACAGAGGAAACACTATCACCAACATCCAAGCAACCATTACTTCTCAAATAGTTCCCCATTGCTTTGGAGAAAAATTACGAAACTTTGTCGAATAGGCACGCGCCTTTGCAGCTCTGATTATTCTCTTCGCACGATTTCTGTGCTCGCAATAAATTGACCAGTTAGGGGGAGTTTGATTCCTTAAGTAACATCTGTAGGCAATGTTTCGCAAAGAGATGTGATACTGAATATTTCGCGAGTTGAACCAGTTCTCAAGTTAAGGCGAAATCCTACGACGTACAATTGGCACCATGGCATGTAAGACGCTAACATTCATCATCAAAGTCACAGTTGAGTATTAACATCACTAGTAAAATACATACCACTAAAGTCCAATGACCTGAATGTTCGTTCAAAAACCTCCATATTAATTGCATTATAATCTGAATAAGATACATAGGTAAATAAACCCCCCCAACTAAGACTATCACACCATTAAAACATACTTCAGCAAATATAGACTCAAAACTACCATACATATTCGATCTAAAGATCACTTTATACCTTATGCCTTTTGAAATAAGTAAAGCAACTCCCCCACCTCTCATCGGTCTCGGTCTATCACTTCTACAAATAGTATAACCAGGAATATTAAATACTCCAGACAAAATATCAGGTTTCAGCCATGTTTCACATAACCCTACAATGTCAAGAATATTTCCATTCAAAACATTTTTAATTTCATCCAACTTAAATGAGGAGGAAGCATTACCAAAACTTTGGATATTGTTATGACCAATCTTTAAATGACTCTCAACGCCTAAGAAATTACTACGTAGCCTTGAGTTACTACTATATATTGGACACAAATTAATGGAAGAGCTCATAAGAAAAAAAAGGCAAATAAAAAATTTAACAAAATAAATAAGTAATAAAGAAAATTATAAGAAAAGCAAAAAAAATATTTTAGTAACAATAATAACAAATATACAGCCAAGAGGCAGCACTAATTCTCAAAAGTAAACGTTATGTATATAAAATTCAAAAATAATACCGGATAGGTTCACTCTAAAGAGCTTAAGGTTTTTTCTTTTTGTCTTATTTCCCTTTAGAGATTAGTTAAGAAAATTCATAAATTAAAAAATTACATAAATTAAAAATACAAATTGTACACACAAACATAAATGTTCATGCACATGTATGGACACACATGTTATAGGAGAAGCAACACACCAGGCAAACTCGTTAAAACAGATGATAGTTTATCTCATGGTGAAACTATGTGTACCGGTGGTGTTACGATCAAAGCTAATGTACTAATTTATGCATAAGTCGAGGCTGGGTAGTTAAAGTTGTTTACTTTTACATGTCTTTTTTGACTACTGAGCCAACGAAAACTAACGAAAACCACAACAAAAACAAAAATGATATTCACCAAATTTTGTTGTTGTAGAATCAACACCACCTGATAAACCATTGCGGCATAGTTTATCTCTAATAAGTTCATCCCGCCTATCATTACACCATGCTCACACAGGTACATTTACACTTATGCCTGCGTACAATCATACATACACACATATGTACAAACACCATGTACTATATATATTAAGTATTAGTTGTAAGGGAAAAGGTTCCATTATCACCTTCGCCTCCATCACAAAACTTTAAACATTGCTCGTACGTAAATGTTTTCTCTACATTATTCGGCATTCTAACTTTAACTTTAGGAACATCGTAGTTGAGGAATGAGTATTTCAAAATTTTGCTGCACTTTTTTAATTGCGACAGACGGACAATAGTTTTTTAACAGGTTCAGTAAAATGATCGTTTAGAAACACAGTTGAGTTTATCGTTCCACCAATAATACCATTCAGTTTTAAGTTTCACTTTTTCTAAAAAGTTATCATTAATGCATCACGAGTTTGGATTGAATTGAATTTAACTAGAACTTTTTTCCCACCAGCAATGTATGTACAATGTTGAATGTCAGCGTATGAAACCGCAACATTAAGCAAAGAACATATTTTTATTATTGGCTTTCTTCAGTCTTTAATCCCTTTTGGCAATCCAGAAATAACGATATTCGATCGGTTTAAGCGCCGTTGCAGGATATTGTTCTGCATTTCTAAACAGAACAATCTTTTGTTTGCGGCAGTATCAACCACGTTAATTAAATCAAAACAGCTTTTAATATCAGAGTTTATTTGATTTGCAAAGCCAATCCCCAAAAAGCAACTATTCATTGAATCACTACTAAATTTTTCCTTTAATATATTCATTTGGCTTTCAAATTGTTCATCCAGCATACGCTTAGTATCAATAAACTTTTGCTCAATCTTTCCCTCTAAAGAGTCCATTAAAGCCGAGAACCCTTTTCTAAGCTCCTCTTGTACATTACAGTACTTTGGCAATCTTGAACAGTGTTCACAAACATACTTTAAGCTTCGATTTTTCGCAAGAAACTCATACTGCTCTAAAGAAACTTTGCCACAGGTTATGTGAAAATAGTTTTCACAGTAAGAGCATTCAACACTCCTATTTGTTTTTGTTATATTTTTACTACATAAAGGACATTTATATACAACCTTAGACATAATTAAGCAAGTCACCAGTCCCTTCCTTTGCAGAAACAAATACTTAAACAACCAGTGGTTTTTCTCGTACTGTAGGTCAGATATTTTTAAACACCAGTTCAGCCACAGGGTAAGTACCAACAAGTTAGCCACAGAAAATATACAAACGTGTATTTATTTCGAGGAGCAACAGAAATAAATACACAAAATACAGGTTTTTATTTTTCTTTTAAATACTCCAAAAAACTACTTTTAATTATAATTTTATATATTTTTTAATTTTATTTTCTTAACAATGAAAAAAGCGCGTTAGTTCATAGCAGTGCTGCCAGATAATAAAACTTGTTGTCCAAAAATAAAGCTCTTAATAATTTAGCTTTTTTTTGCTTTATGTAACTTTTTGTGAAAAAATGTAACTTTTTGATTGAAAAAACGTCATTTTTTGCAAGCTATCCTGGCAACGCTGTTCCAGATATCATTAATTTCGACCTAACAAAGAGTGTGCTGCCAGATCTTTTTTAAGGGTCAAGCCTCATAAAATCTTTTGTTGAACCACTCTCGCAAAAACTTTTTAATTTTCAGTCTTCAAAAAATCGTAGCTAGTGATTTTCTCTTAGGGGTATTTGGCTTCAATATAAAACAAGTAAGAGCGTTATATTCGGCTGTGCTGAATCTTATATACCCTTCACATTGGTCTTAAATATACCCACACGAGTAATTTTGTACTGCAAATAATATAATAAAAACACCTTGTGCAAGTTTTAAAGTCCATAGAAAACTTTACAAAATTTTAACGTTCGTAAGAATAATAGAAATAGATGAGGAACGTTTGAGGTCCACAGTAATGCAAGTTTTTGACATTATTTATATTAAAAGGTTGATAAAAGTTGCTAATTTTTATGGGAAGTTTTAGTCCCCCTGCTCCTCTCCAACTTTTTTTCCAAAATGTATGAATTATTTGATTATTACTTTTTGTGGAATATTCGAAGTCGATAGTTTTCCAGATGTGGCGTATCGCAAATTTTATAAAAATTCTTAGTTTGTATTAGAGCTACCCCTTCCCCTGCCCCTGCCCAAAAAAACTTTTTTTTGAATGTAGGTCTTATCCTGTTACTTGTTGCAAAACATTTGAAGTCAATTTCTGTTATAGTTTCCTAAATTTAGCACATCGAAAATTTCATAAAAATTGTTAATTTGTATGGGAGATCCCCTTTGTCCACCCAAAAAATTTTTTCTTCAAATCGTAGGCTTTGTTGTCGAATTACTTTTTGTTGAACATTTGATTTCGATATCTGTTATGGTTTCCGAGATAAAGCTTATCGAAAATTTCATAAAAATTGTTAATTTGTTTGGGAGCTACCCCTTGTTCACCCCCCACCCAAAAAATTTTTTAAAAAACATAAAAACAGTTGCATTCTTAATCTCATAGTGTACGGACGTGTCTACGCGAGTGTAATATTGGTAATAGGTGTATTAGTAATAAGTGGTAAACGAATTTATTAATATACATACATATATACACATAATAGTGAGAAAAACAACAACAACAAACTAAATAAAAAATAAAAAAAGCGAACTGTTAATGAGTAACAGTAGTCGTAGTGACAGTGGGCTTGAAAGCCAAAATGCTTACATTGTGTTAAGCTCAACAAGCGTCAGTAATGAAAATATCAAAGACCCTAAATTCAATACAAACTATTTAAATGAGAAACCAAAAATAAATACAAACAATTTAAGTGCAACTGCTTCAAATTTAAATAAGTGCTTTAAACAAGGGACAAGTTTAGCCCAATCTCTTTTTAAAAATTATAAAAAAAAAATACCGAAGTACCACCCTCCCCGCGGTCTTCCTTATCATATTCTGGAACTGAATCTACCCTTGCTAAAGGCAGCCCCAGTGCACTTTCATCAGAAGTTCCAAAGGTCCAGGTAAGGATGGACCGCTACATAACAGTTTTTAAAAGGGGTGGGAGCCGGAAATCCGCAGAGGTTACAAAACCAGCCAAAATTTCAAGAGATGAAGAAAAACCAATCTCATCGCAAAATCGTTTTGCAATTTTAGAAGAGGAGAACGAAATCCCTGTCACCGAGAAGAAGACATTTAAACCTCCTCCAATTTATTTGAGACAAAGGAACTCTAACGACCTTATTAGGTTTTAAGTCGGATTAATTGGTGAAAACAACTTCTATGTGTTTAATATTAAGCGTGGTAACTTTTACGAGACAAAAATTCAGGTAAATCACGAAAACGCTTACCGCACCGTCGTTTCAGAAATTAAAAAAACTGAATAAAAACTTCTACACTTACCAACTAAAAAACGCTTAAGGCCTCCAGGTTGTTATAAAAGGTATTGACGCTAATGTCGACCCGGAAGAGATAAAGACGAGTTTGTTCAGCAAAGGATTTAAAGCTAAAACTTTTTGTAGAACATTTGATTTCGATATCTGTTATAGTCTCCGAGATATAGCTTATCGAAAATTGCATAAAAATTGTTAATTTGTATGGGACCTACCCCTTGTTCACCCCCCACCCAAAAAAATTTTTCCTTAAAACATAGCCCTTGATGTACTTACTTTTAGTAGAACATTTGATGTCGATAGCTGTTATAGTTTCTCAGATATAGCGTATCGAATATTTCATAAAAATCGTTAATTTGTATGGGAGCTACCCCTTTTTTTTGCCCCCACCAAAAAAGTTTTTCTTTAAAGCGTAGTCCTTATTGGCCAATTACTTTTTATAGAACATTTGATTTCGATATCTGTTATAGTTTCCGAGATATAGCGTATAGAATATTTCATAAAAATCGTTAATTTGTATGAGAGTTACCCCCTGTTTTGCCCCCACTCAAAAAATTTTTTCTTTGAAGCGTAGGCCTTGTTGCCCAATTACTTTTTGTAGAGCATTTAATTTCGATATCTGTTATAGTTTTCGAGGTATAGCGTATCGAATATTTTTCCTTAAAACATAGCCCTTGATGTACTTACTTTTAGTAGAACATTTGCTGTCGATAGCTGTTATAGTTTCTCAGATATAGCGTATCGAAAATTTCATACAAATCATTAATTTGTATGGGAGCTACCCCTATTTTTTGCCCCCACCCAAAAAATTTTTTCTTAACAGCGTAGCTCTTATTGCCCAATTACTTTTTGTAAAACATTTAATTTCGATATCTGTTATAGTTTCCGAGATATAGCGTATGGAATATTTCATAAAAATCGTTAATTTGTATGGGTGCTACCCCTTTTTTTGCCCCCACTCAAAAAATTTTTTCTTTAAAGTGTAGCCCTTAGCGTACAATTACTTTTTGTAGAACATTTTAAGTCGATAGCTGTTATAGTTTACGAGATATAGCGCATAAAATATTTTACAAAATTTGTGAAATCGTAGGAAAAATACCCCTTTCCCTGGTCCTACCTGAAAAAACTTTTTCCGTTATTTAGGCCAATTTTTTAGGAGTATCCGTGCCAAGTTTTGTGGCAAAAGTGACTATACTTACTGAGATATATAGGGATATATGCCCGGATTTTGTCCTAAAAAAATGGGTTTCTTTGGGTTTTCGCTTATATCTCGGTCAATAGTAAACCGATTTTGCTGATTTTAAATAGCAATTGTTAGCGGGATATTTCTAATAGTTTGACACCATTAACTGGTCTGTATCTTTTTATTTGACTCCGGAAACTTGATTTCAACAGACGGGCATGGCTATATCAACTTTCCTATCTATAAGGATCCAGAATATATATACTTTATGGGGTCGCAAATGAATAATAAAAAAATTACAAACGGAATGACAAACTGATATATACCCTTATCACTATGTGAAGGATATAAAAAGTCAACAGCCAATGCTCATAGAACGTACCGTTAAAAGCAATGGAAAATATTAATGACTGTCTAAGTATCTTTATTAAACATATTTAAAAATCTTATTACGTAAAAACATGCATTAAAAACATACAGGCTAAATACAACAAAATTGTTTCTGCCGATGTGGAACAGCTTTTGTCTAAGGAAAGACCGGACATTATGGTAAAAGCAAAGATTGCCCCTGTTTAAAACCAAGCCAAAAGAGGTAACTCAGAAATTAGCTGGAAGCGTATAGAATAGCAGGACTTAAGGAACCCCTGAAATGTATATTCCCAACTCTTAGAACAAATTATTCTCTACGGATATTTACTGAAAAACCATTATCGAAAAAACGACCTCTGCGTAGCCTGAAGGAACCTGGGCAAAACATGAGGAAGAAAAATTTCATGTGTTTGCAAATCTTTTAAGAAATGTGTACACTTCCTACACATGTTGTGCTATAAGCAAATTATTCACTGTTTTTGCTAGATAACCTTTAGAAATACCATTAAAATACAATACCATTTCTAAAGGTCTTAGAGGCTATTGATAATTTAAACGGGCTTGACAAGGTCAGGAACAAAGTGCCAAAGCTACCTTTTACATGAAAAATATTATTGTTTTCATATTTGATGTCATATTACTTAATCCTTAAGTACTTTACGCCAATATGTAAAATCGATTCTCGAGCCTTGAAAGAACATTGTTTAAACTGTTATTAAAGAATAATTTGTTAGATTAAAGTTTAGTTAAACTACAAATAAACCAAGGTAAACCCAAGTTAAAACCACCACCCTAAAACTGAACCCCCCCCCAAAACGATTAAAACTTCATATTTGATTTAATTGATAAAAATATTCGTAGCCACGAAACAAACGTTTCATATATTTTTTAGACAAATGCATTGCATATTCAACGATGCTGTTGCTTTTAGAAAAATATTTTTAAAGATACAAGAAAACTTTCGTCTTGAGGTGGGAAATCAAATTCAAATATCTGCATTTAACAAGACACTGAAAAACGAAAACGTTTGTTGTCTGTTATAAAAGCTATAGTGTCCACTCCGTGGACATCCAAATAATGGGCCTTTATTATCTTCTGAAAATATAAGCTCGAAAAGTACTTTTCGTTCACTTCTATGACTTCGTATTGATGCCCGAGATAAAATTTTAAGCCAACGTTTCAAAGTTTTTCATTTAGATGATTCAAATATATTGAAAATTATTCAGACGAAAAAAAAATTAAAGTTTCCACAACCTTATTATTTAAAAAACTATACTTGAAATATTTATCACGCTAAATATTATTCAATTGTTTTTGAAGGAACCACTGATTTATCAGGAAACAACAAAACTTAGCTTTAAGGTATCTTAACACTAACGAATGTCAGCAAAAGAAGAGATTATCGACGCCTTTGAAGAGACTTTAAATAATATTGGCGATGACGTCAAAGTATCAATTAATAGGAGCACACTTTTATCAGTAGTTTTAAGAGCTTTGAAAAACGTTAGTCTTTATTTTAGAAATTGTGTGGGGATTGGAACTGACGGGTGTCCTTTGGCAGAAAATGGAGCAGTAAAAAAACTACAAAAAACCTCAAAAAAATGTAAAACAACCGCTTTGCTATTTCCGTAGACTTAACCACTCAATATCGCAAGGCAACAAGGTACCAATAATACAAAAAGTTGTATCGTTTGTTAAAAAAAATTTTTTAAAAAATATGCAATTTTTCTGAAATATCTAGGTACGAAGTTGTCTCCATTATGCAAGACACGATGTGTAGATCGTAGTGTTGTCAATTTCTGTTAACCGATTAACCGATTAACCGAAAACCCGGTTTCGGGCTATATTTTCGGTTTTTAAGACACCGGTTTATTTCTTCCGGTTAACCGATTTTTTATGTCTGTGGAAATCGTCATTTTTCTTTATTTTATTTTTGTGTTTACCGCACTGTTATCAGCTAGTGCTATTATTTCGCTTTGAACTATTGTTTAGTAAATGAAATTTGTAAGAAATTTGGAGAAAACGAGAAAAATATAATATACATTAATATACAAGCTGTTTTTCTAAAAGTATATACATACTTATAAAGTCAAATTGGGTTTTATCTATTCTGATAAAATTCACATTTGCTCCCCAGAAATTTTTTCTAGTCACTATTTTTTGTTTTTCTTACCATAAATTACATAAAGTACAAATTTTGTGAAACAAATGCTATTTTTACACCCTTCACATAGTGATAAGGATATATATCACTTTGTCATTCCGTTTGTAATTTCTTTATTATTCATTTGCGACCCCATAAAGTATATATATTCTGGATCCTTATAGATAGGGAAGCCGTTTTAGCGATGTCCGTCTGTCCATCTGTCCGTCTGTCCGTCTGTTGAAATCAAGTTTCCGGAGTCAAATAAAAAGATACAGACCAGTTAATGGTGTCCAACTATTAGAAATATCCTGGAGATAATCGCTATTTAAAATCAGCAAAATCGGTTCACTATTAACCGAGATATAAGCGAAAACCCAGAGTAACCCATTTTTTTAGGACAAAATCCGTGCATATATTCCTATATATCTCAGTAAGTATAGTCACTCTTGCCACAAAACTTGGCACGGATACTCCTAAAGAAGGGACCTAAATAATGGAAAAAGTTTTTTCAGATAGGATCAGGGGAAGGGGTATTTTTCCTACAATTGCCCAAATTTGGTGAAATATTTTATGCGCTATATCTCGTAAACTATAACAGCTTTCGACTTAAAATGTTATACAAAAAATAATTGTACGCTAAGGAATACACTTTAAAGAAAAAACTTTTTGAGTGGGGGCAAAAAAAGGGGTAGCTCCCATACATATTAACGATTTTTATGAAATATTCGATACGCTATATCCCGGAAACTATAACAGATATCGAAATCAAATGTTTTACAAAAAGTAATTGGGCAATTAGGGCTACGCTGTAAAGAAAAAATTTTTTAGGTGGAAGCAAAAAAAAGGGGTAGCTCCCATACAAATTAATGATTTGTATGAAATATTTGATACGCTATATCTTGGAAACTATAACAGATATCGAAATGAAATGTTCTACAAAAAGTAACTGGACAAAGGGGATTACGCTTTAAAGAAACAATTTTTTAAGTGGGGGCAAAAAATGGGGTAGGTCCCATACAAATTAACAATTTTTATAAAATTTTCGATATGCTATATCTCGGAAACTATAACAGATATCGAAATCAAGTGTTCTACAGGAAGTGATTGAACATCAAGGGCTTCGCTTTTAAGAAAAACTTTTTTGAGTGGGGGCAAAAAAAAGAGTAGCTCCCATACATATTAACGATTTGTATGAATTTTTCGAAACGCTATATCTGTGAAACTATAACAGATATCGAAACCAAGTGCTCTACAGAAAGTAATTGGTCCACAAGGCCTACGCTTTAAAGAAACAATTTTTTAAGTGGGGGCAAAAAAAGGGGTAGCTCCCAAACAAATTAACAATTTTTATAAAATATTCGATGCGCTATATCTCGGAAACTATAACAGATATCGAAATGAAATGTTCTACAAAAAGTAATTGGGCAAAAAGGCCTACGGCTTAAAGAAAAATTTTTTGAGTGGGGGCAAAAAAAGGGGAAGCTCCTATACAAATTAACAATTTTTATAAAATATTCGATACGCTATATCTCGGAAACTATAACAGATATCGAAATGAAATGTTCCAACAAAAGTAATTGGACAACAAGGTCTACAATTTAAAGAAAAAATTTTTCGAGTGGGGGCAAAATAAGGAGTAGCTCACATACAAATTAACGATTTGTATGCAATTTTCGATACGCTATATCTCGGAAACTATAACAGATATCGAAACCAAGTGTTCTACAGAAAGTGATTGGACATCAAGGGCTACGCTCTTAAGAAAAAATTTTTTGAGTGGGGGCAGAAAAAGGGGTAGCTTCCATACAAATTAACGATTTGTATGAAATTTTCGAAACGCTATATCTCGAAAACTATAACAGATATCCACATCAAATGTTCTACAAAAAGTAATAATCAAATAATTCATAAATTTTGGAGAAAAAGTTGGAGAAGAGCAGGGGGACTAGAACATCCCATATCATTTAACAAGTTTTCTTAACCTTTAAATATGAATAGTGTCGAAAACTTTTAAAACTCTCGACCTCAAATCTTCTTTATCTGTTTCTATTATTCATACGAACGTTAAAATTTTGTATATTTTTTTATGGACTTTAAAACTCGCACAAGGTTTTTTATTATATTATTCGCAGTACAAAATTACTCGGTTGGGTATATTTAAAGACCAACGTGAAGGGTATATAAGATTCGGCACAGCCGAATATAGCGCTCTTACTTGTTTAAGTTATTTTTGTTAATGTTTTAATAAAGATGAATTCTTTTTTACGTTATAAATATTTTGTAATTAAATGGGCGGTTAACCGATTAACCGGTTTTTTGAACTTCCGGTAACCGGAACCTGGTTTTGAAAAAAGTCGGTGTTTTGACAACACTAGTAGATCGTCATGGTTTAATTCTACAATTTGCAATAAAAATCAAGCATATAGTAGAGGTATTAGAAAAGCTTTCCGATTGGAAAAATAGGGATACGCCTACAAAAGCCCTATTATTAAGAACTTCCCTGAGCACTTTCGAATTCATCTGCGGATTACATATTCTAAATGATAAACTTGCTGTCACACAGCCGCTTAGTGTAAATTTACAAAAGCAGGATATAGATTTACAAAAAGAATCATCTACAAAAGCCGTAATAATGTGTCTTGAGACTAAAAGAAATGAAGCCTAAACAGAATTTAAAATTTTTTTTAAGAGGCAAAAAATATATAATTGTTATGGGAGTTTTAGTTGAAAAGCCTATATGAAAAAAAAATCATTTGAAAATGCCAAAATATACTATCGCATCGAGAGCTGCAAACTCTTAATTGAATCTGTTTTACAAGCACGATTCTCTAAAGACGGCCTTTAATTGTCTAACACCCCTGAACTTTTGCCTCAGAATATCACTACATTTACTGATTTAGAAATTTTTATTTCATAACTTGCTGATTTATTAAAATTGAAAACAACTAAAAAAACCTGCTTATATGAAAACAAAGGTTGATTATTTGCATTGGAAAGAAAAATTTAAAATTTTATAAAGACCGCCCAGAAAATATAATAGATATTATAGCAAGATGTGACCTAAATGTTAACCCGAATTTGCCAAAAATATTCATAATTTTTGTTTAAATTCCGGTTAGTAATGCTGCGGCTGAAACGTAATTTTCCACCTTTCGACGTATTAAAACATGGGGAGATCAATCATAACAGAGGACAGGCTTAACGGCTTAGCAATGTTGCATTTACATAATAAAATTGAAATTGAATTGAAATTGAAATTTGCTTCAACAGGAAACCATAAAATTTTAATTTAATAAATATGTTTTTTAACTTTTCTTTAATTATAGTTATTTTAAATGATTTAAACTTTTTTGTTGAGTTCTTGTTTTGAAAAACCGCTAAAAACAATTGTTGCTATTGTGTTTTTCCTTTAGAATTACCCTCTCAAAAGCTTGAGATGGATCCGCGTCTGCCATAGTACAAAAATCAGCTGTACTAAAAGGGGTTTGGATTTTTAAACACGTAAACGGTTTTTCGCTGTTATTAATTGCTATTGTTTAAAATTTTATGATTTTAGTTTTTATACCCTTCACACAGTAATAGGGGCATTTTTCAGTTGTTCATTTCGTTTGTAATATCTTCATTATTTATTTGCGACCCCATAAAGTATATACATATATTCTTGATGCCCTTAGATAGGGAAGTCAAAGTAGCCATGTCTGTCTGTTCGTCTGTTGAAATAAATTTTACAGAGTCAAATAAAGTAATACGGGCCAGCTATTGGAAACAAAATATTAGAAATAATTTGAAGACCATCGCTACTAAAATCAGCAAGATCTGTTTACTACCGACCGAGATATAGTGCGATTGCCTCAGTTTTTTTAGCACAAAATAAGAAACTCCATGTGTACAAAATATGTGACAAATTAAAACTGGTAACGTTGTTAAACACACACATATGTGAATGGGCATACAAAAAATTGGCAAAAAGATTCTTGGATGTAGGTTTGTATTGTCATGGATGTATTTAGGTGCATATGTATGTATTTACATATATACGGCTGTATACATGTATGTATGTATATATAGGTATGTATGTTTAAAATGTACGTACATACAAATATGCATATAAAAAGCGTTTTTGTTATAATATTTGCAAAAAATAACTCGGTACAAAATAACTCAGTTGGGCATATATATAAAACATCCAACGTGAAGGGTACATAAGATTCGGCACAACCGAATATAGCGCCTTTACTTGCTTTGTTTCTTATTGAAACAAAGCCAAATAACTTTTATATTTGTATGTATTTAC
The DNA here is from genome assembly GCA_963583895.1 of Melanophora roralis. NCBI lineage: Eukaryota > Metazoa > Arthropoda > Insecta > Diptera > Rhinophoridae > Melanophora > Melanophora roralis. The sequence continues at coordinate 7,362,396 of OY757192.1, forward strand.
TAGCTGACCCGGTGAACTTCGTACCACCTAACAATTATTGAATATATGGATTTTTTAAAAAAAGTACAAAGTTTATTTAGTCAAATAGTTCATTGGAATATATTTATAAAGAAAACAAAAATTCAAAAAGATTACAAAAATAAGGCGTTTTAGGTAAAAGCTATTAACAAAACTATGTATTTTCGTGCATGGGTTATGTTTAGGTTAATTTCCTTCAGTGCATCACCTTGTGATATACGAAATTGTTCGTTTTGTTATCAGGTGCAAGTACAAATAAACCAGATGGTTTGCCCACACGTGAACACGCAACGTATATTTGGCTATGAGAAAAACATGTATTTTCTAAATTAAGACCACAAATACTCAAGGACTGTCCTTATGATTTGTTAATAGTCATTGCGAACGCAAGACGAATAGAAATTGAATTCGCTTAAACTCAAAAGGCATATCGGTTGGTATCATCGGAATTCTCGGTATGAGAACTTCTTCATCTTTGAATTTTACTCTAAGTATAATTGCGTGAATAACATGTACTATCAGTTTTGTTATTACCAAGCTTGTTCCATTGCAAAGTTTTGGTTGGTTTAAATTTCGAAGCACAATAACTACCGAGCCAACCTTCAGTTCTAAGTTGTGCGGTGGTAAGCCAAGCACATTCAACGAGTTCAAAACTTCAGTTGGATAGTTGGTGGCTTCATCTTCGTTTGTTACACAATCAATTAATTTAAAAGAATGCAAAGTACCAACGATTTGATTCTGAACTATATACATAGTTTAAATTATCAACGTCTTTTTTTTTAGCTGCTTAAATTGCCCGTTCACTCAACCAGTCATAATTTTTCTCTTTAGCAATTATGTTGAGGAATACTTTCTGAACGAGCTCTTCTTTTGATGATACAAAATTACAAAAATTTTAAGGAAACGAAATCAATCCATTTAATTCGTCGACAGGAATACGGCCATTACCGATAATCAACAATTGGTTGGAGAAATTTTGAGCTCATAAATCGTTGAGCAATATAGCTCTCATGTTTTCTGTCAACTGCAGTATCTTTGCAAAACGCCACAGAATTGAGGATTTGACGCAAGCACTTATTCGATCAGCAGCCTTCGATCTTGGAATGACTGGCAGTGTTTGTGCGGAAATCACCAGGCAGTAAAATCATTGCACATCCAAAACATCTTGAGTCACTGCGCAGATCTCTTAGTGTTATTTTAAGAGCTTCTATTGTGCGTTTGTGTGCCATTGAGCATTTGTCCCAGATAATGATTTTACACGCTACTAAAACTTTGGACATGGCGGAGTTTTTCGCAATTTTACATGTCGGGTGCTCTATATTTTGAAGGTTTAATGGCAATTTTAACGCTAAGTGAGCTGTGCGGCATCCTTATTACAATGTGGCCGCTATTCCAGGTGAAGCTACCGCTACAGCAATGTTGGATCTCGCACGAACAGTGGCCGTTGTCATTGGGCGATCAATGCCGATACAGTGGATAACCGTCATTGCCAGTGATAGTTTCCGCCGTCAATTTTCGTGGATAATGTTTGGAACACTTGCCGTCGACCATGCACGGAGATTGGGGGTTGATGGTGCCACACGGTCCATGAATAATATTTGTAATTACAACATTATGTAGTTCTTGATCTGTTTCGGGATCAGGGATCTCGGCACTTATAATATAAACTATCTGGTCTGGTCGAACTTTTTCGACTAACCAAATAATAATATGTGCATGGGGCAAGCCTCGTTTTTGCCATTTTATTAAATACATCCAGCATCGAGTATCTCCGAACATGTATTGCCTAAAAAAATATATAATCAGCAAACGAATTTTTTGTCTAAACACACACAATTCACAAAATATTATCCTTAATAGCATGTCAATAACGTTATAAACAAGTTTTGTTTGTTTCTTCGATAATTACTGAAAATTGCTGATAAAGCGCGAAAAGCTGAGCCTATCGCATCTTTCATGATGGAAACTATTACCAAGAAAAACTTTACAAACAGTTCAGTTTATAATGGCTTCATTATTTTGTAGCCCTATCCGCCACTTGTAAATATTTTATTTTATTTTTTTAAACGTTTGTTGTGCTTACAAATCAATGTATAGAAAAAAAAATTGCGTTAATGACTCGCTATCTGACAGACTTATTCATCATTGCATAGCCTAAATGCTTAGGGCAAGACTTGAACCAAGGTATAACCATGACTTGGACTATGTATTGGTTAACTTTGTAGATTCTGAACTAAAAAAAGATAGAATTATAATTAAATTGACGCTCGACAGGTTTCAAAGTTATGAATGCATTTTTCGTACTTTTTTTGAAATATTAGACCATTAGGCGAGACAGGGTGAAAACTGCTTATATCTATTTTTACCTTCGGAACCGAAAAAATAAAAAGGGGCTCAAATTATTTTTATTGCGTTCGGTAGGCAGGAATATAAAATTTTGATAATTTTGATCATAAGGGGTAAAAACGGATAAACATTTTATTGGTAATTTTTAAGTTATTTCTGTTACCTTTAAACTAATAATTTAAATTGCGTTCAACTGGTTTAAGAAAAATATGAACACGTTTTTTAAAGTTTTTTTACAGCTATTGAGATTTACATATATAAAGAAGTGTTTTTGTTGTATGGGAGGTGCCATGCCCATTATTCCCTTTTCTCCTTAGTATACTAACCTCAATTATGTATATTAGCAAACATAAACATCAATAGACAATTTTGAGACTCTAGCTATAAGAATAATTGAAGTACATGTAAAAAAAATCCAATTGTACGGGAGGTGCCAAACCAAAAAGTTTGGAGACCTTAGCTGTCACAGTTAATGAGATACACATTCAAATATTTCCATGCTATTAGAGGTTCCACACCCATAATTCACTTCCTGCCTATACTCATCTTAGTTATGCATATTAGCATAATAAATACTCATATTAAATTTGGAGATTTCAGCTGTTACATTTATTGACATATATGTAAAAGTTTTTTTTGTAAAGGAGGTTCCACGCCTATTATTATCTTCACGCCCAAACTCAGCTTAATTGTAAACATTAACATTGTAAACACCTACACAAAATTTGGGGACTTTAACCCATACACAGCTGAATTATGCATATTACCATTATAAACATCTTTACAAACTTTTGAGAGTTTAACTGTTACAGTAATTGAGATATACAAAAAGCTATTTTTGTTGTATGCGACGTGCCTCGCCCATTTATTTCTTCCCGCTTATACAAAGCTCAATTATGCATATTAACACTATAAGCATCCGTACGAAGTTTGGAGACTTCAACTATTACAGTTATTGAGATATATACAAAAAACTATTTTTGTTGCATGGGAGGTGCAACGCTAGCTTATTTCTTCCGACCCATACAGAGCACAATTACGCGTATTGGCACTATAAACATCCGTACGAAGTTTGGAGACTTCAGCTATTACAGTTGTTGAGATATATACCTAAAGCTATTTTTGTTGTATGGGAGGTGCCTCGCCCATTTATTTCTTCCCGCTTATACAAAGCTCAATTCTGCATATTAGCACTATAAGCATCCGTACGAAGTTTGGTGACTTAAGCTATTACAGTTATTGAGATATATACAAAAAACTATTTTTGTTGTATGGGAGGTGCCACGCCCATCTATTTGTTTCCGCCCATACACAAATTAATTATGCACATCAATAAATAATGTATCTGTACCAAATTTGGAGACTTCAGCTATAATATGTATTGAGGTATGTGAAAAAACTGTTCAACTTGTATGGGAGGTGCCACGCCCAGTCGGAATTTCTAAAAACAAATTAGCCTAAAACGCATTCTGAGATATCGGGTATGTCTTTTTTTCAAGCTTCATTAAAATCGGTCCAGCCGTTCTTGAGTTATAAACGGTGTCACTAACAAAAAAAAAATTGTTTTTTTATATATAAGATATACATACATACATACATTTGTATGTATGTATGTAGGTATAAAAAAAATTTGTGCTTGTGTACTCAAAGATTTGAAGTATTGGTAATGAATGAGAAAAAAAATCCTTAATGTTAAAAAACAAAACAGGAAAAATGGTCATTGTTTTAAGTACAAAGGAATACAAAATAGATGAGAAAAAATGTTTTGATATAGAATCACTAATCCTTATATACATATGTATGTACATCTTAAAAAACACATTGTAGTTGTTTGCTAAATTTTTTAATATTGTTTGATTTCCTATATGTTTACTAATGTAAAACCTTACTGTTAATGACAATGCGTGTGTAAACGAATAAAAGAAAGGGCGAACAATGCCTAGTTGTCTCTATATGTTTGTATGTATGTGAGTATTATAATGCACCACTTTGAAAACAACAAAAGATCACCATACACCTCGTGTATGAAGTATTTCTTAAAAAGAACTAAAAAACTATATTCGGATGTGCCAAATCTTAGATACCCTTCACATTGGACTTTCGAAACCCTAAACCTTTTTTTATTTTTATCCGTTTTTTTATTTAAGAAATATTTCTAATTTTTAACCATCTTAGGGTGATTAGGGAAGCTGCAGGGGGTTTTAAACTAATTTTCTGCAAAATTTTTATGGACTTTTACTTTAATTTTTTAAAATTTTGTATGGCATTCCCCTTGGGGGATGGTGATAGGGGTAAGTATGGTCTAGTAATATGTTTGGGAGGGAAAATTACCCACCATTTATATGATACATTTTATTTCTCTAGGGGAAACTACGGGGGCAAGTATGTTCTAAGGATATGTTTGCGAGTAGAAACTAATGCAGGTCGGTTGTATATTTTTTTTTCAAAGGCCGACTCTGTAGAAGTAATGGGCGTTTTTACATCATTTTTGTAAATATTTATGGCAACCCCCTAAGGTGATGGAGATAGGTTGTAAATATACTCTAGGAATACGTTTAGGAGGAAGAACTAATCGGGGTCTCTGATATATTTTATTGCTCTAGGGGCGACTCCGCAGAAGTTGTAGGTATTTTTTCCCATTTTTTTAAAATTTTGGATGGCAACCATGTTAGAGAATAGAAATAGAGGGTAAGTGTGTTTCATAAAAATGTTGGGGTCAAACTTACATTTTACCTTTGTAGGAGAACCCTGAAACCCGTTGGAGATGCTTAAAAATATTTTAATTTTGTATGGCGCTGTATGGCAACCCTGTTATTTAAATACTAATACTTATAAAGGTTCGTTTTGGGTGTGGTTCAATAATATCAAAATAAATGATTTTGTTTTTTCTGCTTTTGTTGCTTTTATTATTGAATATATATGTACTTATGTGCTTTTGTTTGTTTTTTTTTCAATAACAAATAGGCGGTTGTCTTGGTTTTTGGCTTTTATCTCGGTCAGTTATTGGACGATATCGCAAATATTTTTGAGTGATTGTCGGGGGGCTTCAGAAAGTTGCTTTCAACCATAACGCGGACAGATAGACAGACAGACATTGCTAAATCGGCTTTCCTATGTATAAGGATCCAGAATATGCATATATACTTTATGGGGTCGCAAATGGAAAATAAAGAAAATACGAACGGAATGACAAAATTATATGTGTATACCCTTAGCACTTACATATGTGAAGGGTATAAAAATGCCGATCATTTACAGTTTTGATTGCTCCAACTTAATTAACTTTATATCAACAATAGGGGTTTCCCTGTTTTTGAATCAGTTAAACGAAAATAGTTTCAGTCCCTCCCTAGCCGTTAAATATGCCAACTACAGACATTCCCCCATCAGCGCAGCCAGCTACAAGTCAAGTTTCTTACGCCAACGCATTAAAGTTTAACTAGACCAACGCACGTGAGTCTAACCAGCCAACAACGCAACAAATGAGCCAACCGGTCCCAATTTTAGCCGCCTGGAAGCCATAGTTGACAATTTGGTAAAAAAATTGACGCAGGTCATGGCGTAAAAAGCTAGCATGATAAAAAAAATGCAAAACCTGCAGTCTGCTCTTCTGCAGGCCACGCTTAAAAGGCCACTAACTGCCGCTGGGTTTGCTTCTGAAACGCAAACGGCATTCGCTAATACAAACCCGAATTTGAATATTTTTAATACACCAAAAAATGTTTTGCTTTTTTAAAAGAGTAAATTAGTTGATATAAAAAAAATATATCAAAACTCACTGTTGGGAAATCCAACAGCTAAAATCTCCCGAAGACATCGATGATTGCCTGAGTACCCTTAATGCAAACATTAAAAAAGCCGTTGCACATGCTTTTTCTACCTACTGTCAGGCCAAATACAACGAAATTTTTTCGGCCGAGGTGGAAGAGCTTTTATCTGAAAAATGAAGAGCCTGAAGAAAATGGCAAAAGTATAGATCACCTAAACTAGGCTAAAAGAATGTACAAACCGATTATAAAAATTTGTTGGAGGTACACAGTCTGGCATAATTTAGGGACTTGGAAGGTCTATACGTGACTTCCCAGACGATCAACCTTAAAAAACCTGTTATCGCAAAACCACCCCTGCGTAATATGAGAGGATTCTGGGTAAGAAATGACGAAGAAAAATGCCACCTGCTTGCAAGCTATATTAGGAACATGTTTACCAACAATAGAAGCACTGACGTAACGAGCTGGCCCCCATCTAGAATGAAATATTGGATTCAAAACTTCCAGTTTGGCCTTAGAAGTCAACATAGTACCATCGAACAAACCCACAGGCTGGTACATTTTATAAGTGCCTTTGATTAAGTATGGCATTAAGGCCTGTAAAGCAAACTAAAGCTGAATCTCCTAGCTAATATTTTTAACCTTTTATAAAAGTACATAGCCGGTCGACAATTTGTGATCAAAAATGGTAATAGGGGCCAACCAACTGTCTTACACGCACGTTAACATTTGCGGATGATACCGCTTTTCTCCCTAAAGAGACTTCGAACCAACTGCAACAAAACGTAACTCAAGTAAATAAATGCACAAAGTTATGAGGGAAAAATAAATGAAGAAAAATGTTACCACGTAATATTTACCTTACTAAAAAGAACGTACTCATCAATCATTATAAGCAACCACATGGTGCCTCAACGATTTGAAACGAAATGCCTTGGCGTTCTCTTGTACCGTCGCACATAGGGGTATTTTGCCGTTCCAGCCGGACATTACTTTTTATTTTTTACAATAAAGCTTCTTAAAAATTACTGAGTGTTCCTAGATTAATAAAGCTTGGCAGAAAAATTTATTGAAGTCACGGGCATTTAAGGATTAAAAAATAATAAAAATCAAACCAAGGGGGAAAAAGTTCCCCTTAGAAGAACTAATACCACCTCTGAAAAATTAAATTTTTTTTAAAGTTTTTAATACTATTGATATGCAAATGCAACTTTAAACGTACGCGAAAGCTAAAACAATCTTCACTTGGACAGTGTCGTCCTCCCCCCTTTCGTGGGCGGCGGCATAAAGTAAAATTTGCTGAAATAATGTATGTAGTAAAAATAATGGAAAACTTACTCCCAAATTATATAAAAGTACAATTTTTAGGCTTTTATGGGTGGGGGCAGAAATGCTTTCAAACCCCACCCCCCGAAACGGCCCTGTACAAAATTTTTTTTTTATATATTTTGCTAATTTTCACAAAAATGTATTTTTAAGCTTGTTTGTCGCTTTTTTTATAATATAATGTATTAAATTTATCTGAAAATAAGTAATTTATATATAACAATTACTTATTTACAGAAGTAACAATTAATTTCAAGTGTGAAAACGAAAACTGATTTATTTAAAAAATATCCTTTTGCACTAAGAACAGGAGTGCTTCTGTTCTTCTTCGTCTGTTTCTTCAAAGACCTCTTCTGAATCTGAATTCTCTTAAAAATAACGCACAGGGGGAAGCAATAAAGAAACTGCTTCTTTTGTAAAGGGCAATGACTTCATTTTTAGAGTTGGTCTTATGCTAGTCATTAATGGGGCAGAACTGGGAAAAAGTCTATTAATAATATCTGCGTTACACTGAACTCTTGAAAACTTTCTTGCAAAATTCTGCCTGTAAATCCGAAAATGTTTAATGCCTCAGACGCTTCTTCTGATAACAGCCCAATAGGCAACTGATCCATGTATTAAAATCTTTGCATTGTATTTTAAAATATTTTTTGAAATTGTATAAACTGTTTCACCGCTGACATGTTGCCATCTCCTTCACATTTTGAAATTTCACACAATTTTCTATCTAAAAATCGCAATTTCTCTTTAACGTATTTATCTTTACATTCCCTTACTATTTGTAACAACTCTAATCTTGTATAAACTTTTTCTATTTTATTCTCGTAGTTTCAAAAGGGGTTTGAAAACAATTTCGTGCAATAACCACAATATAGATTCATTAAAAAGATAAGTGCTTGAAGCACAGATTTGTTTCTCCTTAAAAAATAATTTTTTTTAAACAATTTTTAAAGGTTTTGAAGGCAGGTACATTGTTTTTGTTGCATAAAATAGAGTCATTAAGAAAGCTGTCGCACAGGTATACGTTACCAGTTTAGGGGCCGGTAAAAACTACTGCCTCGCACATATACAGGCAATGTCAGTGTAAAACCCAATTTAACCTGTTAAAAATTAATTTCAATTTACCTTTAATAATTTAAATAAAAAACATAAAAAACAATTAATTCAAATTTTTGATTTTTAGTTTGGCTTAAGTTCATATAATTTCTTTTTATTAGAAGAAATTATTATTTTCCGTTCATGTTGAAAGAAACTTTTAATTTAAAAAAAAAACAGATTTTTCTACCGATACTAGGCGAGTAGAATGCATTTTCGAAAGCAGCTACGCAATTTCATCATCAGTACTCTTTTAACGGTAGTAGTGTATTTGGTTGTAAACATCACCTATTAAACTTACACGTAACAACATGAACGGAAAATAATAATTTCTTCTAATAAAAAGAAATAATATGAAGCTAAGCCAAACTAAAAATCAAAATTTTGTATTAAAGACAATTAGTTCAACAACAAATAAAAAAATTAGCATATAACTCACACATGGCACGGTGCAAAATGATCTTTAATAATTTCTGTCCATATGTCGTTGACAAAAAAAGAAATTAAAAATGATTTACCCCCCTTGGATGATGGCCAACCGTTAGTCAAGTGTTGCCGAAGAGACTTTTAATAGAAAAAAGCATAGTGTATATGAAAAGTAAACTTCGTCCTTACTTACAAAGTAAAAATGAAAGAAAACAGTCACGCCGTATCCCTTTTTCTGTTACGTGTAAGTTAAATAGGTGATGTTTACAACCAAATACACTACTACCGTTCACAGAGTACTGATAATGAAATTGCGTAGCTGCTTACGAAAATGCATTCTACTCGGCTAGTATCGGTTCTTTCAACATGAACGGAAAATAATAATTTCTTCTAATAAAAAGAAATTATATGAACTTAAGCCAAACTAAAAATCAAAAATTTGTATTAAAGACAATTAGTTTAACAATAAATAAAAAATTAGCAAAACAATTAATTTTCAAAACGTTTTGTGACCCACAAAAAAGTTTCTTACTCATGTGTAAACACACAAGATGAGAAAAAACAGAAAAAAATGAAATTTTCTAAAATTCGCCAAAAAAATGGCGCAAAAACGCGCAATGTTTTCTTTTTTTGTCTTAAAGTAGATATTTCCGGTTTTATTGTGATGAAAAAAAATTTAAGGATAATGACTGCCATCACTTTCAAAAAACTTTTGATTTTATTTGTTTTAATCAAAAAGTGAACGAAAAAAACTCTTTTTTAATTTCGGAGGAATTTTTTTTAATAAAGCTTAAAATAAAAAACAAAAAAAAAACAAAATAAGGTAGTTGCTTATATAGTCTTTCGCAGAAATAAAAAATTAATGTAAAAAATTTGTTTGTTTAGCTACAAAAAAATATATTGTAAACCTCTCAAAACGATCAAAAGTTAATAAATTGCAGGCAAATTTACCTTACTTTCCTGACTTTGACAGTGCGTCAAAACGACTAATTGCAAGCAAAAGATTTGAAAATTCACTATCCGATACAGAATTTTGTTATCTGTCGAGTTGCGCACTTTAATTTTTACATTTCTTAAATTTCCATTTTGGCTTAATGTCCGGCTAGATTGGGAAAATAACCCTATGTGCGTCGCCTTACATGGAAGCCACATATATTTAGATAGGGAGTTCACGCAAATGAAACTTTAAGCTAAACAAATCCATTGGCTAATTGGCAGAAACTCTGTGCTTCATCTTGATTTTAAACTTTCACTCTAAAAATCAATTTGGAAACTAATTTGGTGCTACGGTATGCAGTTATGGGGCACTGCTTCCACCTTCAACGCCGGACTATGGCGCCTTTTCCTAAGCCCGTGACAAAATATGCACTTTGAATTGAAGTGGTATATTTTTTACGGTATGTTTGTTTTTTATTTAAAGAAGTAGTCAAATGCTCAGCAGATGCGCACCGAGTTAAATTAGTTACTTAATATAAATATACTTAGATTTAAATACTAAAAGCATATACAAAAGAGATACATATAAAAAACTAATATAAAATCAAAATGTTAACATTTAACTGAAAAAATTATTCTATTTTTAGAGCACCCTGTACCTCTAGCAGTATTTTTTTTAAGCCTAGAGTGTCCTCTGTCAATATTTTTTTTTAATCTTTTAAATAACTTTATTGTTTAAAAAGTGCATCGTCAAAATAAATCTTAAGAATGATAACTGGCGCTCCTTGGTATGTTAAAAACAGCAACATACACAAGGACCTACGAGTTCCACTACTTAAATTCGAAATCCTGAACTATATGAACAAGTATTTAATTAAGCTGAAAACCCATCCTAATCCGCCCGCTCAAAACATCTTTCCACATAGTGGACAAACTCGTCAAAAAGGGATACTACTGTGCTTAGATGAAACCTTTGAAATGAATTAATTCTATTGTGAGAACTTAAACTGAATACTTATTAATTTCAATTACTATTACATATCGTCTGCAATACTTAGCAGTTGTTAGGAAATATGTTATTTCTTATCCAGAATTTAAGCAAATATTTTAAGTTTGACAACTTTTTGACTTATTCTAGTTTAATATTTTAAAACAGTTTTAACCAAAAACCTCAAAGAAAAAAGTTTAAAAAGTAACAATAAAATTAAGGCTCTTAATATTTAACAGTTATTTTAATATCATTAAAGTAATTTCTTATTTCATTCCCTTCTTGTAAGCGTGTATGTTAAGTACTTATTTAACGCCCTCTTTGTAAGCGAGCATGGTATTTAGTTTACTCATTGCGATAACATTACCGTGATAAAATAATGAGTTAAAATTCTAACGAGTAAGTAGTGCCGAACTCGTTTTTTTAAGCATTTTACTCTGTATAAAGCAATGTTAGTTTTCGCTGGGTACTTTGAAGGGAAAATACTTTTACAAGCTTTATTTTTCTGACGATGAAAATGAATAAAACCAGAACGTAATGCTTGAAGCCAATGACTCTTAAAGAAAAACATTGATGTTCTCAATAAATAAGCCTTGATGATGTGTTGTGAACGTTAAGTAGTTTTAGATCACTGGCAAAAATATTCAAAGGTAAAACATATGTATGTATATACATATGGGGGATTTCATGTCAAGTGACCCAACTTTTAAAACCGATGTCTTTCGATTGGAAAGAAATTTGGACCAAAATAAGTTCTTGCAGAGAGTAGTTTAGACACAATTTTTTAGCCCGATCGGTCAAGAACTCTCTGAGCTAGAGGGGTTCAAAATTTGACGTTTTCGGCATATAGGTGTTTTTTCTCATACATGTAGTTTATTACCTTTTGCTTTTAACAAAATTCGTCCAAAATACTTTCGATAGTTTTTTTTTCAATCTTTCAGAAAAAAATATTTTTAAAATTAAAAAAAAATTTTTTTATTTTTTTTTATAAAATAATTAGAAAAATTTTTTTTTTTCCAAAAGTGCCCATTTTTTTTTTTTGCTCAAAAGAAAGCTTAGGTCTTTTGCTTGAAGAACTTGGAGGTCGCTTAGTGTTGTGCGAGTGGGATATCTATAAAAATTAATGTTTTGTAACTCAAGGTAGGGATTTTCCAATTTTCGCGTATATTCTATTTTGATTTTTATCCTATTTATGTAAAATTATCTCTTAAGCAAAAAAAAAAATATTTTATGCTAAGAAACAAAACAATTTAACCTTTCCGACGGTATGCATTGAAAATATTAACAAAATGTGTTCAGACATTGCCATATAAAAGTGATTTTATTCCAAAGGACTACCATTTTGTTGGTAATACAGTGTCGAGTGTATGAGACTTTATTTGGTACTTGCATACCGTCGGAAAGTTAAATTATTTTGTTTCTTAGCATAAAATAATTTTTTTTTTAGCTTAAGAGAAAATTTTACATAAATAGCAAAAAAATTAAAATAGAATATACGCGAAAATTGGAAAATCCCTACCTTGAGTTACAAAACATTAATTTTTATAGATATCCCACTCGCATCCCACTAAGCGACCTCCAAGTTCTTCAAGCAAAAGACCTAAGCTTTCTTTTGAGTAAAAAAAAAAAAAAAAAAATGGGCACTTTTGGAAAAAAAAATTTTTTTCTAATTATTTTATAAAAAAAAACAAGTAAGAGCGCTATATTCGGCTGTGCCGAATCTTATATACCCTTCACATTGGTCTTTAAATATACCCAGCCGAGTAATTTTGTACTGCAAATAATATAATAAAAAACCTTGTGCGAGTTTTAAAGCCCATAGAAAAAATAACAAAATTTTAACGTTCGTATGAATAATAGAAATAGATGAAGAAGATTTGAGGTCGAGAGTTTTTAAAGTTTTCGACATTATTCATATTTAAAGGTTAATAAAACTAAAAAATGCAATTACTTTTTGTAGAACATTTCATTTCGATATCTGTTATAGTTTCCGAGATATAGCTTATCGAATATTTTATAATAATTGTCGATTTGTATGGGAGCTACCCCTTTTTTTGCCCCCACCCAAAAAATTTTTTCTTTAAGGCGTAGCCCTTAGCGTGCAATTACTTTTTGTAGAACATTTCATTTCGATATCTGTTATAGTTTCCGAGATATAGCTTATAGAATATTTGATAATAATTGTCGATTTGTATGGGAGCTACCCCTTTTTTTGCCCCCAACCAAAAAATTTTTTCTTTAAGGCGTAGACCTTAGCGTGCAATTACTTTTTGTGGAACATTTCATTTCGATATCTATTATAGTTTCCGAGATATAGCTTATAGAATATTTTATAATAATTGTCGATTTGTATGGGAGCTACCCCTTTTTTTGCCCCCACTCGAAAAATTTTTTCTTTAAAGCGTAGGCATTCTCGCCTAATTACTTTTTGTAAAACATTTCATTTCGATATCTGTTATAGTTTCCGAGATATAGCTTATCGAATATTTTATAATAATTGTCGATTTGTATGGGAGCTACCCCTTTTTTTGCCCCCACTCGAAAAATTTTTTTCTTAAGGGCGTAGCCCTTAGCGTGCAATTACTTTTTGTAGAACATTCAATTTCGATATCTGTTATAGTTTCCGAGATATAGCGTATCGAATATTTGATAATAATTATTAATTTGTATGGGAGCTACCCCTTTTTTTGCCCCCACTCAAAAAATTTTTTCTCTAAAGCGTAGGCTTTCTTGCCCAATTACTTTTTGTAAAACATTTCATTTCGATATCTGTTATAGTTTCCGAGATATAGCGTATCGAATATTTTATAATAATTGTCGATTTGTATGGGAGCTACCCCTTTTTTTGCCCCCACCCAAAAAATTTTTTCTCTAAGGCGTAGCCCTTAGCGTGCAATTACTTTTTGTAGAACATTTCATATCGATATCTGTTATAGTTTCCGAGATATAGCGTATCGAATATTTGATAATAATTGTCGATTTGTATGGGAGCTACCCCTTTTTTTGCCCCCACCCAAAAAATTTTTTCTTTAAGGCGTATCCCTTAGCGTGCAATTACTTTTTGTAGAACATTTCATATCGATATCTGTTATAGTTTCCGAGATATAGCGTATCGAATATTTGATAATAATTGTCGATTTGTATGGGAGCTACCCCTTTTTTTGCCCCCACCCAAAAAATTTTTTCTTTAAGGCGTATCCCTTAGCGTGCAATTACTTTTTGTAGAACATTTCATTTCGATATCTATTATAGTTTCCGAGATATAGCTTATAGAATATTTTATAATAATTGTCGATTTGTATGGGAGCTACCCCTTTTTTTGCCCCCACTCGAAAAATTTTTTCTTTAAAGCGTAGGCATTCTCGCCCAATTACTTTTTGTAGAATATTTCATTTCAATATCTGTTATAGTTTCCGAGATATAGCGTATCGAATATTTGATAATAATTGTCGATTTGTATGGGAGCTACCCCTTTTTTTGCCCCCACCCAAAAAATTTTTTCTCTAAGGCGTAGCCCTTAGCGTGCAATTACTTTTTGTAGAACATTTCATATCGATATCTGTTATAGTTTCCGAGATATAGCGTATCGAATATTTGATAATAATTGTCGATTTGTATGGGAGCTACCCCTTTTTTTGCCCCCACCCAAAAAATTTTTTCTTTAAGGCGTATCCCTTAGCGTGCAATTACTTTTTGTAGAACATTTCATTTCGATATCTGTTATAGTTTCCGAGATATAGCGTATCGAATATTTGATAATAATTGTCGATTTGTATGGGAGCTACCCCTTTTTTTGCCCCCACCCAAAAAATTTTTTCTTTAAGGCGTATCCCTTAGCGTGCAATTACTTTTTGTAGAACATTTCATTTCGATATCTGTTATAGTTTCCGAGATATAGCGTATCGAATGTTTGATAATAATTGTCGATTTGTATGGGAGCTACACCTTTTTTTGCCCCCACCCAAAAAATTTTTTCTTTAAGGCGTATCCCTTAGCGTGCAATTACTTTTTGTAGAACATTTCATTTCGATATCTGTTATAGTTTCCGAGATATAGCGTATCGAATATTTGATAATAATTGTCGATTTGTATGGGAGCTACCCCTTTTTTTGCCCCCACCCAAAAAATTTTTTCCTTAAGGCGTAGCCCTTAGCGTGCAATTACTTTTTGTGGAACATTTTAAGTCGATAGCTGTTATAGTTTACGAGATATAGCGCATAACATATTTCACCAAATTTGTGCAATTGTAGAAAAAATACCCCTTCCCCTGGTCCTATCTGAAAAATTTTTTTCCATTATTTAGGTCCCTTCTTAAGGAGTATCCGTGCCAAGTTTTGTGGCAAGAGTGACTATACTTACTGAGATATATAGGGATATATGCACGGATTTTGTCCTAAAAAAAATGGGTTACTCTGGGTTTTCGCTTATATCTCGGTCAATAGTGAACCGATTTCGCTGATTTTAAATAGCGATTGTTAGCGGGATATTTGTAATCGTTTGACACCATTTACTGATCTGTATCTTTTTATCTGACTCCGGAAACTTGATTTCAACAGACGGACAGACGGACAGACAGACAGACAGACAGACAGACAGACAGACGGACAGACGGACAGACGGACATGGCTATTTCAACTTCCCTATCTATAAGGATCCAGAATATATATACTTTATGGGGTCGCAAATGAATAATAAAGAAATTACAAACGGAATGACAAAGTGATATATACCCTATCACTATGTGAAGGGTATAATAAAAAAAAATTTTTTTTAATTTTAAAAATATTTTTTTCTGAAAGATTGAAAAAAAATCTATCGAAAGTATTTTGGACGAATTTTTTTAAAAGCAAAAGGTAATAAACTACATGTATGAGAAAAAACACCTATATGCCGAAAACGTCAAATTTTGAACCCCTCTAGCTCAAAGAGTTCTTGACCGATCGTGCTAAAAAATTGTGTCTAAACTACTCTCTGCAAGAACTTACTTTGGTCTAAATTTCTTTCCAATCGAAAAAAAAAGTTGGGTCACTTGACATGAAATCCCCCATATATGTATGAGGAGTCGCAAGAAAATAAATGAGCTTAGTTTAAAAAATTTAAACGGAGCACAACGAGTTTAATTTTAACTGTCTGCTTTTGTTTCATTTATTATCATTTTAATTAGAAAAAATTTTCTCATCATAAAAAAATATTTCCATAATAAAGTCGCTCTCTTAATCTCGTCGTTTACGGACGTGTCAACGCGAGTGTAATATTGGTAATATGTGATATTAGTAATAAGTAGCAAAAGATTTTTTGCAATATACATACATACATACACATATAAGTGAGAAAAAAAAACAACAAACTAAATTAAAAGTTAAAATTAATTAAAATTAAAAGTGGCCTGATAGCCGAAAGGCTTACATTGAGTTAAGCTCCACAAGTGCTAGCAATGAGAATATTCGAGACCCTAAGTATAATAAAAACTATTTAAATGCAAGACCGAAAATAATTATAAACAATCTAAGCAAAAGTGCGCCTAATTTAAATAATTGTACTGAACTAGGGACTAACTTCTCTATTTAAAAATTTTAAAAAAAGTTCTGAAATACCATCTTTGTCGCGGTCATCGTTATCAAGCCATGGAGTTGAACCTGCAGCTGCTAAAGTCGCATCAAGCTCAATTTCTGCATCTGCACCTAAGATCCAGGTAGGGATGGACCGCTACGTAACAGTTCTTAAAAGGGGAAGAAGCCCTAAATCGGCAGAAACATCTCAACCTGCAAAAATTTTAAGAGACGCTGAAAGGCCAACCTCATCGCAAAATCGTTTTGCTATTTTGCAGGAGGATAATGAGGCCCCTGCTACTGAAATTAAGACTTACAAGCCACCTCCCATTTATCTGAGAGAGAAAAACTCAAATTACCTGATTAAGTTTCTGGTTTAATTAATCGGTGAAATAATTTTTATGTGACAAGCATAAAACGTGGTAACATATACGAGACCAAAATCCAAGTTAATCAAGAGAATGCTTACCGCACCACGGTAACTGAGCTTGAAAAACTAAACAAAAGCTTTTACACATATCAACTTAAAAATTCAAAAGGCCTCCAAGTGGTAATTAAAGGTATTGACTCAAATGTTGACCCGGAGGAAATTAAAACCAGTTTGTGCATGAAAGGTTTTAGAGTCAAATATGTATCTAACATTAGAAACAGGGAAAAAAACCCTCAACCACTTTTTCGAGTGGAGCTCGAGCCAGGTGATGTCAAATTAAGGAAAAATTAGACTCACCCGATTTATGATTTGAAATACATTTTGCATCGTAGAGTGGTAGTAGAAGCGTCACATAAGCGATCTGGGCCCGTACAGTGTTTAAACTGCCAGGAATATGGCTACACCAAAGCTTATTGTAAGTTGCCTTCCGTTTGTGTTGTGTGTGGGGATCTGCATGATACAACCAAGTGTGACCAACCAAAAAATGATCCTAGGGTGAAGAAATGCAGCAATTGCGGTGGTAACCACACGGCAAACTATAGAGGTTTCCCTGTTTTTGGTTCAGTTAAGCGCTCATCTAAGCCGAAAATAGTTCCTGCTCCTCCCCAGCCTTTAAATATACCAGCTACAAACATGCCCCCATTAGCACAACCAACTACAAATTAAGTTTCTTACGCCCCGCATTTAATCTTCGCCTTTGGCAAACTAACAATAAATATTCAAAACTTAAAGCTATTTATTTTTTATTAGACCAGCCAGTGCCAGACTAAAATTCAAGTTCTCATAATAAAATTAATTAATTCAGTAGTTTCATCTTAGTGCAATAGTATCCCTTCTTTTCAGACGAGTGTGTCCACTATGTTGCAAAATGTTTCGAGCGAGCGGATTTGGATGTGTTTCCAGCTTGCTAACCTAAATGACAAAAAAGCTCCTTGCGTTGATAAGATAAGCAACAAAATGCTTTCAGCTACAGCTAAAAGAATTATTCTTTTTATTTTTAATGCCATTATTCGGCTTGAACATTTCCCGCCAATATGGAAAGTCGCCTTAGTAAAGATGATTCCTAAACCTGGTAAGGGTCCTTCGAAGGTGGAGTCTTATAGGCCCATTAGTTTGTTACCAGCTGCGGCGAAACTGTTCGAAAAACTGCTTAAAAACAAGCTAAGTCCGATCCTGATTGACAACAACTGCATTGCAGATCACAAATTGGGTTTTAGAAGCCAACATGGCACAATCGAACAAACTCACAGAGTAGTGCAGGTTATAAGAAAAACCTTTGAGGAAAAAAAGTACTGTTCCACGCTTTTTATTGATGTCTCACAAGCATTCGATAAAGTATGGCATGAAGGCCTGTCAATCAAACTAAAACTAAATCTACCAGCTGATATTTCCAGCCTGCTAGAAAAATACTTAACCGGCAGACAATTTTATTATGATCAAAGAGGGAAACCAAATAAGTTCCTCTCAGTCAATAGGGGCTGGTGTACCTCAAGGAAGTATACTAGGTCCAGTTCTGTACTTGATTTACACAGCAGATATGCCTATCAATAGCTTCACCCACACGTCGACATTTGCTGGCGACACTACTTTTCTTAGTATTGATAAAGAATCTAAAGAGGCTTCAAACCAGTTGCAACAACACGTAAGCCAAGTTGAGAAATGGGCAAAGTTATGGGGAATAAAAATTAATGAACAAAAATATACTCACGTAACTTTTACCTTACGCAAAAAAACATGCCCTCCAATTGCTATTAACAACCACATGGTGCCTCAACGATCCGAGACAAAATATCTTGGTATTCACCTGGATCGCCGCCTCACATGGAAGCCCCATATAGATGCAAAGCTGACCCAAATGAACTTAAAGCTGCGCAAATCCACTGGCTAATGGGTAGAAACTCTGTGCTTCATCTGGATTGTAAATTTCTACTATACAACTCAATTTTAAAATCAATTTGGTGCTACGGTATACATTTATGGGGCATTGCTTTCGCCTCTATCATAGAAAAAATACAACGGCATCAAAATAATATCCTTATAATGATAACTGGTTCTTCGTGGTATCTCAAAAACAGCAACATCCATAAGGATCTAGAAGTTCCACTAGTTAAAAGCGAAATCCTGAAATATGTGGACAAGTATTTAAATAAGCTGGAAACACATCCAAAGCCGCTCAATCGAAGTATCTTGCAACATAGTAGACACTCCCGTCTGAAAAGGAGGGATACTATTGCGCTTAGATGAACATAACTATTTTATTATGAGAACTTAATTTTTAGTCTGGCACTGGCTGGACTAATATTAATTACTTAGTCTTAAGATAAGTTCGCATAAGCGAAGATTCAATAATAACAAGTAAGAGCGCTATATTCGGCTGTGCCGAATCTTATATACCCTTCACATTGGTCTTTAAATATACCCAGCCGAGTAATTTTGTACTGCAAATAATATAATAAAAAACCTTGTGCGAGTTTTAAAGCCCATAGAAAAAATAACAAAATTTTAACGTTCGTATGAATAATAGAAATAGATGAAGAAGATTTGAGGTCGAGAGTTTTTAAAGTTTTCGACATTATTCATATTTAAAGGTTAATAAAACTAAAAAATGCAATTACTTTTTGTAGAACATTTCATTTCGATATCTGTTATAGTTTCCGAGATATAGCTTATCGAATATTTTATAATAATTGTCGATTTGTATGGGAGCTACCCCTTTTTTTGCCCCCACCCAAAAAATTTTTTCTTTAAGGCGTAGCCCTTAGCGTGCAATTACTTTTTGTAGAACATTTCATTTCGATATCTGTTATAGTTTCCGAGATATAGCTTATAGAATATTTGATAATAATTGTCGATTTGTATGGGAGCTACCCCTTTTTTTGCCCCCAACCAAAAAATTTTTTCTTTAAGGCGTAGACCTTAGCGTGCAATTACTTTTTGTGGAACATTTCATTTCGATATCTATTATAGTTTCCGAGATATAGCTTATAGAATATTTTATAATAATTGTCGATTTGTATGGGAGCTACCCCTTTTTTTGCCCCCACTCGAAAAATTTTTTCTTTAAAGCGTAGGCATTCTCGCCTAATTACTTTTTGTAAAACATTTCATTTCGATATCTGTTATAGTTTCCGAGATATAGCTTATCGAATATTTTATAATAATTGTCGATTTGTATGGGAGCTACCCCTTTTTTTGCCCCCACTCGAAAAATTTTTTTCTTAAGGGCGTAGCCCTTAGCGTGCAATTACTTTTTGTAGAACATTCAATTTCGATATCTGTTATAGTTTCCGAGATATAGCGTATCGAATATTTGATAATAATTATTAATTTGTATGGGAGCTACCCCTTTTTTTGCCCCCACTCAAAAAATTTTTTCTCTAAAGCGTAGGCTTTCTTGCCCAATTACTTTTTGTAAAACATTTCATTTCGATATCTGTTATAGTTTCCGAGATATAGCGTATCGAATATTTTATAATAATTGTCGATTTGTATGGGAGCTACCCCTTTTTTTGCCCCCACCCAAAAAATTTTTTCTCTAAGGCGTAGCCCTTAGCGTGCAATTACTTTTTGTAGAACATTTCATATCGATATCTGTTATAGTTTCCGAGATATAGCGTATCGAATATTTGATAATAATTGTCGATTTGTATGGGAGCTACCCCTTTTTTTGCCCCCACCCAAAAAATTTTTTCTTTAAGGCGTATCCCTTAGCGTGCAATTACTTTTTGTAGAACATTTCATATCGATATCTGTTATAGTTTCCGAGATATAGCGTATCGAATATTTGATAATAATTGTCGATTTGTATGGGAGCTACCCCTTTTTTTGCCCCCACCCAAAAAATTTTTTCTTTAAGGCGTATCCCTTAGCGTGCAATTACTTTTTGTAGAACATTTCATTTCGATATCTATTATAGTTTCCGAGATATAGCTTATAGAATATTTTATAATAATTGTCGATTTGTATGGGAGCTACCCCTTTTTTTGCCCCCACTCGAAAAATTTTTTCTTTAAAGCGTAGGCATTCTCGCCCAATTACTTTTTGTAGAATATTTCATTTCAATATCTGTTATAGTTTCCGAGATATAGCGTATCGAATATTTGATAATAATTGTCGATTTGTATGGGAGCTACCCCTTTTTTTGCCCCCACCCAAAAAATTTTTTCTCTAAGGCGTAGCCCTTAGCGTGCAATTACTTTTTGTAGAACATTTCATATCGATATCTGTTATAGTTTCCGAGATATAGCGTATCGAATATTTGATAATAATTGTCGATTTGTATGGGAGCTACCCCTTTTTTTGCCCCCACCCAAAAAATTTTTTCTTTAAGGCGTATCCCTTAGCGTGCAATTACTTTTTGTAGAACATTTCATTTCGATATCTGTTATAGTTTCCGAGATATAGCGTATCGAATATTTGATAATAATTGTCGATTTGTATGGGAGCTACCCCTTTTTTTGCCCCCACCCAAAAAATTTTTTCTTTAAGGCGTATCCCTTAGCGTGCAATTACTTTTTGTAGAACATTTCATTTCGATATCTGTTATAGTTTCCGAGATATAGCGTATCGAATGTTTGATAATAATTGTCGATTTGTATGGGAGCTACACCTTTTTTTGCCCCCACCCAAAAAATTTTTTCTTTAAGGCGTATCCCTTA
Organism: Melanophora roralis; assembly: GCA_963583895.1. Classification (NCBI taxonomy): domain Eukaryota; kingdom Metazoa; phylum Arthropoda; class Insecta; order Diptera; family Rhinophoridae; genus Melanophora; species Melanophora roralis. Next base: position 7,383,938 of record OY757192.1, read on the forward strand.
GCGTGCAATTACTTTTTGTAGAACATTTCATTTCGATATCTGTTATAGTTTCCGAGATATAGCGTATCGAATATTTGATAATAATTGTCGATTTGTATGGGAGCTACCCCTTTTTTTGCCCCCACCCAAAAAATTTTTTCCTTAAGGCGTAGCCCTTAGCGTGCAATTACTTTTTGTGGAACATTTTAAGTCGATAGCTGTTATAGTTTACGAGATATAGCGCATAACATATTTCACCAAATTTGTGCAATTGTAGAAAAAATACCCCTTCCCCTGGTCCTATCTGAAAAATTTTTTTCCATTATTTAGGTCCCTTCTTAAGGAGTATCCGTGCCAAGTTTTGTGGCAAGAGTGACTATACTTACTGAGATATATAGGGATATATGCACGGATTTTGTCCTAAAAAAAATGGGTTACTCTGGGTTTTCGCTTATATCTCGGTCAATAGTGAACCGATTTTGCTGATTTTAAATAGCGATTGTTAGCGGGATATTTGTAATCGTTTGACACCATTTACTGATCTGTATCTTTTTATCTGACTCCGGAAACTTGATTTCAACAGACGGACAGACGGACAGACAGACAGACAGACAGACAGACAGACGGACAGACGGACAGACGGACAGACGGACATGGCTATTTCAACTTCCCTATCTATAAGGATCCAGAATATATATACTTTATGGGGTCGCAAATGAATAATAAAGAAATTACAAACGGAATGACAAAGTGATATATACCCTATCACTATGTGAAGGGTATAAAAACTATGAGAAAAAAAATATCAAAAATACTTATACCAAAACGCTATTTTTTCATATTATTATTATGGAATCTTCGCTAATGCGAACTAACAATAAGTATTCAAATCTTAAAACTAAGTAATTAATAGTAGTCCAGCCAGTGCCAGACTATCCTTTTTGTTCTCATAATATACATAATTACATAGTTAACTTCTTTACACGCTCGGAAAAAAATTCCTATTTTTTCCTACGCGCTCAAAGCATTGTCAATACAAAAATCCCGACTTTTTAATGCAAAAATTAATCAACACAAATAAAAGGAAACATACGTAAGTATGTATTTAGGTTTTATGCAAGTAAAATTTATTTAAAGTTTTTGTGCTTGCATTCTATATCCCTATCTATTATATAAAGAAGGGGTGTATGTATGTATGTATGTATGTATGTATGTTTGTATGTTTGTATTTTATAGCTGGCCACACCAGTGGACCGATTTTTTTGAAATTTTTACAGGGAGTTATCTCAAGTGTGGAAGGAACAATAGGCTACTTTTTTTTAAAAAACTATTGCTGCCACGCCCACAATACGCCCATTTGTGTGGGAAGGTTAGGTTATGAATGGCCTAACAAAATTACCCAAGGCCATATTGATCAAACGCGTAGAGCTAAATACATGAAATTTATAACACGTGTTAAGCTCTACATGTTTGTTTAAATGCACATGAATTTTTAAACATTGGGCCCATAAAGGGATAAAAAGGGGACAAAAAGGGAAAAATCTGTAACCTACTATCTTTTGATGTATATAAGATAGAAACAAAATTTAAAAAGTTTAGCGTTTTCCTTAAGAAATAAACAGACAGGTATCTGGAGTTTTTTTTTTAAATGTTGGTCCGAAAGGGCGAAAAAAGGGGTTAAAATTATATTTTGGTACTTTTTAGTACTTTTTTGTTGCTTTTAAACCAATAAAGATAGAAAAATTTTTCAAATTGCGTTCGATAGGTTTTACAAAAATATGATTACGCTGTTCGTACTTTTTTCAAATTTTGGGCCCAAAGGGTAAAAAAGGGTTAAAAATATATTTTGATTTTTTTATTCGTTTTTTATAACTTTTAAACCAATAACGATAGGAACATTATTCAAATTAAGCGTAACAGGCCTAAAAAATATGAGTACATTTTTAGATACTTTTTTAATTATTAAATCCTAAGGGCAAGAAAGGGTTAAAATTAGGTTTTAGTACTTTTTGTAACTTTAAAATCAAATAAGATAGAAACATAATTTAAATTTCTCTTCCAGACCGATTTTTGGAAATTAGTTCGCACATAAGCGGCTTTTAAAGTTAAAATTTTGAAGGTAAAAAAGTGGGCGGTGCCACGCCCATAAAAGTTAAACTTATTATGCTGGTACTTTTATTGCACTGATTTTTTAAAATTGGCACACATATAGAAGGCCTCTAATTCCGAAATTTTAAAGGACAAAAATGGAGGATTGCAGCGCCCACAAAAATGTAAGTTATCATACTGGTTCTTCTATTGTTGCAATTTTTATGAAGCTCAAAAATAGGCCGATAATATTTATTTTCGGTAAAAAAATGGGTGGCATAAAGATAGACAAACGTGCAAAATAATGTGAAGATAAGGCCATATTTGAGCCAGTTATAGCCCAAAACGCTTAATCCGGGAGGACATTTGTATGGGAGCTCTGTCGAAAAATTAACTGATCATCACCACAAACAACATGCTTTTTTCTTATGCCAAAAAACTTATCTGTTCCAAATTTCATCGAAATATCTGCAAAAATGCGGTCTCTACTTTATTTACAACAATACATTAATAAGGCTGAATTCCAAAAGGCAGTTTGCCTTGCATTAAAAATTTTCAACTTCTTCCCTTATTCACTCTTTACAATTTGGACAACGTTTTTTGCTTTCAGGACATTAATATAACTGTAAGCACTCATTTGGAAGTAGAAGATATTACCAGAAACATCATCTTTGCTTTCAGGAAAAACTTGAAATTTCGTGATGCAAAGCAAACTGCGTTTTGGAATTCAACCTAACTCCCAGCCGGACGGATGGACTGACAGGTTTTAATCGACTCAGAAAGTGATTCTGTGTCAATCGGTATAATTGGAGGTGGGTCTCAGACCTTTTTCTTTGGTGAGGCACAAAAATTGGCACAAAAGCATAATAAAATTTGAATTTAACAATATAAGAGAAGTTTGAACTTCTTTTGAAAAATATTTGATATGTGATCCCTGTATCTATCTATTATATAAAGAAGGGGTGTGTGTGTATGTATGTATGTTTGTATTTTATAGCTGCCCACACCAGTGGACCGATTTTTTTGAAATTTTTACAGGGAGTTATCTCAAGTCTGGAAGGAACAATAGGCTACTTTTTTTTAAAAAACTATTGCTGCCACGCCCACAATACGCCCATTTGTGTGGGAAGGTTAGGTTATGAATGGCCTAACAAAATTACCCAAGGCCATATTGATCAAACACGTAGAGCTAAATACATGAAATTTATAACACGTGTTAAGCTTTACATGTTTGTTTAAATGCACATGAATTTTTAAACATTGGGCACGTAAAGGGATAAAAAGGGGACAAAAAGGGAAAAATCTGTAACCTACTATCTTTTGATGTATAAAGGATAGAAACAAAATTTAAAAAGTTTAGCGTTTTCCTTAAGAAATAAACAGACAGGTATCTGGAGTTTTTTTTTAAATTTTGGTCCGAAAGGGCGAAAAAAGGGGTTAAAATTATATTTTGGTACTTTTTGGTACTTTTTTGTTACTTTTAAACCAATAAAGATAGAAAAAATTTTCAAATTGCGTTCGATAGGTTTTACAAAAATATGATTACGTTTTTCGTACTTTTTTTAAATTTTGGGCCCAAAGGGTTAAAAATATATTTTGATTTTTTTATGCGTTTTTTGTAACTTTTAAATCAATAAAGATAGGAACATTATTCAAATTAAGTGTGACAGGCCTAAAAAATATGAGTACGTTTTTAGATACTTTTTTAATTATTAAATCCTAAGGGCAAGAAAGGGTTAAAATTATGTGTTAGTACTTTTTGTAACTTTAAAATCAATTAAGATAGAAACATAATTTCAATTCCTCTTCCAGACCGATTTTTGGAAATTAGTTCGCACATAAGCGGCCTTTAAAGTTAAAATTTTAAAGGTAAAAAAGTGGGCGGTGTCACGCCCATAAAAGTTAAACTTATTATGCTGGTACTTTTATTGCACTGATTTTTTAAAATTGGCACACATATAGAAGGCCTCTAATTCCGAAATTTTAAAGGACAAAAATTGAGGATTGCAGCGCCCACAAAAATTTAAGTTTTCATACTGGTTCTTCTATTGTTGCGATTTTTATGAAGCTCAAAAATAGACCGATAATGTTTATTTTCGGTACAAAAATGGGTGGCATAAAGATAGACAAACGTGCAAAATTATGTGAAGATAAGGCCATATTTGAGCCAGTTATAGCCCAAAACGCTTAATCCGGGAGGACATTTGTATGGGAGCTCTGTCGAAAAATTAACTGATCATCACCACAAACAACATGCTTTTTTCTTATGCCAAAAAACTTATCTGTTCCAAATTTCATCGAAATACCTGCAAAAATGCGGTCTCTACTTTGTTTACAAGAATACATTAATAAGGCTGAATTCCAAAACGCAGTTTGCTTTGCATTAAAAATGTTCATTTTCTTCCCTTATTCACTCTTTACAATTTGGACAACGTTTTTTGCTTCCAGGACATTAATATATCTGTAAGCACTCATTTGGAAGTAGAAGATATTACCAGAAACATCATCTTTGCTTTCAGGAAAAACTAGAAATTTCGTGATGCAAAGCAAACTGCGTTTTGGAATTCAACCTAACTCCCAGCCGGACGGATGGACTGACAGGTTTTAATCGACTCAGAAAGTGGTTCTGTGTCGATCGGTATAATTGGATATGGGTCTCAGACCTTTTTCTTTGGTGAGGCACAAAAATTTGCACAAAAGCATAATAAAATTTGAATTTAACAATATAAGAGAAGTTTGAACTTCTTTTGAAAAATATTTGAAATGTGATCCCTGTATCTATATTTTATAAAGAAAGGTTGTATGTATGTATGTATGTATGTATGTATGTATGTATGTATGTATGTATGTATGTATGTATGTATGTATGTATGTATGTATGTATATATGTATGTATGTATGTATGTATGTATGTATGTATGTATGTATGTATGTATGTATGTATGTATGTATGTATGTATGTATGTATGTATGTATGTATGTATGTATGTATGTATGTATGCATGTATGTAGGTATGTATGTAGGTATGTATGTATGTATGTATGAATGTTTGTGTTTTATAGATGGCCAGACCAGTAGACTGATTTTTTAAAATTTTTACAGGGAGTTCCTCCAAGCCTTAAAGAAACAATAGGCTACTTTTTTGGAAATTATTAAATACAGATACATTTTTAGAAATTCGGACCGTGAAGGGATAAAAAGGGGGCAAAAAGGGAAAATTCTGCAACCTTCTATCTTCTGAAGTATTTAAGATAGAAACAATATTTAAAAAGTTTTGCGTTTTCCTTAAGAACTAAACAGAAAGGTATCTGGTGTTTTTTTTTTTTATTTTGGACTGAAAGGGGAAAAATAGGTTTAAAATATATTTTAGTACTTTTAGTTACTTTTAAACCAATAAAGATAAAAACATTATTTAAATTGCGTTTGATAGGTCTTAAAAATATGAATATGTTTTTCGTACTTTTTTAAATTTTTGACCCAAAAGGGGAAAAAAGTGTTAAAAATATATTTTGATTTATTTAGGCGTTTTTTGTAACTTTTAAACCAATAAAGATAGGAAGATTATTCAAATTGAGTTCGACAGGCCTGAAAATATTAGTTCGGTTTTGAGTCCTTTTTTAGTTATTGGACCCTAAGGGAAAAAAGGGTTAAAATTATGTTTAAGTCCTTTTTGTAACTTTAGAACCACCATTAAAGATAGAAAAATTATTTAAATTGCATTCGTCAGGATACCAAAATATGTTAATATTTTTATATGTTAATTAAAGAGTAGGGCTGACTTATAATTTGTTGCAACTTAAGTGGGGCAACCAGTAAATTAAAAAAATATATAAATGCTTTTATTTACATATTTTGGTAATTTTCTATGATTGGTGTAGCGAAGCACACCGGGGCTTAGCTAGTCTATTATATAAAGAAGGGGTGTATGTATGTATGTATGTATGTTTGTATTTTATAGCTGGCCACACCAGTGGACCGATTTTTTTGAAATTTTTACAGGGAGTTATCTCAAGTCTGGAAGGAACAATAGGCTACTTTTTTTTTAAAAAACTATTGCTGCCACGCCCACAATACGCCCATTTGTGTGGGAAGGTTCGGTTATGAATGGCCTAACAAAATTACCCAAGGCCATTTTGATCAAACGCGTAGAGCTAAATACATGATTTTTAACACGTGTTAAACTTTACATGTTTGTTTAAATGCACATGAATTTTTAAACATTGGGTCCGTAAAGGGATAAAAAGGGGACAAAAAGGGAAAAATCTGTAACCTACTATCTTTTGATGTATATAAGATAGAAACAAAATTTGAAAAGCTTAGCGTTTTCCTTAAGAAATAAACAGACAGGTATCTGGAGTTTTTTTTTCATTTTGGTCCGAAATGGGGGAAAAAGGTGTTAAAATTATCTTTTGGTACTTTTTGGTATTTTTTGTTACTTTTAAACCAATAAAGATATAAACATTATTCAAATTGCGTTCGATAGGTCTTAAAAAAATATTATTACGTTTTTCGTACTTTTTTAATTTTGGACCCAAAAGGGGAAAACAGGGTTAAAAATATATTTTGATTTTTTTATGCGTTTTTTGTTGCTTTTCAACCAATAAAGATAGAAACATAATTCAAATTGGATGCGACAGGCCTAAAAAATATGAGTACGTTTTTGGGTCTTTTTTGAATAATTGGACTCTTAGGGGGAAAAAAGGTTGAAATTATGTTTTAGTACTTTTCGTAACTTTAAAACCAATGAAGGTAGAAACATAATTTAAATTGCATTCGTCAGGTTACCAAAAAATGTAAATATGTTAATAAGGGGCGTAGATTATATATAGAAGTTTAAAAATATTTTTCGCCTATTAAAGCTTTCTAAATATCTCCAAAACTGTAAGCCTGGTAAATTTCCAATTTTTATGTGCTAAGTTAACAGTAGGGCTGACTTATTATTTATTGCAGCTTATGTGAGGCAACCAATAAATTTAAAAATATATAAATTCTTTTGTTTACATATTTTAATAATTTTACTATGATTGGGGTAGCGAAGCACACCGGGGCTTAGCTAGTATTATTTATAAACAGAGCAAGAAATCAGCAAAAACTATTACTTCACCCCAGCCAGGTTTTTAAGGGATTATTAAGGTGACAAAACTTACAAACCTGTTTATGTATGACATATACTTAGTTTCATACAACATACTGGTGCATATGTTGCACCGATTTTTTAAAAATTTTGTACACATTTATAAGGCCTCTAACGGAAAAAAACTTTAAGGCAAAAGAAGAGGCGGGACCATGCCCCCTAAAACAAAAATTATATGATAGGCACTTATTCTAGACCGATTTTTTTGAAATAAGTTTGCATATAAACGGCTTCTAAAGTTAAAATTTTGGAGGCAAAAAAATGGGCGGTGCCACTCCCACAAAAATTTAACTTTTTTGCTGGTACTTTTATTGCACCGATTTTTTTTAAACTTGGCACACATATAGAAGGCCCTGAATTCTGAAATTCTAAAGGACACAAGATAGGGGTTGTTGCGCCCACAAAAATTTTAGTCTTCATGCTGGTTCTTCTACTGTTGCAATTTTTATGAATCTCAAAAATTTACCAATAATTTTTATTTTCGGTACAATAATTAGTTGTACAAAGATGGAAAAACGTGTAAAGTTATGTGAAGATAGAGCAATATTTGAGCCAGTTATAGCCTAAAACGCTTAATCCGGGAGGATATTTGTATGGGAGCTAGGTCAAAAAATTAACCGATCATCACCACAAACAACATGCATTTTTCTTATGCCAAAAAACATATCTGATCCAAATTTCATCGAAATATCTGCAAAAATGCGGTCTCTACTCTGTTCAAAAGAATACATTAACTGCAAGCCGGACTGACGGACTGACATGTTTTAATCGGCTCAGGAAGTGATTCTGTGTCGATCGGTATAATTAGAGGTAGGTCTGAGACCTTTACTTTTGTAGGGTATAAATATTTGTACAAAACATAATCAAATTCGGGTATAACAATATAAGAGAACTTTAAACTCCTTTTGAAAAACACTTGAAATGTAATTATATTATAAATTAAGATTGATATATACAGGGTGTCCCCCGGCAAGGTATACTAATTTACTTTACCGCCATTTTGGTAAATGTTAGTCTTGGCAGCTCGTATTTTGCAGTCGTGAAGTAGAGACATGGCAAATTTATTATGTAAAAATATTCAGTAACCCAACGTGTTTTAATCAATAAAACATGACAACCCCAATTTTCATGAAAAAATAATGAGTGCCGAGAAAATTTTCATTTGACCGGATATATCAATAACCAGAATAGTCGGTTCTGGGTAATAGAAGCCCCTCAAATTATCCATCAGTCACTTTTACATCCATTAAAAGTGGAAGTCTGGTGTGCAATTTGGTCAGGAAGAATCATTGGAGCTTAATTTTTTAAAACTGAAAACGGCGTAATGGGAAGCGATATCCTGATATGATTGAAAACTTTTAAATTAATTTAAGAAATGGTGATGATGATTGGCCTCATTTGACTGCTCCGGACTTCTTTTTGTGGGGATATCTAAGCAGCAAGGTTTATGCATATAAACCAACTTTCCGGCGGACACCCTGTGTATGGCAATATTATTGGAGCAACAATACCAACAGGGTAATTCTAAGGGGAAGATATTTTTAAACTCCATATACCAAGTAATCCAAAAGGTTTGCCTTCCATTTCTTAACGCTTGCAAACTAGCCTTTGCTTTAACATTTAAATAATCCCAGGTTGCTGGTTTGCACTTGGAACTCCTCCCCGCTTCTCTAATGGCATGTTGTAAATCGCCTGTTCTACGGTACTAAGTGGATAAAATATACACATTTGTGCACTAAATGGAAAAACTCCTAACAGAGTGGAAAATAGCGCTTTATGAATTACCTAACGACCCGTAATTTTTTTTATAAGCTGCAAACTTAACTATTAATATTTGTATAGTAATTTAAAACTTAATAATCCAGATTTGTTTTGTTAGGTTTTGTTTGCATAATTTCACACAATATTGTTTATGGGTTTATTGTTTAATGTAAAAGTTTTATTATTTCGTGTAAAAATTCACATACTAAATTCGAGTTTAATCGAATGCTGTCATTTTCCCACAGTTTTATATGCACTTTTTTAAGTTAAAAATTTGCTTCCAAACTTTACCTTTTAAGATTATTCCCGCGCAACGCCGGGACGGGTAAGCTAATACATAAACGAAGCGAATTAATAATAGGTGGTCTCGACAGCTCAGATGATTCTTTTTTCGCTTCTTGAGTTTGGTAGGGGTATAACAATAAAGGTAGTGACTATGAATTCGCCTTCAAATTTTGTGAAAGTGATTGCCAGATTTATTAATTTTGTTTGAAATTTAAAATTTTTTGACATTTACCTTATCAAACCAAAAAGGAAATGCAGAGGGCGAATTATTTGAATTCGCCTTGATACTACCTGTTTTAGTGTACCCTGATTTTGATCAAGCTACTTTGTCAAAGTTGTTTATTTTCGTGTCTAATAAATTTGGTTGGTTTTTAATTGTGTTTAATTTTGTAACAATTGTTTTAAATTTAAAATAAAATGTATATTAAAATCAGAGTTGCTTTGCTGTATTTGAAACACAAAATACAAAATACTTGTTCCGCTTGTATTTAAAATACAAGATATCAAATACTTTCAAGTCGAGTATTTGAAATACGAAATACATTTATAACCACTAATCTGTAAAACAAGAATTTCATTTAATTAACACTAGATTTTTAAAAGTATCATCAGATTAGCAGCCTCTTTTTGGAGAATATATAAATCCTGCATAAGAAAACAATCTTTCTACAGGTCCTGATGAACACAAACTGGTGTTAAATTTTATAAACATTTCTTACATTTGGGTAGCCTTTAAGACTGGAAAGCTCCTTACTTTTGTCGTTTAGGAAGCTTACTAACTCCAACTCCAAATATTTAAAAGGAAAAAGTTAATTAAAATCAGTAAGATCGGCCAACTAGAAGCTGAAATATAAGGAAAAGTCTGAAATTTTTAGAACAAAGCCTATGCATATATCTCTTTATACCTCAGTTGCCACAAAATTTAGTATGAAGACTTTAAAGGCGGGAAAATTAACTTCCATACATTTTATCAAATTTTTTATGCGCTTTATTTCAAAAGCTATTACAGCTATTAACTTCAAACCTTTTACAAAATAAATCAAGAATAATGTTTACAGTTTGGAAAAAAAATTAATTGGAGAAAGGGTAATGGTAGCACAATGGCTAGGTTGGGTGAAACACCCGGCTGTGGATAGAAGAAATGAGGTACAGCTTAGCGCCGTTTTTTTGGGGTATTTTTACAATTTTCCCATAGATGACTGTCAAAACGGCATTTAAATAACCCATCATAAGTATTTTAAATATGGGAATAAGAAGTTTAATTAAGAAGCCCTATTGAAATAGGAAAATTTTCGAAGTTAAAACTGCCTTATTTTCTCATAAATTAAATGGCAAAATAAACCAAAAGGAGTTCCTAATTCTATTTATAGCTCGCATGAGCCTTGTGACATGATTTATACAACACGTACTCTTTTTTAGATTATTGGGTAATTTACAATTTAGCCAGAGACATACAAACGTGATTAATAAAAACAAGTAAGAATGCTTTATTCGGCTATGCCGAATATTATTTACCCTTCACATTTATTTTTTCGTGTACCCAGCCATCTAAACCAAGGCACATTCAACCAGGTAATATTAAGAACACAGCTGATTAAAATCAATTTGACATTTATACGTTATAAAAATTTAATTTTATATGAAATTTTTAATTTTTCTGACATTCTACCGCTTAAACACTAAAAGGAAATGCAGAGGGCGAATTTTTTGAATTGGCCTTGAGTTTACCTTGTTTAATATGCCTTGATCCAATCTATTTCAGTTGTTTTCGTACCGCAAATATTCAATTGTTAATTTTCTGGCTTTCCACCATTCAAACACAAAAGGGAAATGCAGTGGGCGAATTTTTTTAATTCGCCTTGCTGTTGTCTTGTTAAGTGTACTCTGAGAAATTACATTTTTCAATTTTGGTTATGACAAATTTTTGTATAACAAAAAATGTAATTTGCAAAACTGTATTTTGACATTATAAGTATTTGAAATACAAAATACTTCAGTGTTGGTTATTTACAATAGAAAATACATTAGAAGGTGGTATTTAAAATACAAAATACGTATTTGTATTTCAAATACTGTCCAACCCTGATTAAAGTGCAATTTATACATCTATACACATATTCATGGCAATGAAATATTACAATATGCAATGTTGCCGTTACAACAACAACAATTGAAAAAGAGTGCCAGATTAATATATTTCTGAAAAATCCCTACATTTTGACGATTTAAAAATATATCCGTATTTTCCCCAAGCTCGGTTTTTTAGATGAAAATCCGTACGAATAAGGATTTTTCTCTGCTTATAACATCACTGCCTTCATCTTAGCGCAACAGTATCCCTCCTTTTCAGACGGGAGTGTCCACTATGTTGCCAGATGTTTCGAGCGAGCGGATTTGGATGTGTTTCCAGCTTATTAAAATACTTGTCCACATATTTCAGGATTTCGAATTTAGGTAGTGGAACTTGTGTATGTTGCCAGGGAGCACCATATATCAATCTTGGGATTTTGTTTTGATGACGTTGAATTTCTTCGATGTTAGAGGCGGAAGCAGTGCCCCATAATTGTATACCGTCAACTTCGCATCTATGTAGGACTTCCATGTGAGGCGGCGGTCCAGGTGAATACCAAGGTATTTCGTCTCAAATCGTTGAGGCACCATATGGTTGTTAATAAGGATTGGATAGCACGTTTCCTTGCGTATAGTAAAAGTTACGTGAGTAAATTTTTGCTCAATTATTTTTATTCCCCATAATTTTGCCCATTTCTCTACTTGAATTACGTGTTTGGGTATTTATGAATTCTGAGAAAAGCAGTATAATCAGCAATTGTAGACTTGTGCGCAAAACCGTTGGTTGGCATATCTGCTGGGTAAAGCAAAAACAGAAATGGGCCTGGTATACTCCCTATTGGTTGGAAACAACTTATTTGGTTTCCCTCTTTGCTCATTAATTGTCGACCGGTTATGTACTTTTCTAATAGGTGGAAAATATTAGCTGGAAAGTTAAGCTTTACTTTGTTTAACAGGCCTTCGTGCCATACTTAATCGACAGCTTGAGAGACATAAACAAAAAGCTCGGAGCAGTACTTATTTTCCTCAAAGGTTTTTTTTTATAACCTACACCAGTCTGTGAGTATGTTTGATTGTACTACGTTGAATTCTATAGCCAAATTTAGTCATCTGGAATGCAGTTTTTTTCATTCAGGATCGGAGTCAGCTTGTTTATAAGCAGCTTTTCAAACAATTTTGACAAAGCCGAGTTATGGCATCAAAAATAAAAAGAATAACACTTTTAGCTGTAAAAGGTAGCTCTAAGAGCAATTTGTTGTTTATTTTATCAACGCCAGGAGCTTTTTTTATCATTTAGGTTAGCGATAGCCTCTACAACATCTGAAAATCTGAAAGGTATTTCTGTAGGACGCCTAGCAACACACAGGCGGCAATTTCCGTGTCTTAAATGGCTTGCGAGCAGATCGCATTTTTCTTCGTCATTTCTAGCTTGTGATCCTCTCAGATTGCGAAGTTGTGGTTTTGCGATTACGGGTCTTTTAAGACATCTGCCTGATCGCCATAGAGAATAATCTGTTTAAGGAGCTGCATCTAGACCTTCCAAATAATCCTTAACTAATGCAATTCTCTGTACCTCCAGCAATTTTTTTAATCGATTTGTTCACGCTTTTAGCTTAGTTTTAAGTTGGGGCGATCTATGCTGTTGCCATTCTCTTAGAGCTCTTCTTTTTTCAAATAAAAGCTCTTTAACATTGACAGAAAAAATTTTGTTTTATTTGGCCTGATGGTATGTAGAAGAAGCATGTGTAACGGCTTCTTTAATGTTTTCATTTAGGATACTCAGGCAATCATCGATAGTGGTATGTCTTCCGAGCAGGGAGTGTTGGTATATTTTTTATATTTCAACCAATTTCCTCTTTAGATAAGAAAAAATCACTAGTTGCCATTTCGTGAGGACTGCAAATAGTGATTATTGTGGGTGACTGGTCAGAAGATAAATCTAAGGGGCTTGAGCCTTAATAAGCTCCGGGGATATACCTTTTGCTATGCCGAAATCTATTACGTCTGGAATTTTACTGTGGTCGGTGGGCCGGTAGGTTGGTTGTCCAGTAGAAATAACGTTAATTCCCATTTCAGACACGGAATCATACAAGATACCACCTCTGGCTTTAAAGTAAACATTTGATGATAAACACTTTAAGGCTAACAAAGTTTTTTCAAAAAATCGTATGCAAAAAAGTCGTTTCACTGAAATGTGCATTAAGAAAATTTTGGTTTTGATTCTGGCAACATCATTATTTATTATGTAAGTTTATAGTTATCGATGTATAAAAGCGAATATTATTTTACCCAGGTACCCACACATATTAATAACTGTTTGTTTTTATGTTTACATAAGAATTAAAACTAATGGATATTTAACATAAAATCTACTTTTAAAAACTCAAATATATGTATATGAAAACTAATTTGCATAAGTAAAACAAGTGAGAAGCATGCACATATGTATGTATGTATGTATGTACATACACGTAATTGCGCTTAGACAGACTTTAAATTTGGACTGTTATAACGTCTCTCGATGTGTAGATCCCTTATTAGGGGATTTTAAAAAAGCTTAGATATAAAATAAACACGTGCATAAATAGAACAAAAAGTATTGCAAAAACAGATATACCTTGCAGATACTTCTTCTTTTTGGTATAAGTGTGTGAATGAGTGTAACTGATATTGTATGGTTTTGCTATTGCGCACTCACTCTACTCTTAAAAACAAATATTGTTGTTTATTGTATTGCATTAGGTGCGCAATGTATTTGTTTTTTTTTTGTGCTGAATAACATTTGTACCATGCATGTTACAGGTCGTAGCATTTAATTTGTTTGCCAATTTATTTTTCATCAGCCCTGACTTAGAAAGAATTCTTTCAGCACATGCGCTGTTGTGGGGTAATGTAAAAATGTACGCAACTAATTTATAAAAATTTGGACACAATAGCTCGCTTTAATCGTTTGTTAAACAACTCACTGTATGCCAAAAGCTTTCAGCATTTTTAATATCAATAAATTTTGGCATGCGACGTTTGGGAGTAAAACAAATGTACTCATATATATTCCAGGTACATATGTGTACATTTATGCGCATATGTAAATAGAATTTGTCTAACTTTCGTAACAAAAAAGGGGCAAAAGTTGCATTAAATTTAAAAAAGTGCCAGAATAGTGTCAGCATAAAAAAGTCGCACGAAAAGTCGCAGGCCCTTAAAAAGTTTACAAAATGTAACTTTAGTCGGCGAACGGTCACTCTGCTTATCAATACGCACTAAAAGCTGACAAAACACACAAACTGGTGTAAACAGATATATCTATGCACGTCTTTAACATACATAAAAAGGATACAAAAAAACAAAAATGACAAAATCGGTAACTTAGTATTTCCTTAACTATACGCAATTTAAAAGGTATTAAGGCATAATCATATGCATAAATATTTTTATTTAAAAAAATGTTTGATTTAGAAGTGTGGATAAAAAAGTACCGAAAACAAGAAATACGTTAATAGTTTAGAAATTCTTTGAACTCTCTAAAATATATGAATTTTAGATTAATTTTATACAACTAAACAAACAAACTTTCGGTTTTATAAAGTAAGAGAAAAAATTGATATTCTGAAATAAGATTGTACACAGAACCATTTAGATCATTATATTATGATATTATATCATAATACTTATTTGCATTTAGTACAATTGCTAACATATTAGCAATAACAAGGCTTTGTTTTGTTTGTACAAAAATAGGTATTCGAATAATGAATTTTAAAGCAGTTCATTATTTATTAAAGAAGTTTTTTTTTCATGTCGTTTTATTTCCTTTTTTCATTTAATGTTTAGTCACATTTAATATCTTAATTTCAGCATTTAAGTTTGATCTAACGGGTATCACGAAACACAACCCTTGTTTTATTTTCACTAATACTTTGCTTATTTAAAATATTTACTACTTTTTCTTACTAATGTGCATTTAAAATAGTATATAAGCAGTGCCATTTGTTAAATAAAGTCACTTAGCTTTCTGCCTTCAAATAACTCACAACTTTATCTAGTATATTTATAATCTTAAAAATAAGATTACAACAACTTTGTTTTGATTTTTTTACATCACTAAAATTATGTTTTTAAAGAAACAGAAAAACTTAATAAAAATGTAAAAAAATTTGTGTTTTTAAAGAAAATGTCTTGATTTTTTATTCTAGCTTTCTAATATAATTTGAAAATGTTCGGCAGAAACACAACATCATTTTTATAACCTTCAAACTTAAAAATATTCATTCATTGTTTCACAAGACATAAAAAACCAACAAAAAACCAAAAAGTTCACCTTAACATAGGTTTAAAGTAGACACATACCTATTTTAAAAAAATTCAAGTTAACAAATGTACTTTCAGCAAAAATTCATTTTGGAATATACTTTCACGAATTTCGCTCAACAACGGTTTGTAAGGTTTTGTTAACTTTTTTAGCATACGGCCGATAGTCTCCATCAGCTATGAAGCGGGGACCTAAAGATTTGTAAAAACTGTTGTACTGATTCTTCGTTATGGAGAATCTAGGTGGAGAATAAGCCGACGAAATAACTAGGTTATGCAAAAATTCATCAATGCAGACGTTTGTTGCTTGGATATAGCATTTGGAGATGCCACCTAACCATTGGTGTTTAATTCTTGATTTTTATTATTTATTTTATTTATTTATTCAATTTGTCTATGGAAAGTATTCCTTACAGACACTATAAAGTTAAATAAAGTCACTTAGCTTTCTCCCTTCAAATAACTCACAGCTTTATCTGGTATTGATATAACGGGCGGGTTGTAGATTTCTTGAAGTCATAAAGAAAAGTTATTTAAATCTAATAGTTGTGTTTTTTTAAACTCGTCAGTTTTGTTGTTCAAATGAACACAAACTATATTCTTAAAAATAAGATTACAACAATTTTGTTTTGATTTTTTTACATCACTAAAATTATGTTTTTAAAGAAACAGAAAAACTTAATAAAAATGTAAAAAAATTTGTGTTTTTAAAGAAAATGTCTTGATTTTTTATTCTTGCTTTCTAATATAATTTGAAAATGTTCGGCAGAAACACAACATCATTTTTATAACCTTCAAACTTAAAAATATTCATTCATTGTTTCACGAGACATAAAAAACCAACAAAAAACCAAAAAGTTTACCTTAACATAGGTTTAAAGTAGACACATACCTATTTTAAAAAAATTCAAGTTAACAAATGTACTTTCAGCAAAAATTCATTTTGGAATACACTTTCACGAATTTCGCTCAACAACGGTTTGTAAGGTTTTGTTAACTTTTTTAGCATACGACCGATAGTCTCCATCAGCTATGAAGCGGGGACCTAAAGATTTGTAAAAACTGTTGTACTGATTCTTCGTTATGGAGAATCTAGGTGAAGAATAAGCCGACGAAATAACTAGGTTATGCAAAAATTCATCAATGCAGACGTTTGTTGCTTGGATATAGCATTTGGAGATGCCACCTAACCATTGGTGTTTAATTCTTGATTTTTATTTTTTATTTATTTTATTTATTTATTCAATTTGTCTATGGAAAGTATTTTTACAGACACTATAAAGTTGAATGTTCAAATTATGATAAAAAAAACAATTAAAATTACAGTACACAAGAATTACAAAATTTACAAAAAAATAAGTTTAAATTTTTATGAGTGTCAAAAAACAATTAAAAATTTTTATTTTTAGTATTACATTACATCTAAGAAAGTATAATAAGTCCGCTAATTCTAATAGTTGTTAATCTGGTACAAAGTGTATGGCAATACAAAAACAAGCATTTAATCCGGTAACTTTTAAAAACATAAATTTAAAACTCAGACGTTAAACAATTTGAAAATAGAAAACGTTCTATTTTCAACTGAGGTTAAACAAAACTATTAACAAATGAAAATAGACATGTTATTACACTTTAAAAATAATTCTCAGTTGTGAAACTCAGATGACAACTCAGGTAGTGTAAATATAGCTTAAGATTATGAGTGTAAAAAGATTACAATTTTGTTTTTAATAACTTCAGAGCTTAAATCAATTAGTTTAAAGAATTTATTAAAATCTTTACATATTCTAAGTAAAGGATCAGCATTAGCATAATTAAATCTTTAAAACTGAACAGATAATGGAAGAAAATATCGTCAGGGATGATGCGGAACATTAAAAGTAATACAGTTGATTATGGAACCAGAACATATGTTGCCATTAATAATGCTGAAAATAAATGAAATTTAAGCATAGTTCTACGACTTTTTAGAGAGGGCAATTTATAAGAGATAGTCTAGCGGAGCATGAAGGTAGATCCAAAGGGTTGGAGTTCAATCCACGAAGATAGAAAAGCAGAAGTTGTTTTTGAATGGAGTCGATACCATCGGAATGTTTCTTGTAAATGGGGTCTCATATAACAGATCCGTACTCAAGAACTGGTCGTACCAGTGCAGTGTATAAACATTTTGTTACATAAGGGTCACTAAACTCCTTAGACCAGCGTTTTACAAAGTCATTGTGATGTGTGAGATAAAATTAAGTTTCAGATTAAGTAAAATTCCAAGATCTAAAATTCTGTCAACTTTACCTAGCTGAGAACCATTAAGATTGTATTGATCAGGCATTGGATTTTTCCTTCCAAGTCCCATATAATTACATTTTTTAAGCTCCATAAGGTTTATTTGCCACCATGAATTAAATAAGTTTAAATAATCTTGAAGACGTTGTTGATAAGGCGTGTGGCTATAACTTATAAAAATTTTCACATCATCTGCATACATTGAAACGTTTGAAAATTTAATAATATTAGGTAGATCGCTTATAAATAGTGAGAAAGGAAGCGGACCAAGATGGCTTCACTGTGGTACACCAGATAGAACTTCAATACTTCGGGAACAGGTGTTCTTATAGCGAACCTTTTGCTTCCTATTGGTTAAGTATGAAAACAGCCATTGAGTGCTAAGATTTGAAAATCCCAATAGATTTGACTTCTTTGCAAGAAGCTCATGATTGACTTTATTAAAAGCTTTACTAAAGTCGGTGTAGATCGCATCAGTTTGTTGTTGTTGAAAAATCCACGATAAATGGCGGATGTAAATTGTAGAATGTTTGTTGTAGTGGAGTAGCTTTTTTGGAAACCATGTTGGTAACAGGATATCAGATTTGACACTTGAAAAGGCAAGTTCTCAGTGACAATTTTTTAAAATAATTTTGGTATACAAAACTTATCGCTTATATGCACGTCGGTCATAAGCATTTCCCGCTTTTATGCATCCAAGCATGTGCAATTTCAGGTTGTAATTTAAAATATACATAAAAATTTCGTCTATATGCATTTCGCTTACATGCTTTTCTCGCTTTTATGCACCAAAATTTTAATACAATTTTAATTAATTTCAAAAGAAAATGTCTTCTATATGCATCATCAACAATTTTGCAAAAATTGTGCCAAAATTGTTTCAACATAAAGTATCATTCCTATCTATCAAAAAATGTTTGACATAGATAAACCAAAACAGCCTCTAAGTTTTAAAAGTAAAAAAGTACCCATTACGTATTTTTCGCAAAACAAGGCATGGATGACATAGAACATTTGGACTGGAATAATGCTAGCTTCTGATGTAGAAATGATTCAGCAAAATAGAAAAGACAATGCCACAGCCAATAAGCAGATAAGTTTATGGAACGCTGACGTTAAATATTTACCAGCAAATAGCACCTAAGTTTTACAGAAATTAGATCAGGGGATCGTTCATGCATTCAAAGCAGACTGTCGGCAAAATAAAATACGTTAAAAAATATGCTTTCTAAAGTCTGCCAAAAAAAAATTAAAGATTTGAAGAAAAGCCTTATATGTTAGCAGCATTATATAAAGCCAAGCGAGCACTTCCAGTGATGTAAGATCCCGATGATGAAATATTTATAACTGCTGACTTAGGTTTAAAATTTGGAGGTGAATTTAAAAAATTTGTAAGTCTGGACGAAAATTTACTTTGTCATGCACAACCTAACGTGGAGGAAATTGGTTCTGAGCTCCAATAAAGCGAAGATGATGAAAAGTATTTTGTCTACTTTTTTTATGCACCCTTTATGCAAATATCAGAGTTTTTATATATGGGCATTTCCATGTCATCGTACGTGACATTTGTACGCCTACAAAATGTTGTAGATTTTGCAAAAAGAGTGGTAACTGAAAAATTGTTTCGTCAATATGTTACATTTAGAGGATACTATAATCTAAAAAAAAAAATTATGACTTTGAAAACCTTGCCGGCCAAAATATCGGGCGAAAAAGGCGCATATCGTACGTGACAAAAAACGGAAGTGATGTCGAGGTGCATGCACATATATACGAAAATCTGCGAATCGTAAAAGTTTTTTTCCTTTCTTTAAGTTCTTTCATCAAGCCAAATATTTTTCCTTGATAATCCATAATTTTTAAATACAAAAAGATTTTTAGATGATTTTGTTACGAACAAATCTTAATATCGTTCGTAACATACCGTATGTGACAGATTTTTCTCTTATAGTATTTGTCTGAAAAAAAATAGGTTTTTTTAATATATGTATACATAACAAATTTAAAAAGAATTAAAAAATGTTAATTCGGTGATAATAGCAATAAAAACAATAAAAGGTTAATTTCATTTCCTACTATACACTATGTACTTGGGCGCTGGCACTTAATTTTTAAATTTTAATTTTTTCTCTTACTGAATACGCAGTTCGAGACACATTTATATACTGATTATCATGATAAGTAAACGAATGAAGTTTTCTTATTTTTGGGATGGGCTGGACATTTTGCCATTTTTCATGGAGATGAGCAGAAAACCCTTCAATCTCTTCGGTAGCAACATAAAACAAATTAACTCCTTCCACATATTTATGAGCACATTCATAAAATGAGAAAGCATCTGGCAAGATTAATTTATTTGCTTTTACAATTTGCCGGACCTTTCTTTTAACAGTACCACCTACTCCATCAACTGCACCTTTACCATGTGATGTGGCAAAGAAGTTCCATTCTAAATGTTGGCAGCTAAATTTGTTTACAAACGAGGGAATACTTTCCAAATGAATTTGTTTTTAAATTGAGCGCTACTCCAATCAGAAAATATGTATATAGACGATATATCTTCATATTGTTCGCTTATTTTAAGCATAGTTTTTGTAATAAAATAGTAAACATCAAACTTTTTGTGTGTTAATTCGTCGTTAATTATTTTTTTTGTCTTTTTTGGCTGCATCTGCGAACTTTTTTCGACAGATATGCTGTCTTTCAGCCTCCTTTTTCCGGTATTTCTTTATTTGTTCTTCGTTTTTCTTCAAGTCCTCCATCCATTTCTTTGTAGTCTCATAGCTATTTTTACCAATCTTAATAAAATATTTATAATTTTAAAGGAATTTGAAAGTATTAAATTGAATTGTGTTACTTACAATATCGTATGCTACAAATTTTGAAAGACTATAAAATTTTTATTGCATCAAATTTAAAAAAAAAATCGATCAATATTTGTTTGCGAGATTTATCTTGCTTTGAACTTTTATTTTTAAATACTTGCGACCGGTCGAATTCAAATGATGACGACAAATAACGTTTTTGCATTACGTACGTGACATTATAATATCATTCAAAGCAATCTATAAAAAATACCGCTATTCGAACTCTAAATTTTTAATTTCATAATGGAACTTGGCCACTGATGTTGTAACATTATTTTTAAAGTATAATTGAAATATTACAATTACCTAAATTTAGACACTAGTTAAGACAAAATAGTTAATTTCAATTTCTGGAAATTGATCAAAGAGATTACCAGTTTAATCTGCTATTTTTGCTCTTTTAAAATAATAATTAGCTATAAATACTTTTACATAATAAAATTTAAGTGTTTTATTGCTCTTTGGTATATTTAAAAAAAAGTTGCGATGACTTTTATTTTTCCAGCCGTGGTTGACATATTCATGGAAATGCCCATATGCACTGCTGATGCATATTAACGAGTTTTTATATTTGCATTTCCCGCTTGTATGCACAGAAAGCTATGCACTTTCAGAAATGCATATAACCGATAAATACTTTAGTACTCAGCTTTGCAATACCACGGTAGTTCTCCACATCAGACATACTTTCAGATTTAAATAGTGGAATAATAAAGGAATACTTCCAAACATCAGGGAAACAGGCATTTTTTATTGATGTATAAAAAATAATTGCAAGAGGAATTGCAATAGCATCAGCGCATTTGATCAAAAATTTTCTTGGAAAATTGTCTGGTCCAGAATTAAATGAAAATTTTAGTTTTTTAGTTCAGTTATTTTGCACGGATAGCCTTATGAATCATTATAAGTTAAGTCTGAGTAAGTCTTACAGAAAAATTTGATTAGTACAGCTGAGCCTCCACATGATCTATCCCTGGGTTCCTTAAATCGTAAATCATTTTCATTCTTAATCTCGTATATACATAAGTGCGAAGAGAAAATAAAAACAAACAAAACAAAAAAAAAAAAAAACAAACGGTTTACGAGTAACAGTAATCGTCGTGACAGTGTGCCTAATAGCCGAAATGCTTACATTTTGTTAAGGTCTACAAGCGTTTGCAATGAAAACATTGGAGACCCTGAATATATGTACATAATAGAAACTATTTAAAACACCAAAACAATTACAAACAATTTAAGTGCAAGTGCTCCTAACTTAAATAAATGTACTGAACAAGGGACGAACTTAGCCTAATCTCTTTTTAAAAATTATAATAAATACCAAGGAGCCATTCCTATCGCGGTCCTCTGTATCAAACTCTGAAGTTGAACCTTCCGTTGCTAAAGGCGGTCCAAGCTCACTTTCTTCATAAGTTTTTAAAGGGGGCAGAAGCCCCAAATCGGCAGAGGTTACCAACCCAGCAAAAATTTCGAAAGATGAATAAAAGCCAACCCTTTCGCACAATAACTAATTTTATAGATATAATTTCTTGGGGACTCTCTTAAAATTATTTTAAATCACTGTTACATAAAAAACATTTTAGCTAAAATCTTTTTAATAGTTTTGTATTAACAAACAATCGCTAAATAAATTTTAAAATATATTTTTTCTTTAATGAATAAATAAAATATCTATTTCTGCCTCTGATTTTCTCTTTAAAAAGCCGCAGATATTCAGTTTTAAAAAATCGGCTTAAATCGTCCAATCGTCAAATTCTATTTTTGCCACCAAAAATCGTCAAAATGACGATAAATCGTCAAATCTGGCAGCTGTGATTGTAAGTTGCCTTCTGTTTGTGTTGTGTGTGGGGACCTGCATGTTACAACCAAGTGCGACAAACCAAAATATGATCTTAGGGTGAAAAAGTACAGCAATTGCGGTGGAATCCACACTGCCATCTATAGAGGTTGCCCTGTTTTTGACTTAGTTAAACGCTCATCCAAGCTGAAAGTAGCTCCTACCCCTCTCCAGCCGTTAAATATACAAACCAAAAATATACCCCCATTAGCACAGACAACTACACGCAATCCTGCCCAGCCAACAGCACATCAAGAGGTGCCAACAAACGAAATAACTGGTTCAAATTTTAGCCGCCTGGAAGCCGTAACTGACAATATTGTTAAGCAATTTACGCAGATCATGGCGCAAATGGCTGGCAAGATGCAAGAAAGCAAAAAATGCAGCCTGCTCTTCTGCAGGCCATGCTTAAAAGACCATGAACTGCCTCAGGCTTTATTTCTTGAACGCAAACGACATTCGCCAACACCAAAACGAACTTGAATATTTTTTAACACACCAAAACATTGATGTAATGTTGATTTCCGAGACTCATATGACATCTAGAAGCACTTTTAAGAAAAGTGGCTATTTTTGTATGTAAAATTTTTTTACTGTTTTTGTTTTGGCTTAAGTTAATAACATAATTTCTTTTTATTAGAAGAAATTAATATTTTTCCGTTAATGTTAAAAGAAACTTTACTTTGAGATAAGCAGTTTTTGGTTCTACACAGATACTAGCCAAGTAGAATGCATCTTCCAAAGCAGCTACGCAATTTTATCATTAGTACTCTTTGAACGGTAGTAGTGTCTTTTGGCTGTAAGCATCACCTATTTAACTTACATGTTAATGAGAAAGGAAAACGAAATATCTTTTTTCTTTCTATTCTTTTATTTTGTAAGTTAGGACGAAGTTTACTCTTCCATATGCACCAATGATCCGCAAAACCCCCTACGCGTGTGCGTGCCCAGCGAGCATTGTAGAGAATAAGAATACAAAAATTGGTTTTGTATAGGGCTGTCAGTTATGGCGATTTTACGCCAAATGTTACCATTTTTTAGTGCTCTTGGCTATTAAAATTTAGGTTTGACGTCATGGCAATATTATTGGCGATTATTTTAACAAACGCCAGAGTTTTTGAACTAACTAAAGAAATGATAAACATATTTAATACAAATACTATGAACGCTACCCAAAATGGAACAGATAAAGCTGAAATTCAAAGCTTACTTAATGCATCTTTTTAATTGCTTAAATTAAGTGATATTTAGGCAAAAACACGTTTTTAGCTTTTCATATATATAAATTACTCCTTTTGTTTGCCACAGATTTTACATACAAAATGACCACAATACCAATGGTGCATTAAGTTCGTGTTTTAACCCAAGCAAATTTTTGAATATTTAACAACATGTTACTTAACAAAGTAATTGTCATTCTACGTATGCTCTTGGTTATACATATTTTGAATTCTTCCTTCAAATTTATTGGTGTACAAAAAAATTAAATAACAACACTTTTAAAATATTATTTAGGATTTAATCCCAATTTTCTTGTATATTTATAGGGTTTGTTGTTGGTTAAGTTTGTCTATATGCATTTCATTGGTTCTTACACCAAATCATCAGTAGACTCATAAACAAGGTTGAGTTTTCGGTAGCCCTTATAATACATTTAGTAATAACCAATGGTTATTCAAATGTAAAGGGGAAAAAGAAAATCAAAACAGCGAATGTTGGTTTGTTGGATTCTTAAAAAAAACTTGAACGTTTTGGTTTGCTTATAGTAATTCTGATTTTGTTTATTGAGGTTTCTATATAAAGACAGAAAATATTCATGAGCTTTTTAAGAATTTGGGTTGAAGTCTACTGATGATTTGGTGTAAGACCCAATGAAATGCATATAAACAAACTTAACCAACAACAAACCCTATAAATATACAAGAAAATTGGGATTAAATCCTAAATAATATTTTAAAAGTGTTGTTAAACAACAAGGTTTTGTTTTCGGTAGCCCTTATAATACATTTAGTAATAACCAATGGTTATTCAAATGTAAAGGGGAAAAAGAAAATCAAAACAGCGAATAGCGAATATTGGTTTGTTGGATTCTTAAAAAAAACTTGAACGTTTTGGTTTGCTTATAGTAATTCTCATTTTGTTTATTGAGGTTTCTATATAAAGACAGAAAATATTCATGAATTTTTTTAAGAATTTGGGTTGAAGTCTACTGATGATTTGGTGTAAGAACCAATGAAATGCATATAGACAAACTTGACCAACAACAAACCCTATAAATATACAAAAAAATTTAATTTTTATATTTTATTTTATTTTCTCTTATTTAATTCATTGAATAAAAACCCAATAATATATCATATGTTTTTTTAAGTAAAATAATTTTTGAGTTTTTAAGTCAACAACAATAGATTTTTAATTTGGCGACTTTTTTTGTTTTTAAACTCGAAAAAATATTTTTTTTTGGCGATTTTTGATAACCGTTTTGGTGATGGACCCTGAAAAAAACTGACAATCCTGGTTTTGTAGTCTCTTGTGCTAGACGACCAGTGTGACCAGCTAGAATTATTAAAATGTTTAATGGACAAATTTTTAAATTACATTCAATGCTTAGTTTAACTTATATCTGTGATTCTTCGTTTTCGTTATAAAAAATTGTTAAAAGCAAAACCCGAAATAAGCTAAATAATAAACATGTCAAAGGTCTTATCCGCAGTAAATATTGTCAATATGCATATCGTATATGTATATGACATTTTGCAAAACTAAGTGGTATGGAAAAATTATTTCGCATTTATAAAGACTTTTCTTTAACATAAGCGGCTTAATTTTTAATATTCACTTCAGTGCAACTCTATCATATTTTAAACTTTCATCTATGGTCACCCTAGTGCCATTGGAGACAAATAATTACGCTCAAAAACAAACAGTCAACCCCAGAGTGACCCTTCGTCGACTAAAGTAGCATTTTGCAACCTGTCAAGGGCCTGTGACTTTTTGTGCGACTTCTTTGTGCTAACATTACTTGCCACTTTTTTTTAATTTTTGTCATTTCTGACCCTTTTTTGTTACGAGAGTTGAACAAATTCTATTATTTGCATATGCGCATACAAATACACTTGCCTGGCATATGTGGACATTTGTTTTATTCCCAAACAAAGCATGCCATAGTTTTTTTTTTAATTAAAAATGGTGAAAGCTTTTGGCTTTTGGTTGTTTGAAAAATGATTAAAACGATCCATTGTGTCCAAATTTGTATAAATTACCCAACAGCAGTGCATGTGCTAAAAGAATTTCTTTCTAAGTCAGGGCTGATGAAAATATATTGGCAAAAAATCAAAAGTTACGACCTGTAATTCAATGCTGTCAACTTTAAATTTATTAAATACTGAACTCGAAGACTGGATTCCAGTTAATGAACTAAAACACAAGAACAGAAACGAAGTTTAAAAAAATAATATAAGAACAAATACAAAAATGTACTTGTGTATTATTTTGTTACATCCCTATAAATAAAAACCAGTAGGCAGTTAAATGTACTATTTGCTTTTTACTTAGACTAGTTGTCTGTGTGTCCTTGTTTCAACCTTTTTTAAAAAACGATGTTTTAATATTTGAAGAACATACAGACAACTTGTCTTTAGTGAATTTTTAAACATAGCATTTGATTTTTCATAACATTAAAACTATATTAAAACGAAATTTATTTTTACAATTCTCTATTCGGCTCTCTTTGACAAATACAAATTGAAAAAAATTTTTTAATGAATGATTTCTTATAATTTTTTGATACATTTCTTATTTTTAATTTGTTGTTATCAAGTTTTTTTGTGTTGTTGAATTGATCTGTTTTTATTTATATTAGTTGTAAAAATATTAATAAATAGCTAAATAAACGATTTAGCAATGGGTGCAACTTTTTTTCGAAAACAACTTTTTCATGGGACTTTTTTTTCCTAAAACGAATATTTGTGCTACTTTTAAAATTCTCAGCGGTCACACTGTCGCTGTGCATGAAAGAGAAATTTGTTTTTATGAATATAAACTTAATTGTTACTCAAGTTTTTGTCTATAAAATAACATTTTAAAATACAAAAAAATGTGATAATTTTTTTCCCTAACATATGATTTTATTTTTACCCAATGAGGATTTTCTTTTCAAAGCTTGTGGCAACGCTTGTTTAAGGTATACTTTTTTAGCTCAAAACAAGTAAGAGCGATATATTCGGCTGTGCCGAATCTTATATACCCTTAACAATGGTCTTTAAATATACCCAGCCATCTTTTCTAGCCGAGTTAATTTGTACTGCAAATAATATAATAAAAATAGCTTGTGCCAGCTTTAAAGTCCATTGAAAACTTAACAAAATCTTAAAGTTTGTATTTTTTTTTTGCATATTTTTTATTATTGAATCTTCGCTTAAGCGATCTAACAATAAGTATCCCTGCTTTTCAGACGGGAGTGTCCACTATATTGCAAGATACTTCGAGCGAGCGAGTTTGAATGTGTTTCCAGCTTATTTAAATACTTGTCCACATATTTCAGGATTTCGCATTTAACAAGTGGAACTTCTAGATCCTTATGGATGTTACTGTTTTTGACATACCACGGAGCACCAGTTATCATTCTTAGGATTTTATTTTGACGGCGTTGTATTTTTTCTATGTTAGAGGCGGAAGCAGTGCCCCATAATTGTATACCGTAGCACCAAATTGATTTTAAAATTGAGTTGTATAGCAGAAATTTACAATCCAGATGAAGCACAGAGTTTCTACCCATTAGCCAGTGGATTTGTGCAGCTTTAAGTTTCATTTGCGTCAGCTTTGCATCTATATGAGGCTTCCATGTGAGGCGGCGATCCAGGTGAATACCAAGAAATTTTGTCTCGGATGGTTGAGGCACCAAATGGTTGTTAATAGTGATTGGAGGGCACGTTTCTTTGCGTAAGGTAAAAGTTATGTGAGTACATTTTTGTTCATTTATTTTTATACACCATAACCTTGCCCATTTCTCAACTTGGCTTACGTGTTGTTGCAGTTGACTCGAAGCCTCTTCAGGGTCTTTATGAATACTGAGAAAAGCGGTATCATCAGCAAATGTAGACGTGTGCGTAAAACTGTTTGTTGGCATATCTGCCGTGTAAAGCAAGTACAAAATTGGACCTAGTGTACTCCCTTGAGGTACACCAGCCCCTATTGGTTGGGGAACAACTTATTTGGTTTCCCTCTTTGATCATAAATTGTCTGCCGGTTAAGTATTTTTCTAGCAGGCTTGAAATATTAGCTGGTAGATAGAGTTTTAGTTTGATTAACAGGTCTTCGTGCCATACTTTATCGAATGCTTGAGAGACATCGATAAAAAGCGCAGAGCAGAACTTCTTTTCCTCAAAGGCTTTTCTTGTAACCTGCACTAGTCTGTGAGTTTATTAGATTGTGCTATGTTGACTTCTAAAACCAAATTGGTGATCTGGAATGCAGTTGTTGTCATTCAGGATTGGACTCAGCTTGTTTTGAAGCAGCTTTTCGAATAGTTTCGCCAAAGTTTGTAACAAACTTATAGGCCTATAAGACTTCATCTTCGAAGGATCTATACCAGGCTTGGGAATCATCTTTACTAAGGCAACTTTCCATACTGGCGGAAAGTGTTCAAGCCGAATTATGGCATTAAAAACAAAAGGAATAATTCTTTTACCTGTGAAGGGTAGCTCTAAAAGCATTTTGTGGCTTATCTTGTCAACACCAGGAGCTTTTTTGTCATTTAGGTTAGTGATAGCCTCTACAACATCTGAAAATCGGAAACGTATTTCTATAGGACGTCTAGCAACAACAGGCGGTAATTCTCTCACGTCAGTGCATGAATTGGGATTGAAGACGTTCCTTAAATGGCTTGCGAACAGATCGCATTTTTCTTCGTCATTTCTAACCAAGGATCCTCAGTGGTGGTTTTGCGATTACGGGTCTTTTAAGACGTCTGGCTGTTCGCCATAGAGAATAGTTTGCTTGAGGAGTCGCGTCTAGACTTTCCAGGTATTACTTCATTGATGACATTCTATGTACTTCTAGCAAGTTTTTTAATCGGTTTGTACATTACTTCAGCTAATTTTTAAGTAGGGGCGATCTATACTTTTGCCATTCTCTTCGGGCTCTCCTTTTTTCAGATAAGAGCTTTTCAGCATCGGTTGAATAAATTTTGTTGTATCTGACCTGACGGTAGGTAGAAGAAGCATTTTCAACAGCTTTTTTAATATTTTCATTGAAGCTGCTCAGGCACTCATCGATTTCTTCGGAAGTTTTTAAAGATTGGTGATTTGTATGAATAATAGAAATAGATATAGAAGGTTTGAGGTCGGGAGTTTTAAAATATTTTGACATTATTCGCATTAAAAGATTAATAAAAGTTGTTAATTTTTATGGGATGTTCTAGACTATTTTTTCAAAAATGTATGAATAATTTATTAATTGCTTTTTGTATATTATCTGATGTCGAAAGCTGTTACAGTTTCCGAGATATAGCGTATTGAAAATTTCATAAAAATTGTAATCTTGTATGGGAGCTACCCTTCCCCTACCCAAAAAACTTTTTTTCCAGAGTAAAGGTCTTATTGTCCAACTTCTTTTTGTAGTACATTTGAAGCCGTTAGCTGTTATAGTTTCTGAGATATAGCGTTTAGTCTAGTTTCCGTGATAAAGCGTATCGAAAATTTCTAAAAAATTGTTAATTTGTATGGGAGCTACCTCTGCCCCTATCCAAAAAATTTTTTTTCTTAAGTGTAGGTCTTGTTGTTCAATTAATTTTTGTAGAACATTTGAATTCGATAGCTGTCATAGTTTCTGAGATATAGCGTATAGCTTTTATTATTCAAGAATAAAATGCTTTAAAATTAATTTTTGACACAACTCTTATTATCCAAAATTTACATTGTTGTTATCGACTACTCTTATATTTTAAGACAAAAACAAATAACTTGTCGCACAAATTGTGTAGCATGTAACTTGGCAAAAACAAACGTATGAAGCATGCAGAAATATGATACGCATAGGCGCAGCCGCCCATAGAACGTGTGGTATGCAACTCCAGCTTAATTAATTTCACGTGATAACTAATTTCACCATGCTTTTGTTTGTTAGTTTGTTTTTTCTTTGTTTTTGTTTGCTCCGTTCCTCTTGGTCCTTTTCAACAAATTTTTTTACGTTGACATCATTTTAGATTTACTTTGTAACATATTTGAAAGCGATAGTTGTAGGGAGATGCCATTCCCCTTGCATACTATTTTTTTTTTCAAAAAAATATATCATATCAGAATAACTCTGTTTTCTTTTATATAGATTAAGCTTAAGTACGTTATTTTATTATATTAAAACTTGTTATAGCAACGCCAGTGCGCGATTTTTATAAGATGGTTAACATTGCTGTTAGTGGTATTAGTGTAATTGTTTCTTTTGCTGTTTTTTGTTTGCGACAGTCCGATTTTTAATGTTGGTGCAAGCTAATGCATTAATTGTTTTGTGAGTATAAACATTGCTACTGTTAGAAGATGAGTTTTTGTTTAACATTAAAGCCAAATGAAACAAAAATATAAGAAACGTAAAAAACCTTGAATTTCAATGAGGCATTATGAATCATAATGAACCATTCAAAAGCAAACAATCTTTGTTTCGACAAAAGAAAAACCAAAAATAATAATAAGAAAACCAAAAAAAGTAAATAAAACAATATGATGATGACTGCAGTGGATTAAAATTTAAAATTATAAATAAAATCGTCTGAATATCTTACAATTGGTTGTACTATTTTTTTTAAATTAATGTTAATTTATTCCGGTATTAATACAAACTTAAACCTTAACTTATTGATCGCATAAATTTTTAGGATAATAAAAAAAGTATCTACCAACCTTAAATTTTCCCAGAAATATGTTTTCGAGGTAAAATTGTAAACCAGTTAAATAAATTGTTCAAAAAAAGTAAAAACAGAAAAAACCTCTCAACGAAGCAGCCCATAAAACTAAAAAAATAAACAAGTGCAGCAACAAAATAACTAAACGCAGTCCCTTGCCTTATGTGAATTGGGAAGTACCCGAAATTGGACAAGATTTTTAAGGCCTTAAATTTATTAAACAAAACAATTGTACTGCTTAACCCAAAACTATATAGATAGAATAATTAATTCATACAATTTTTTCACGCAAAATTTAATAAAAAAAAATTGGCATCATCTGCCCACTTTTGTCACCTCCTCCATTTGTCATTTTGACTTTGCATTTAGTGGTTAAAATTATTAACTCTGGTACCGATGCAGACTGTAAATTATATTCGGTACATATAGTGACTATGCAAATATGACACTTTTTGGGAAAAAATTGGCCTGGTCTGCCCACTTTTTGTTCGCGCCCATGTTAAGGAGACTTCAAATTATGGAGTAAACTGCTTTGTCGATGTTATCCGTATGTAGGTTTTTGTATTCTTTTTGTTTTTTCTTGAAATGCTCCTGATTCAACAAATGCTTATTTTCACCTTATTTCTTAAAATCATTGAAACTAAACTCGGTGCAATACCGCATTTTTCAGCCACGTCTTTTTTCTTCGATCCCTTGTCAATTTCATTTATTAACTGAAACTTTTCTTTAATTGACAAATTTTTACGAACACGTTTATTGTGCCTTTTTTTTCTGAATTGTCTAAAAGTCAATCGTAACAACTTGTATGCAATAATTCTATTGTCATTTGGGGACTTTACCCAACTTTAAACAGAAATCATATTGTCACCAAGGCTAATTCGCCTTAATTTAGTTATATATTTGCCCATTAAAACTTTCGTTTATTAAGCAAATTAGAAAAGAAAAGATATACGCTGACTGACTGTTAGCAGCAGATCGGGACATTTTTGCTTAACTTAAAATTAAAGTCAACACAAGAAATTCAATTTATAGAAACTTTGCATTGCTTTGTACTATTATTTTTCTTCAAGTTAGAGAGAAATTCAAGTTATGGAAGTTCAAGTATTAGGAAAAAATTTTAAGGAATTTAGCAGCTTGCCGCTGTTGGCATACGATTTGCTTCAACTTATAGAAACTTCAACTTATAAAAACTTCAATTTATAGAAGTTCAAGTTATAGAAGTTCAACTGTATATATTATTTTTACTATAATAATTATTTTCGCTTGTCCACTATCGTTAAAAACTTCTTAGTAAATCACTAACCGTAACACACAGGGACAATTTATATCAATTCAATAAATTTTAATAAAACTATATACCTTAAGGTTTTAGGGTCGATGATTACGAATCTGAAGTCAGTTTTTAAAAATTTAAAATAACGGCTCCAATATCCAATTAAAAAAATTATTGAATTTGCTTAAAACTTACTACAAAGGATTTTGTATATCAGTTTTTAAAAATTTAAAGCTCAATTTACAAAATATTAGAATACTTATAGAAAGTGAAATCAGTAATTATATATCAACTGGTCATGATACTATTTAAAATGATAAGAATTTATACGGGGACTTAAAAATTTTTTTATTTTTTCTATATTAACATCTTCATAGTCTTGGACGTCATCAAACTCCTGTACACAGTTCTCTCTTTTGTTGTCACAGAAAGTGGGCAGCATTAGCATATTTATTACAGTTTTATTAAATTTCGCTTCACTTTTTTATTTTTTTTTGTTATTGGTCAAAGCAGGCTCCGACGAAAGCAGCATCCAGTTAAATATGTCACTGTTGGTATTGGCTCTTAAAGTTTTTTCTGGAGTGATATTGTCCTTAATTCTTACACACTTTATTACTTGCTCAATTACATTTTTTGACAGTTGGCCTACTGGTAAAGGTAAAGATTTTATCATATCAGCTCCATGAACTAAAATTTTATGAACAGTGAGACTCATTTTACACCAGCAATAAAATTAATGGCAATTTATGCTGATTTATAGCAACAAATTTTAAATACTTCTTTCTTGATGTAATGTCCACAAGAAATTATTAACAGTATATTTGCAAATCTTTCTATTAGGGCTTTATCAATTCCAGTTATTTTTGAAACGAGCGAAGGATTCTTAAAAAACTTTCGCGCAGTTTTACCATAATTACCGTCGTTCTGTATTACCCTCATTGTTATTGCATCCACCCTGTTTCTTCTTGCTTTGCACCTTCACCTCTTGCTTGCCGTTTCTGTAGTTTCAATTTGTATGGTATAAGTACACTTAAAAATTTTATGACAGTAGTTGACTAAGTTATTTAGGAAATATTCCGTAAAATTGTTTCTAAATGAAAAAACAGTTAAATTTTAGTCCAATATTTTTTTAGCTGGTTTGAATGGTTATTCAAAGCTTTTACTAAACAAAAATACTGACTTTGAGTTGAAGTTCATTTTGTCAGTTATTTTTTTAGTAATACTTAACTTTGTTACTTTTTTTCTGATACATTGTGTTTTGCTGTAAATGACAGAAAATTCACTTAATTTTACACTAAAATATAAGCTTATTTTCTGTTTTGTTGAAATAATTGTTTTTAGTAAAAATTTTCGCTTTTCCATTTTGGCTTAAGTTCATTATATAATTTCCTTTTATTATAGAATTTCCTTTTATTATTAATATTTTTTCGTTAATGTTGAAAAAAAAACTTTTATTTGAAAAAAGCTGGATTTTCTACCGACACTGAGTAGAATGCCTTTTCGAAAGCAGCTATGCAATTTCATCATTAGTACTCTTTGAAAGGTAGAAGTGTCTTTTGGCTTTTAAAATCACCTTTTTTACTTAAATGCAACAGAGAGAGGAAAAATTTCCCATATACACTATGCTTTTTTGTATTAAAAGTCTCTTCGGCAACACTTTGCTAACGGACTGGTATCATCCATTTCTAAGATGAAACGAAACATTACATTTGGTAATTTTTGTTAGCTCTTGAGTAAAATATTAAAAAATTGAAAATAAAATACATGTTAAAATTGCACCTACATACATATAAATATAATTGAAATATATTGTTATGGTTAAAAGGAAAACTTTTTTACTCCCAGAAGTAGTTGAGAGCACCCAAAAAAAATTAACGTTCCACAGTGGGGCAAACGCAAAAAAAATGGTATCAAATCTGTATCTGTAATGTATGAAGTAGTCGTAGAGGAGGACCCAAGGTTTTAGAAAATTAAATTTGGGACTACCCTGTATATACATACGTTGAGGTACAGGGTGCCAAAGTTGACCTCCTCGGCCTTGCAAAACATTTCTATGCTAATAACTTTTGCAAATATCAACCGATTTCAATAATTTTTGAATTTATTTGATGAAAATTAAAATTTAAAAAAAAAACATCTTCACTCTTTCTGGTTACCTGTTACAGTTTAAAAGATATTTGGGTTTGAAATTGAAAATTGTTGTTTTTGACCTTGACTTTATTTGGTTTTTTGCAAATGTCTGCAATTATAGTTATGCTAAAAATATCTTTAAAAATAATTTTGTATTTTTAAAAAGTTTGTTAAGCCTACACAAAAAAATTTATTTAATTATCTTAATTCGTCTAGCCGTGAAAAATATTCAAAATCAAAATTTTCAAGGTGATTCCAAAAATGGCATAATTTTGACAAAAATTGAGTAAAATTGATTAACTTTTTTTGCAAATATTTGTGAAAAAAAATTATTTCTTTTTTACATGTTTTGAAAAAGCAGGCTTCAAATTATATTAGTAGTATATTTTTGAAAAAATTTAGACGTGCACCCTACGCCAGGCATTGGTCGAAAATATGGAATTTTTCAACGAAATTTCAAATATATAGGCCGAGAAAAAAAACGCAAGCCAGTTTTTGACAAATTAGTTCAAAATTAAAATAACTTATCTTTTGAGATTTCGGTTCTAATTCATTTATTCACCGCCCGTTAAAAAATAGGGTCACGAGGGTAAATGTTATTAATATAGGCAAAATTTAAGATGCGTGTTATATAACAGCTCAGAAAATATCTTAAAGTTTACTTAATTCTTTTTGTTTTTCGTTTAAATAATAAATAACATAATATTTTTTTAAAGTTTTAAAATCCATTATGTTATCATAAATCAACAATATTTTATAAACTTTCAAATATTAAAAATTTTTACAAAAAAAACTGTAAATATAATATTTTGGAATTTTTTTTTTAACTGACCCCTTTTTTTCTTTATAGGTAAAAAATATGATAATTATGCAAATCTCCATCTGTTTACCTTTTCAGTGATATATAATATTTGTATATTTTTAGTTATTTAATACTATATTAACTGCCCTTAAAACAGCTATCTTGCGTCAAATTTGTTGAAAGTTCTTTATTTTGTAGGATGTGTGTATATACGTAGTAGCATATAAAGTACATATCACACAATTTTCATCGCATACATACATACTTACATATGTATGTAATGTTTATAAAATTTTCCTCTAAATTATTATTTTATTATTGATATAAGAGTTTGGGATTTCTGATTTTTATATATGTGCCATATATCCATAATTCTTGTAGGCGAAAGCAGGGCACAATATTGCACTAACCCAGAAAAAATTCGGAAGTGATTAGGCATTACAAATGTCTTACTTTTCAACTACTATTACATACTATCTGCATTACTTAGCAGTTGTTAGATAATGAGTTATTTCTTATCTAAAATTTAGGCAGATAGTGCTAGTTTTAAAATATTATATTTTATTTTAGTTCAATATTTTAAACCAGTTTTTACCAAAACATCAAAAAAAACACTTTACATGCAACAATGAGTTACTAGGGGGCCAAGAAAAAGGTTATTTAGTGCCAATAAAGTAATAGGTCATGTAAGTCCCTCCTTGTTAGCGAGCATGGTAAGTACTTGCCTCTTATGTCATCGCCATGTTAAAATATTGGGTTAAAATGCTAATGAGTAAGAGTTTTTTGAATTTTAACTCATTACAAAGCAGTGTGAGTATGTACTGGTGGATTTCTGACAACTTTAATTCCCAACTGCATATTGACTCATTTTAGTTATCACAATTTTAGCCAATGAAGAAAATTGTATATTCAATAACTAAAAATGCTTTTTTAAAATCACTCAATTTTTTGTAAAAGTATTTAATAAAATTGTGTTTGATTACTCTAATAGTTGATACAATTACGAAAGTAATTAAAACTTCTTAACTTCACATTATTTGTATAGTTAAAAATTTATACAAAATATTGTTTTCTGTGTATGTATAGGTATATTAAAGCTATTGAATATATAAAAGTATGTGTTATTTTAGCCTTTTGTTTTCTCTTTAAGCGGCTGCAGTTATTCACCTGCCTAAAAAGCATATCGTCACCTAATATGCAAAAGGGCGTAACAACAAAAATATCGAGTTTTTGATTGATTATAATGCACTAAACTAAATTACATGTCTCTCCAGAATTTTGAACTTATATGTCAACAAAAAACCATTTTACAAACGAAATTCAAAAGGCAGTAACAACAAGTGAATAACTAAGTTTCCTGCGATTTTTTGCCAATTTGTGTTTGTACTTTTTTTGTGTTTGTACCATTTCTTATGTTAAATGTTGTTACGTCTTTTTGTTTCAGAAAATTGAATGCCAAAAAGGCGTAACAACCATAACTTAAAAAATATTAACAAAAAATAAATAAAATCTTAAGAAATAAGTCTGTAGTCGTGTTTTAAGCAAGACAATAAAATATGTCTATTAAATCTAAAATATCTTTCATTCTACAACGTTTTTTGCTTCTTCTATAAAAAAATAAAAAGTGTTGTTACGCCCTTTTTCATATTAGGTGAAGATATTTTTCTGGGTAATATAAGATGTATCCATTGGCTTTTTAAATTTTGTTATGATTATTGTGGGTTTTCCCACACATTAGAGTAAAGAGTATTTTTGTATTGCATTGGTTTTTACTACCTGACATAACATGAACTTAATAGTACGTATTTTGAGGTATTTATACCACTGATGCAATTCGAAATGCATTCATTCAACTATTTGATATCATAGAGATAACGTCAAAACATAATTCTATCTGTAAGGTGATCTGGGACATTTCCAGTGTTGCTTATCAATCTTATAAAATGGAAAATCCTATTGAAACAATGGCTTGATATGGTTTGATCCTTAACACAGAAGAACACATTAAAATTAAAATTTTTTTTTAATATACCTATACATACATAGAAAACAATATTTTGTAAAAATGTTTAACTATACAAATAATGTGAAGTTAAGAAGTTTTAATTACTTTCGTAATTGTATCAACTATTAGAGTAATCAAACACAGTTTTATTAAATACTTTTACAAAAAATTGAGTGATTTTAAAAAAGCATTTTCAGTTATTAAATATACAATTTTCTTCATTGGCTAAAATTTTGATAACTAAAACGAGTCAATATGCAGTTGGGAATTAAAGTTGTCAGGAATCCATCAGTACATTAGTGCAATATTGTGCCCTGCTTTCGCCTACAAGAATTATGGATATATAGCACATATATAAAAATCAGAAATCCCAAACTCTTATATCAATAATAAAATAATAATTTAGAGGAAAATTGTATTTTCGTTGAAAAATTTCATATTTTGGACCAATGCCTGGCGTAGGGTGCACTTCTAAATCTTTTCAAAAATATACTACTAATATATCTTGAAGCCTGCTTTTTCAAAAAATGTTAAGAAAGAAATAATTTTTTTTACAAATATTTTCAAAAAAAAAAGTTAATCAATTGTGATCAATTTTTGTTAAAATTATGCCATTTTTGGAATCACCTTGAAAATTTTGACTTTGAATATTTTTCACGGCTAGACGAATAAAGATAATTAAATAAATTTTTTCTGTAGGCTTAACAAACTTTTTAAAAATATTTTTAGCATAACTGCAATTGCAGACATTTGCAAAAAACCAAATAAAGTCAAGGTCAAAAACAACAATTTTAAATTTCAAACTGTAACAGATAACAAGAAAGAGTGGGTATGTTTTCTTTTTAGATTTTAATTTTCATCAAATGAATCCAAAAATCATTGAAATCGGTTGATATTTGCAAAAGTTATTAGCATAGAAATGTTTTGCAAGCCCGATGAGGTCAATTTTGGCACCCTGTACCTCAACGTATGTATATACAGGGTAGTCCCAAATTTTATTTTCTAAAACCTTGTGTCCTCCTCTACGACTGCTTTATACATTATTTTATAATAGGACAAATACTTTCGAAGATACCGATTTATTACCATTTTTTTTGCGTTTGACCCCACTGTGCGTTGGAGCGTATTGTAAACTTTGATTGCCGCTAAAGAACACAATAAATATTGGCACACTTTTGACATTTTTATTGCCACACAGTTGTATTTAAAGTTGTCACACGGTTGCCACATCAGAGTTGCATTTGATTGGTTAAAACAAAGACAATTTTGTTCACGATTGCCACATGTACCAAACAATTGTGTAATCACACGATTGGGCCATAAAAAAGTGGTGAAAATTGGTGCATTACGGCAATCGTGTGGTCTAATGTTAAGAAGAAGACCAATATGCTAATTTAGGCTAAAGCTAAGATCACTCGATTGCCGTATTGCACCAAACTGGCCCGATTTTTATTGGGCTAATATTGTGCACAAAAATAAATTTTGTTCCAATTAAAATATCTGCAGTCATATATATGATTGCCTCTTTTTGTAAAATTTGTATAGGGACAAGTTGGTGAAAGATAAATTTGTGGCATTAAATGCTGCCGGTCGTTCTACGATTGTTGAAATATGCGGCAACATCAACAATCAGCGGTTGAAGTTTCCAT
The DNA here is from genome assembly GCA_963583895.1 of Melanophora roralis. NCBI lineage: Eukaryota > Metazoa > Arthropoda > Insecta > Diptera > Rhinophoridae > Melanophora > Melanophora roralis. The sequence goes on from OY757192.1 coordinate 7,422,301, forward strand.
TATACATAAGTATGTATGTATATGTATATCAAGGCGAATTAATGTATTGTGCACTCAATTTTACAGCTGATCGCAAATGATTTGGTCAAAGCTTAACTTATTTTAATTTTGTCTATTTTTAACCATGGTAACAGCTAAATTTTCAAAAAAACAAGAGAAGTAAACATTTGTTAATTTTTGTTAGTTTTTGAGTAAAGTATTAAAAAATTTAAAATAAAATACATAAATGTTAAATTAATGTTAAAATTGTTAATATTTTTATATTGTTAAGTTGGCGCGTATTGCAAACTTTGATTACCGATAAAGAACACAATAAATATTGGCACACTTTTGACATTGTTATTGCCACGCAGTCGTATTTAAAGTGGTCACACGGTTGCCACATAAGAGTTGCATTTGATTGGTTAAAAACATCACAATATTGTTCGCTATTGCCACATGTACAAAACAATTGTGCAGTCACACGATTGGGCTGCAGAAAATGGTGTGATCCTACCTTAAGTAAGCAAGTAGCATGGTACAATTACTCGATTTAACAGCTGACTATTTTTTGTTCGATTTTGCTCACGCGTTCAAACTGTAAAAACAGAGTTGTTTTTCTTAGAATAACCACGTTGGTTTTACAACAACTTCATACATTTGGGATCGTGTGTTTACATACGCACATATAAACGTACATACATACACCCATATATACAAACATACGTACATACATATATACATACATACATATAGACATACATGCATGCATACTAGAGGCCTGCATCAAGTCCTATTTCAAGCTAATTCAGGACCCGGGTGATTTTCTAATTCTTGCGCTGTTTTGCGATTAAACTGTTTAAGTGCTGTAATGTAGAGTATCTGACACAGTTTGTGTGGTGCAATAAAGTGTAGTTAAGAATAAAGAGTGGTGACATGCACTGTTGTTGACGCAACTTATATATTGTCATGATGTGTGGTCGTGGTCGATAAAAAATAACTGTGCTGATGTGTGGTCTACAACAACAAAACTGTGTATTTCACACAATGTTGAAGAGATACATAAACAAGCATATATACAAGCAGGCAAATCAGTATAAAATTCATACGTAGTACATTACATTACATACATACATTAAAAATCAAACCCCGCTCTTAAAACTATCACACCAGGAACATCCCGTTAACAGTAAAATTTCAAGACGAATTGAAATGTGCGATCATGATGAATTGTTGTTAACTTAAGTGTGAATATTTTTTTTTATTTAAGTTAAGTTAAGTAAACAAAAGAGATGGCGAACAATACAGCACAGCACTTATTGTTGTGTGTGCACACGTAAGCTATATGAAATGAATTAAACATTCAAGATGATGCCTTATTAAGTGACGTCTTGAGCTAGCATCTAATGCATACTAAGGTTATCTTTATACAGTAGATAAAGTATAAAATAACCAAAAATTATGCATCGTTAACTCCAAAAATGCATTTTAAGTTATTTATGATGCCGTTTTAGCAAATAAGCAATATGACAATTGGGACATACTCAAAAAAATACTTTCTAAGACTTAACTATATCATTTAAACACAAAAAAAAATTTTTTTGAATCGAATATGGGAAAATTAAAGTTAGTTTTGATTTCAATGTTTTAAATTTTATTTTTCAATTCGAAATACTAATTTGGTTATAGAATATCATTTTTTTTTTAATTATTCTGATACTTATTAAGAATTTTATCAGAAATCAAGATAATTTGCGGAGAAATATTAAGGTAAATAGGTACAAATTATTCTTTAATAGTTAGTTGGTTAATTTTAATTGTATTTTATAGAAAACCAACATTTTTTTGGTGTTTTTGAGTGTGGCCCTAAAAATACAATATCAATTGCATTTAAGACTTTTGCAGCACTATTTTTCTTTGTTGAGGCGTGTGGTATAAGCCGAAAGATAATGGCACAAGGTTGTATCCAAGTTGTGTTTGTTCACAAGACGCACGTACAAACAACCAACCTGGGAGCCAATTGGTATAGGCGTTGTTAAGCCCTGCCGCAGATATTCTTTTTTAAGTAAAAGTGGGACGGGGAAGGATAATTGACAAGGTCAATTTTTTATTTCTGAATCAAAATCAAAGTCGGAAACATAATCTAAGATGCAAGCAAAGTTATCTTAAATCTCTAAATTCTTCTTGGCGGTGGCAAAAGTTTAACGTTACAATACAAAAATATAATTAAGATAAGTTGAATTAATCAATGTAATCTCTAATCTATCCTGTATTAATAATAATTTATTTTCATTAGCTCTTAACTTACAAGACTTACAACCATTGGGACACTTTAAACTATACATGATGTTTATTTACTTTAATTAACCTACACACACACACACACACACACACACACACACACCTGCATTACCATACATTACAGTCACTCTTTTCTTTATAACCAAACTAGCTAAGCCCCGGTGTGCTTCGCTACCCCAATCATAGTAAAATTATTAAAATATGTAAACAAAAGAATTTATATATTTTTTAATTTATTGGTTGCCCCACATAAGTTGCAATAAATAATAAGTCAGCCCTACTATTTACTTAGCACATAAAAATTGGATATTTACCAGGCTTACAGTTTTGGAGATATTCAGAAAGCTTTAATAAGCAAAAATTATTTATAAATTTCTATATATAATCTGAGCCTCTTATTAACATATTAACATTTTTTGGTAACCTGACGAATGCAATTTAAACTATGTTTCTACCTTCATTGGTTTCAAAGTTACGAAAAGTACTAAAACATAATCTTAACCTTTTTTCCCCCTAAGAGTCCAATTATTCCAAAAAGACCCAAAAACGTACTCATATTTTTTAGGCCCGTCGCATCCAATTTGAATTACGTTTCTATCTTTATTGGTTGAAAAGTAACAAACAACGCATAAAAAAATCAAAATATATTTTTAACCCTGTTTTCCCCTTTTGGGTCCAAAATTAAAAATGTTTGAAAAACGTAATAATATTTTTTTAAGACCTATCGAACGCAATTTGAATAATGTTTATATCTTTATTGGTTTAAAAGTAACAAAAAATACCAAAAGATAATTTAGCCCCTTTTTCCCCCATTTCAAACCAAAATGAAAAAAAAAACTCGAGATACCTGTCTGTTTGTTTCTTAAGGAAAACGCAAAACTTTTTAAATTTTGTTTTTATCTTATATACATCAAAAGATAGTAGGCTACAGGTTTTTCCTTTTTTGTCCCCTTTTTATTCCTTTACGGGCCCAATTTCTAAAAATTCGTATGTATTTAAACAAACATGTATTTAGCTCTACGCGTTTGATCAGTATGGCTTTTGGTAATTTGGTTAGGCAATTCATAACCAGACCTTCCCACACAAATGGGCGTAGTGTGGGCGCGGCAGCAAAGATTTCCAAAAAAAACTTGCCAATTGTTTCTTCCAGACTTTAAGTAACTCGCTGTAAAAATTTCAAAAAAATCGATCCACTGGTGTGGACAGCTATAAATTACAAACATACATACATATGTACATACATACATACATACATGCATGCATACATACATACATACATACATACATACATACATACATACATACATACATACATACATACATACATACATACATACATACATACATACATACATACATACATACATACATACATACATACATACAACCTTTCTTTATATAATATAGATACAGGGATCACATATCAAATATTTTTCAAAAGAAGTTCAAACTTCTCTTATATTGTTATATCCAAATTTTATTATGCTTTTGTGCAAATTTTTGTACCTCACCAAAGAAAAAGGTCTGAGACCCACCTCCAATTATACCGATTGACACAGAATCACTTCCTGAGTCGCTTAAAACCTGTCGGTCCATCCGTCCGGCTAGGAGTTAGGCTGTATTCCAAAACGCAGTTTGCTTTGCATCACGAAATTTCAAGTTTTTCCTGAAAGCAAAGATGATGTTTTTGATAATATAATAATACTTCCAAATGAGTGCTTACAGCTATATTAATGTCCTGAAAGCAAAAAACGTTGTCCAAATTGTAAAGAGTGAATAAGGGAAGAAGTTGAAAATTTTTAATGCGAAGCAAACTGCGTTTTGGAATTCAGTCTTAATGTATTCTTGTAAACAAAGTAGAGACCGCATTTTTGCAGATATTTCGATGAAGTTTGGAACAGATACGTTTTTTGGCATAAGAAAAAAGCATGTTGTTTGTGGTGATGATCAAGTTATTTTTCGACAGAGCTCCCATACAAATGCCCTCCCGGATTAAGCGTTTTGGGCTATAACTGGCTAGAATATGGCCTTATCTTCACATAATTTTGCACGTTCGTCTATCTTTATGCCACCCATTTTTGTACCGAAAATAAATATTATCGGTCTATTTTTGAACTTCATAAAAATCGCAACAATAGAAGAACCAATTTGAAAACTTACATTTTTGTGGGCGCTGCAATCCTCCATTTTTGTCCTTTAGAACTTCGGAATTAGAGGCCTTCTATATGTGTGCATATTTAAAAAAATCAGTGCAATAAAAGTACCAGCATAAAAAGTTTAACTTTTATGGGCGTGGCACCGCCCACTTTTTTACCTTCAAAATTTTAACTTTAAAGGCCGTTTACGTGAGAACTAATTTCCAAAAATCGGTCTCGAAGAGGAATTGAAATTATGTTTCTATCATAATTTATTTTAAAGTTACAAAAAGTACTAAAACATAATTTAAACCCTTTCTTCCCCTTAGGGTCTATAAAATTAAAAAAGTATCTAAAAACGTACTCATATTTTTTAGGCCTGTTACACTTAATTTGAATAATGTTTCTATCGTTATGGGTTTAAAAGTTACAAAAACGAATAAAAAAATCAAAATATATTTTTAGCCCTTTTTTCCCCTTTTGGGCCCAAAATTAAAAAAAAGTACGAAAAACGTAATCATATTTTTGTAAGACCTATCGAACGCAATTTTAAAAATTTTTCTATCTTTATTGGTTCAAAAGTACCAAAAAGTACCAAAATATAATTTAAACCCCTTTTTTCGGCCTTTCGGACCAACATTTAAAAAAAAAATCCAAATACCAGTCTGTCTATTTCTTAAGGAAAACGCTAAACTTTTTAAATTTTGTTTCTATCTTATAGACATCAAGAGATAGTAGGTTACCGATTTTTCCCTTTTTGTCCCCTTTTTATCCCTTTACGGACCCAATGTTTAAAAACTCATGTGCATTTAAACAAACATGTAAAGCTTAACACGTGTTGTAAATTTCAGGTATTTAGCTCTACGCGTTTGAGCAGTATGGCTCTGGGTAATTTTGTTAATTGACCTTCCCACACAAATGGGCGTAGTGTGGGCGTGGCAGCAATAATTTCCAAAAAAAAAGTAGCCTATTGTTCCTTTCAGACTTGAAGTAACACTCTGTAAAAATTTCACAAAAATCGATCCACTGGTGTGGCCAGCTATAAAATACAAACATACAAACATACATACATACATACATACATACATACATACATACATACATACACCCCTTCTTTATATAATAGACTAGCTAAGCCCCGGTGTGCTTCGCTACCCCAATCATAGTAAAATTATTCAAATATGTTAACACAAAAGAATTTATATTATTTTAAATTTATTGGTTGCCCCACATAAGTTGCAATAAATAATAAGCCAGCCCTACTATTTACTTAGCTTATAAAAATTGGAAATTTACCAGGCTTACAGTTTTGGATATTCAGAAAGTTTTAATAAGCAAAAATTATTTATAAACTTCTATATATAATCTTAGCCCCTTACTTCCAGACTTTAAGTAACTCGTTGTAAAAATTTCAAAAAAATCGATCCACTGGTGTTGACAGCTATAAATTACAAACATACATACATATGTATTTACATACATACATACATACATGCATACATACATACATACATACATACATACATACATACATACATACATACATACATACATACATACATACATACATACATACATACATACATACATACATACATACATACATACATACATACATACATACAACCTTTCTTTATATAATACTAGCTAAGCCCCGGTGTGCTTCGCTACCCCAATCATAGTAAAATTATTCAAATATGTTAACACAAAAGAATTTATATTATTTTAAATTTATTGGTTGCCCCACATAAGTTGCAATTAATAATAATAAGTCAGCCCTACTATTTACTAAGCACATAAAAATTAGAAATTTACCAGGCTTACAGTTTTGGATATTCAGAAAGTTTTAATAAGCAAAAATTATTTAAAAACTTCTATATATAATCTTAGCCCCTTACTTCCAGACTTTAAGTAACTCTCTGTAAAAATTTCAAAAAAATCGATCCACTGGTGTTCACAGCTATAAATTACAAACATACATACATATGTATTTACATACATACATACATACATACATACATACATACATACATACATACATACATACATACATACATACATACATACATACATACATACATACATACATACATACATACATACATACAACCTTTCTTTATATAATATAGATACAGGGATCACACATCAAATATTTTTCAAAAGAAGTTCAAATTTCTCTTATATTGTTAAATTCAAATTTTATTATGCTTTTGTGCAAATTTTTGTGCCTCACCAAAGAAAAAGGTCTGAGACCCACCTCCAATTATACCGATCGACACAGAATCACTTTCTGAGTCGATTAAAACCTGTCAGTCCATCCGTCCGGCTGGGAGTTAGGTTGAATTCCAAAACGCAGTTTGCCTTGCATCACGAAATTTCAAGTTTTTCCTGAAAGCAAAGATGATGTTTCTGGTAATATCTTCTACTTCCAAATGAGTGCTTACAGTTATATTAATGTCCTGGAAGCAAAAAACGTTGTCCAAATTGTAAAGAGTGAATAAGGGAAGAAGTTGAAAATTTTTAATGCAAGGCAAACTGCGTTTTGGAATTCAGCCTTATTAATGTATTCTTGTAAATAAAGTAGAGACCGCATTTTTGCATATATTTCGATGAAATTTGGAACAGATAAGTTTTTTGGCATAAGAAAAAAGCATGTTGTTTGTGGTGATGATCAGTTAATTTTTCGACAGAGCTCCCATACAAATGTCCTCCCGGATTAAGCGTTTTGGGTTATAACTGGCTCAAATATGGCCTCATCTTCACATTATTTTGCAAGTTTGTGTATCTTTATGCCACCCATTTTTGTACCGAAAATAAATATTATCGGTCTATTTTTGAGCTTCATAAAAATTGCAACAATAGAAGAACCAGTATGAAAACTAACATTTTTGTGGGCGCTGCAATCCTCCATTTTTGTCCTTTAAAATTTCGGAATTAGAGGCCTTCTATATGTGTGCCAATTTTAAAAAATCAGTGCAATAAAAGTACCAGCATAATAAATTAAACTTTTATGGGCGTGGCACCGCCTACTTTTTTACCTTCAAAATTTTAACTTTAAAAGCCGCTTATGTGCGAACTAATTTCCAAAAATCGGTCTGGAAGAGGAATTTAAATTATGTCTATCTTATTTGATTTTAAAGTTACAAAAAGTACTAAAACCTAATTTTAACCCTTTCTTGCCCTTAGGATTTAATAATTAAAAAAGTATCTAAAAACGTACTCATATTTTTCAGGCCTGTTACACTTAATTTGAATAATGTTCCTATCGTTATTGGTTTAAAAGTTACAAAAAACGAATAAAAAATCAAAATATATTTTTAACCCTTTTTTTACCCTTTGGGCCCAAAATTTGAAAAAAATACGAACAGCGTAATCATATTTTTGTAAAACTTATCGAACGCAATTTGAAAAATTTTTCTATCTTTATTGGTTTAAAAGTAACAAAAAAGTACCAAAAAGTACCAAAATATAATTTTAACCCCTTTTTTCGCCCTTTCGGACCAACATTTAAAAAAAAAACTCCAGATACCTGTCTGTTTATTTCTTAAGGAAAACGCTTAACTTTTTAAATTTTGTTTCTATCTTATATACATCAAAAGATAGTAGGTTACAGATTTTTCCCTTTTCGTCCTCTTTTTATCCCTTTACGGGCCCAATGTTTAAAAATTCATGTGCATTTAAACAAACATGTAGAGCTTAGCACGTGTTATAAATTTCATGTATTTAGCTCTACGCGTTTGATCAATATGGCCTTGGGTAATTTTGTTAGGCCATTCATAACCTAACCTTCCCACACAAATGGGCGTAGTGTGGGCGTGGCAGCAATAATTTCCAAAAAAAAAGTAGCCTATTGTTCCTTTTAGACCTTAAGTAACACTTTGTAAAAATTTCACAAAAATCGATTCACTGGTGTGGCCAGCTATAAAATACAAACATACATACATACATACACACACACCCCTTCTTTATATAATAGATAGATACAGGGATCACATATCAAATATTTTTCAAAAGAAGTTCAAACTTCTCTTATATTGTTATATCCAAATTTTATTATGCTTTTGTGCAAATTTTTGTACCTCACCAAAGAAAAAGGTCTGAGACCCACCTCCAATTATACCGATTGACACAGAATCACTTCCTGAGTCGATTAAAACCTGTCAGTCCATCCGTCCGGCTAGGAGTTAGGCTGTATTCCAAAACGCAGTTTGCTTTGCATCACGAAATTTCAAGTTTTTCCTGAAAGCAAAGATGATGTTTTTGATAATATCTTCTACTTCCAAATGAGTGCTTACAGTTTTATTAATGTCCTGGGAAGAAGTTGAAAATTTTTAATGCAAAGCAAACTGCGTTTTGGAATTCAGTCTTAATGTATTCTTGTAAACAAAGTAAAGACCGCATTTTTGCAGATATTTCGATGAAATTTGGAACAGATACGTTTTTTGGCATAAGAAAAAAGCATGTTGTTTGTGGTGATGATCAGGTTATTTTTCGACAGAGCTCCCATACAAATGTCCTCCCGGATTAAGCGTTTTGGGCTATAACTGGCTAGAATATGGCCTTATCTTCACATAATTTTGCACGTTCGTCTATCTTTATGCCACCCATTTTTGTACCGAAAATAAATATTATCGGTCTCTTTTTGAGCTTCATAAAAATCGCAACAATAGAAGAACCAATTTGAAAACTTACATTTTTGTGGGCGCTGCAATCCTCCATTTTTGCCCTTTAGAACTTCGGAATTAGAGGCCTTCTATATGTGTGCCAATTTAAAAAAATCAGTGCAATAAAAGTACCAGCATAAAAAGTTTAACTTTTATGGGCGTGGCACCGCCCACTTTTTTACCTTAAAAATTTTAACTTTAAAAGGCGTTTACTTGAGAACTAATTTCCAAAAATCGGTCTCGAAGAGGAATTGAAATTATGTTTCTATCATAATTTATTTTAAAGTTACAAAAAGTACTAAAACATAATTTTAACCCTTTCTTCCCCTTAGGGTCTATAAAATTAAAAAAGTATCTAAAAACGTACTAATATTTTTTAGGCCTGTTACACTTAATTTGAATAATGTCTCTATCGCTATGGGTTTAAAAGTTACAAAAAACGAATAAAAAAATCAAAATATATTTTTAGCCCTTTTTTCCCCTTTTGGGCCCAAAATAAAAAAAAAGGACGAAAAATGTAATCATATTTTTGTAAGACCTATCGAACGCAATTTGAAAAATTTTTCTATCTTTATTGGTTCAAAAGTAACAAAAAGTACCAAAAAGTACCAAAATATAATTTAAACCCCTTTTTTCGGCCTTTCGGACCAAAATTAAAAAAAAAATCCAAATACCAGTCTGTTTATTTCTTAAGGAAAACGCTAAGCTTTTAAAATTTTGTTTCTATCTTATAGACATCAAGAGATAGTAGGTTACCGATTTTTCCCTTTTTGTCCCCTTTTTATCCCTTTACGGGCCCAATGTTTAAAAACTCATGTGCATTTAAACAAACATGTAAAGCTTAACACGTGTTGTAAATTTCAGGTATTTAGCTCTACGCGTTTGAGCAGTATGGCTCTGGGTAATTTTGTTAATTGACCTTCCCACACAAATGGGCGTAGTGTGGGCGTGGCAGCAATAATTTCCAAAAAAAAAGTAGCCTATTGTTCCTTTCAGACTTGAAGTAACACTCTGTAAAAATTTCACAAAAATCGATCCACTGGTGTGGCCAGCTATAAAATACAAACATACAAACATACATACATACATACATACATACATACATACATATGTACATACATACATACATACACCCCTTCTTTATATAATAGGTTTAAAACTTCCTAACTAATAAATTTACCTACATACATCAAATCAAAGATTTGAAATAAAGGCTAAGCAAGCATTTTCGCTATCAATCAAATCTCAAGCTCCTACGACAAATTTGGTAAGTCAGAACGTTTACTTTATTAGAAACATTAAAATATAGCAAATACTTTTGCACAAAAGATACATTAAGAATTTTTAAGTTTTTTGTTAATACACCTTTTATCGCAAACAAATTCTACCAAACGTACATCTACTACTAAGTATTTAAGCGTTAATTTAATTGTTGTTGTTTTAACGTTAATATGTTTTATTTTATACATTTTGCCATGATTTATTTAAAATAAACGGTTTTGAACCTCAGTTATGGAAACTTAAATTGAAACCGATTTCTTTACAAAACATTTAGTCACCAAAAGTTAGATTCGTTATGGGCTGATCGGAACCGAAAGAGATCAGCAAAGGTATGGGTGGGTACAGAAGAAAGAGATAATCGTCATCTTATTTCTCTTTCAAAAGATTCGTTCCCAAGTTCCCCAACGTTATTTAAATAGCAATTTTTTTATTTTTTCCCCCCCCTTGATTTCTTTCCCATTGCGGTAGACCTATGTATGATATTAAAGCTAGCTAATTTTTAATTTTATTGTGGCGAATAAAACCATATCTGGCGAGGGTAAGAATCTCCCCAATTTCCGACGAGCTTAGCTGGTATTATAGGTAGCATATGCCTGTCCAATATGGTACACTCAGTCGTTCGTTACATAAAATAATTGGCGCCCAACGTGGCGTACAGAAAATACGGAAACAAAAGAGTTACACCTCCTGGAAAATATTATTGCTATTATGTATAATATAATCTTGCTGTTGCTTCAATTTTTTTTAACACATAGATTTGATAGGTTTCTTGATGTGGACTTTTCTAAATTCTCTATTATTGCAAATATTTTGGAATTTTAGAATGCAGGATGTCTATACCAAAAGTTGCATAGTAGGTTTTAGATGGAAAACGAAAGTTACGTTTGAGATTTGGAATTTTACAGTACACTTACAAGTGCGTAATTCGACTCACGTACATAATTTGATGATTTTGGACTCGTTTTTATGTTTTGTCGAATTAAATTTGTAGAGGATTATGACGAAGATTGTTTGTATCTGAGTTAAAGTCTTGGATACCTACTCTCATATGAAACTCAAACTCAGTTATTCTTTTAATTTTGGCCTAGCTCTGAATATATGTTGTTTGAGATTTTATCATATAACAGTAGTTGTGTATGATAACTCATGAAACAATTCAGATCTGAATATACTTATTTTAATTTAAGTTTTATTTTGTTTTGTTTAGAGGAAAATAAGAATGGATATAATTTGTTTATAGTCTGACTTTTGCGTGATGTTAAATAGAGTAGTATAATATACATATATTAATTTTTATCGTACTAAAATAAAAAAAAAAAAAACTATAATATGGTTTTGACAAGAAGTCAGGAGAATGTAGCAAATTTAGATAGACCAGCTGGTGTGAGTTTTATGGTTAATTTAGAACAAGAAAATAGTGTTAAGGGGGTACAATCTCATCAAAGCAACATTTTCGAAAATATACTTAGAACACAAAATTTAAATTTACCTCAAAGTAGACCATCAAATAACACTAGTATTAGGAAAATAGTTGCGGAATCGTTAAGTTGTTTTCGTAGTGAAATGAATGAATTCATAGCAAGGAAAATGCGCTCAATATTCCACAGTTTGAATATTCGATCAGATTCTGCTATTCCCCATTGTTCAAATAATAATAACCGCACATCATATCTACCTGGATCTGTTCCTGATACATCCTCAAGGACTTACCCGGACTCATCTCTAGAAACTTTTTCCGCGAAAAAAGTTCTGAATATTTTACGAAATTAACGTTTAAAGTTTAGTGGTGACAATAATGAAATGACAGTTGATGAGTTTATATATCGGGTGAATATACTGACTACAGATAGCTTAAAAGGCGATTTTAAGTTGCTTTGTAGACATGTCCATAGTTTGTTTGAAGGGAAAGCACTTACCTGGTTTTGGCGTTTCCACCGGCAACACAATGATGACATCGAATGGATCACTTTCACAAATGCATTAAAACGACAATACAAAGTTCATTATGCTGACATAGATGTTTTAGAAGACATAAGATGATGTTAACAAGAAACGAATGTTCACGTAATGGATGCTCGGAGGACAAACAAAGGGCATGTTTTGGAACTAAATAGGCAAGAGGAAGAAAATTCCGTATGTACGTCAACCAACGCGGTGGTATAAAGAAGATAAAGTGTTGGAACTGCGATAAACTTGGACACACGTACATGGACTGTATGGATATCACAAAAGTGTTCTGTTATGGGTGTGGAGAAAGGAATGTGTATAAGCCTACTCGTCCCCACTGTAGCAGAAACCAAGGAAACTACTAGAGGGATACCCGGTGAAAGTAGTGCGGGCATCCGGAAAAGAACATAGCACAGAACAGAACTGTGTTACAAAGACAGTAATATCTTTACATCCTTTAATGAGACCGTACCATATTCGTTAATAATATTTTTAATAATTCGAAACCAATTAAAAGATCTTCCAAAAGAATTCAAAATTTTTATAGAAAGTTAAAATTGTATAAAGCATGTGTAATTTCTACGATCGTTAATAAAGACAGAGACAGCAGACCGTATGTAAATTTAAAAATTAAGGACGCTTCACATTTTTCTCTATCAGATAGTGGCGCTAACAAGAGTGTAATAGGAGGTAATTTGGCAATTCAGGTTCAGGATCTTAAAAATTTTCAGTGTTGTAAAGGCAATGTATGTACAGCAGACGGGAAAAGGCAAACAGTTTTAGGCACAATTATTCTCGATATAAGCTACCAGGGACAAACGAAAGCAATGGAGCTACTTATAGTGCCTAGACAAGATATAATTTGTGGATATAATTTCTGGACTACTTTCGAATTGAAAATTTGTGTACCCCCAATAAGTGAAATTGATTGTACTAACAGGGAACTAGACAAAATTGAATTAACATACAAACAACAGGAAAAATTGGACAGAGTGATTAAAGCTTTTCCTAATTCGGAGGTAGATGGTTTGGAGTGTACAACCTTTGTTGAACATTAGAAAGGCACTTCTGATGCGAAACCTATAAGGCAACGTTATTACCCAATTTCGCCTGCTGTAGAGAAACAACTAAATGGGGAAATTGATGGGATGTTGGCTTTGGGAGTAATAGAAGAAGCTCCCACTTCACCGTGGTCTTCTCCTACTGTTGTAGTGGTTAAACCGGGTACGGCTCGAATGTGTGTAGATAGCCGCAAGTTAAATTCAGTAACAGTAAAAGACGCGTACCCCATTCTAAATTTAGACGAACTTATTGCGAGACTTCCTCCAGTTGACTTCATATCAAAGATTGATTTAAAAGATGCCTTTTGGCAAATAAAATTAGAGGACAGTTCTAAACAAAAGACAGCTTTTACCGTCCCTAATCGGCCATTGTATCAATTTTCAAGAATGCCGTTCGAACTGTGTAATGCACCGCAAACGTTGTGCAGCCTAATGGACCGGGTCATTCCGTATAATTTAAAATCACGGGTTTTTGTGTACCTTGACGATTTACTTATTGTTGAACCGTGTTCAACAATTTTTAATGTTTTGTCCAACCTGGGTTGTCCATCTCTGGAACAATTAATCTAACATTCTTTTATAGTATACTAGCTAAGCCCCGGTGTTCTTCGCTACCCCAATCATAGTAAAATTATTCAAATATTTTAACACAAAAGAATTTATATTATTTTAAATTTATTGGTTGCCCCACATAAGTTGCAATAAATAATAAGTCAGCCCTACTATTTACTTAGCTCACAAAAATTGGAAATTTACCAGGCTTACAGTTTTGGATATTCAGAAAGTTTTAATAAGCAAAAATTATTTATAAACTTCTATATATAATCTTAGCCCCTTACTTCCAGACTTTAAGTAACTCGCTGTAAAAATTTCAAAAAAATCGATCCACTGGTGTTGACAGATATAAATTACAAACATACATACATATGTATTTACATACATACATACATACATGCATACATACATACATACATACATACGTACATACATACATACATACATACATACATACATACATACATACATACATACATACATACATACATGCATACATACATACATACATACATACATACATACATACATACATACATACATACATACATACATACATACATACATACATACATACATACATACATACATACATACATACATACATACATACATACATACATACATACATACATACATACATACATACATACATACAACCTTTCTTTATATAATACTAGCTAAGCCCCGGTGTGCTTCGCTACACCAATCATAGAAAATTACCAAAATATGTAAATAAAAGCATTTATATATTTTTTTAATTTACTGGTTGCCCCACTTAAGTTGCAACAAATTATAAGTCAGCCCTACTCTTTAATTAACATATAAAAATATTAACATATTTTGGTATCCTGACGAATGCAATTTAAATAATTTTTCTATCTTTAATGGTGGTTCTAAAGTTACAAAAAGGACTTAAACATAATTTTAACCCTTTTTTCCTTTAGGGTCCAATAACTAAAAAAGGACTCAAAACCGAACTAATATTTTCAGGCCTGTCGAACTCAATTTGAATAATCTTCCTATCTTTATTGGTTTAAAAGTTACAAAAAACGCCTAAATAAATCAAAATATATTTTTAACACTTTTTTCCCCTTTTGGGTCAAAAATTTAAAAAAGTACGAAAAACATATTCATATTTTTAAGACCTATCAAACGCAATTTAAATAATGTTTTTATCTTTATTGGTTTAAAAGTAACTAAAAGTACTAAAATATATTTTAAACCTATTTTTTCCCCTTTCAGTCCAAAATAAAAAAAAAAAACACCAGATACCTTTCTGTTTAGTTCTTAAGGAAAACGCAAAACTTTTTAAATATTGTTTCTATCTTAAATACTTCAGAAGATAGAAGGTTGCAGAATTTTCCCTTTTTGCCCCCTTTTTATCCCTTCACGGTCCGAATTTCTAAAAATGTATCTGTATTTAATAATTTCCAAAAAAGTAGCCTATTGTTTCTTTAAGGCTTGGAGGAACTCCCTGTAAAAATTTTAAAAAATCAGTCTACTGGTCTGGCCATCTATAAAACACAAACATTCATACATACATACATACATACCTACATACATACCTACATACATGCATACATACATACATACATACATACATACATACATACATACATACATACATACATACATACATACATACATACATACATACATACATACATACATACATACATACATATATACATACATACATACATACATACATACATACATACATACATACATACATACATACATACATACATACATACATACATACATACATACATACATACAACCTTTCTTATAAAATATAGATACAGGGATCACATTTCAAATATTTTTCAAAAGAAGTTCAAACTTCTCTTATATTGTTAAATTCAAATTTTATTATGCTTTTGTGCAAATTTTTGTGCCTCACCAAAGAAAAAGGTCTGAGACCCACATCCAATTATACCGATCGACACAGAACCACTTTCTGAGTCGATTAAAACCTGTCAGTCCATCCGTCCGGCTGGGAGTTAGGTTGAATTCCAAAACGCAGTTTGCTTTGCATCACGAAATTTCTAGTTTTTCCTGAAAGCAAAGATGATGTTTCTGGTAATATCTTCTACTTCCAAATGAGTGCTTACAGATATATTAATGTCCTGGAAGCAAAAAACGTTGTCCAAATTGTAAAGAGTGAATAAGGGAAGAAAATGAACATTTTTAATGCAAAGCAAACTGCGTTTTGGAATTCAGCCTTATTAATGTATTCTTGTAAACAAAGTAGAGACCGCATTTTTGCAGGTATTTCGATGAAATTTGGAACAGATAAGTTTTTTGGCATAAGAAAAAAGCATGTTGTTTGTGGTGATGATCAGTTAATTTTTCGACAGAGCTCCCATACAAATGTCCTCCCGGATTAAGCGTTTTGGGCTATAACTGGCTCAAATATGGCCTTATCTTCACATAATTTTGCACGTTTGTCTATCTTTATGCCACCCATTTTTGTACCGAAAATAAACATTATCGGCCTATTTTTGAGCTTCATAAAAATTGCAACAATAGAAGAACCAGTATGATAACTTACATTTTTGTGGGCGCTGCAATCCTCCATTTTTGTCCTTTAAAATTTCGGAATTAGAGGCCTTCTATATGTGTGCCAATTTTAAAAAATCAGTGCAATAAAAGTACCAGCATAATAAGTTTAACTTTTATGGGCGTGACACCGCCCACTTTTTTACCTTCAAAATTTTAACTTTAAAAGCCGCTTATGTGCGAACTAATTTCCAAAAATCGGTCTGGAAGAGAAATTTAAATTATGTTTCTATCTTATTTGATTTTAAAGTTACAAAAAGTACTAAAACCTAATTTTAACCCTTTCTTGCCCTTAGGATTTAATAATTAAAAAAGTATCTAAAAATGTACTCATATTTTTTAGGCCTGTTACGCTTAATTTGAATAATGTTCCTATCGTTATTGGTTTAAAAGTTATAAAAAACGAATAAAAAAATCAAAATATATTTTTAACCCTTTTTTACCCTTTGGGCCCAAAATTTGAAAAAAGTACGAACAGCGTAATCATATTTTTGAAAAACCTATCGAACGCAATTTGAAAAATTTTTCTATCTTTATTGGTTTAAAAGCAACAAAAAAGTACTAAAAAGTACCAAAATATAATTTTAACCCCTTTTTTCGCCCTTTCGGACCAACATTTAAAAAAAAAAACTCCAGATACCTGTCTGTTTATTTCTTAAGGAAAACGCTAAACTTTTTAAATTTTGTTTCTATCTTATATACATCAAAAGATAGTAGGTTACAGATTTTTCCCTTTTTGTCCCCTTTTTATCCCTTTATGGGCCCAATGTTTAAAAATTCATGTGCATTTAAACAAACATGTAGAGCTTAACACGTGTTATAAATTTCATGTATTTAGCTCTACGCGTTTGATCAATATGGCCTTGGGTAATTTTGTTAGGCCATTCATAACCTAACCTTCCCACACAAATGGGCGTATTGTGGGCGTGGCAGCAATAGTTTTTTAAAAAAAAGTAGCCTATTGTTCCTTCCACACTTGAGATAACTCCCTGTAAAAATTTCAAAAAAATCGGTCCACTGGTGTGGCCAGCTATAAAATACAAACATACAAACATACATACATACATACATACATACATACACCCCTTCTTTATATAATAGATAAGGGACAAGATGTCTGTTATCTTTTTCTTATTTTTATTATTATTGTTTTTGTTTTAATTCTTAACGAACCCAAAATCTTAGTGGTTTGGGTTTTTTATTGCCAACCTTTAGTTTAGTTATAAGAAAGAGTTTAAAGAGGCAAGAAGCCAGAAATAAATGTGTTAAGTTCAAGAGGAACTAACATTGTCTTTCTTATTTCTCCATGGAAAATCAACCCTAGTGTTTGGACTGGGTACGTGTACAGTCTAACATATGATCCTTCAAACGTTCCCAGAAAGGCTAGGAAGCGATTGAACTGGTGGATACCTGTCATCACTCAAATCGGAAGAAGTTGCTGTTACCCGAAAGCAACATAACCTCAAACCAGTTTTTTCATACGGGTAAGAAATTAAAGTAAGTCATGCAGCCTCCCGTGCTTATGAAACAACGCATCTGGTGGATACCTGTCAGCAGTCAGCTAGAAGAAGCTGCTGTTACCCAAAAGCAACACAACAAAAAAGACAGTTTAGCCGTACTGGTAACGGTAAGAAGAAAAGAATCATACAGCCTCACGTGCTTATGAAAATAAAATCGTCAGCAACTCTACAAGACAATCAGCCATAGTCACAGAGCAGTGTTACGATTGTAGAAGGAAGACTCACCAATCAAGAAGAGAAGGAAGCCTTGAAGATGAAAACAGAAGGTTTTTTTCTTTGGAAGAAGAATCAAGAAAGGAAACGAAATTGGGTATGTACAGTGTAAATTATATTTTGTGCGGTAAAATGTTCATGTAAAAAAAATACAAAGAGAATAAAAAGTGTTAAGAGTTGCGAAAATTTAAATAAGAAACAGCAAAAGGTTCAACCATAACCTAAAAATAATTATAACTTCACTTGTTAAAATAAGGTGACAATTACCATCACTAATAAAAGCTGCCATCACTGCTAAAAAACACAACGAAAATTTTCGGGCATGCGCACACACAAACTGAATAGTCACACTCTTCACACTCAAGAGCATTAAACAACAACATTAACATTCCTGTGCAAAAAACTTTTGAAAACACTAAAACTTTCAGCCGGCGGACAAAAAGTGAATAATAATTAAAAATTAAAAAATTAAAGTGAAAAATAAACCGGGTGTAAATAAAGCAAAGAGAAAATAATAGTCAAAAGGAAAACATAAGGTGATTGTTAAAAAACTTAAAATAAAAGCTATAAAAAAATAAAAGACAAAACAGTAAGGTGTGAAAGGAGAAAAGTGGGAAAAGAATAACAAAACACAACGGTTTGATAAAATAAAGTGGAAGAGTGAACTAAAAACTAAGAATTAAAAAAAAAAGATAACATATGAAACAAAAGAATAAGCTAAAAACATTTAAACAAAATTAAAACAGACCTTAATTAACTAAAAAGATTTCTTTAACAAAAAGCAATTGGTTAACAACAGCAACAAAAGTTCCACACTGAACAGAGACATATACATACATACAAGCAAACGGCACAATTTGTTGGTTGAAGACAAAAGTGCTACAGAACCAGAAGTAAGGGTGACCGATACGAAGAAATAAAAACCCGGGAAAAGCGGTGAGTGGGAATTTAAAATTTTTGATACAATATTAAACGAAATAGTGCCTAGTCCACGTTGTTAAAGCCAGGAGGGTATCAATTTAACTTTACAGTGGTGGGCAAATAAATTCAAAAAAATTTTTTAGGAAAGAAATTTTTGCTTGAGAACATTTTAAATTCACACCGGCTTAAATTGATTTTAAATCTTTATAAAAATTTAGCAATTTAACTGTACAGGGGTGCACAGAAATATCGTTCCCCTCGAATTTTTAAAATAAAATTTAATTTTCGGAATAAGTGAGCAAAACAAATCCTACATTTTTGACCAAGTTACAAACTTAAAATAGAACATGGCGAATAGAACAAAATGCAGATTTGACCTCCAACAGCTAGAAAGTTTTTGCGGCAGTTTTTTTTACAATTCCCCCTGAAGAACTAAATATTTCGTATCTTGAAGTATTGCAGCGGGAACTAGAGCGAAGATGGGCAAAATTGATAGAAAGTTTTGAAAATTTAATTGTAAATGATGATAGGGAGCAAGAAACCGAGTCCAAAGACGACACTTCGTTAAAATATGAAAGGGCCTGTAGCAATGCTCAAAAACTGCAAGCAAAAATTTTAAGTCTCAATTCATCCATAACGCAGCAGGATGAAATTTAGAGTCCCCAATGACACTAAAGTAACCCCCATGTGAAATAGAAGATTTTGAGGGTGGTTACTTAAAGTGGCCAGCGTTTAGGGACATGTTTCAGGCAGTAATAGGTAATCATCCACATTTAGCCCCACCGCTGAAGCTATACCACCTACGAAGCAAAACGAGGGGGGAGACAACAAAATTGTTGAAAAGTTCGATTTGGTTGATGAAAATTTTAATTTGGCCTGGCAAGCATTCAAAACTAGGTTTGAAAATCCGCGTAAACTGGCTCATCAGCAAATTAAACTTATGCTCGGTATTCAAATGGTTCAAAATGAGAACGCAAAATCTGTCAGGCAAATTCAAAATGTACTAAATGAGAGTTTAGCAAATTTTTACTCACTTGAGCTTACAAAAACGTGGGCTGCAATTTTGATCCATTTGTGCGCTTTAAAACTTCCCGAAGAAACTATGCGATCTTGGGAAAATTTATTGAACGCTCACAAAAATTGGCCCACTTGGCAAGAAATGTCCAACTTTCTTTCGAAAAGAGTCGAAATGTTAGAAACAGTGTCCAATATTAGAAGACTACCCGTCAAAGAAAATAATACTTCCAAAATTCAGTCGATTCACGCTAAATCTGAGCAAGAAAAGGCAACTTCGACTTGCAGACTGTGCAATCAAACCCATTCCCTGGGGGTTTGCAAAAACTTTAATGCGTTAATAGTTAGTGATCAAACCGAGTTTGCGTACTCCAACAAATATTGCGTCAACTGTTTATCGCCAAACCATTACAGGTCCAAGTGCCAAAGGACTGTTCGGTGTCTGAAGTGTAACCAAAAGCATCATACTATGCTACAAAGCGAACAAAACGATAAACCCCACGTAAAAAAAGACCATTCCCGAAGACCACATCCACACCAAGAAATGATGAGAAACTTTCGGAGTTAGAGCACTTCTAGATGCAGGTTCTGAAAAAACCTTTATCTCCACACGAGTAGCCCAAAATCTTTATCTACCGTTAGAAAGTCATAGTACAAAGATATCGGGTCTCGGTAGGAAATTCTAAATGGCTATGCTTTTTAAAACCAAAGTCAAGAGTTTCTGACTTCAAACTTAAAGCTCAAGCCATCGTAGTGCCAAAACTATCTCACTTTTTGCCTTCTCGGAGAACTAACAATAAGTACTCAAGTCTTAAAACAAAGTAATTTATATTAGTCCAGTCAGTACCAGACCAAAATTTATGTTCTCATAACAAAGTTAATTAATTTAAACAGTTTCATCTAAGTTCAATAGTGTCCCTTTTTTTCAGACGAGTGTGTCCACTATGTTGCAAGATGTTTTGAGCGAGCAGATTTGGATGCGTTTCCAGCTTGCTTAAATACTTGTCCACATAGTTCAGGACTTCGCATTTAACTAGTGAAACTTGTAGATCCTTGTGGATGTTGCTGTTTTTAATTTACCAAGAAGCACCAGTTATCATTCTTAGGATTTTGTTTTGACGACGTTGTATTTTTTCTATGTTAGAGGCGGAAGCAGTGCCCCATAATGGTACATTTTTGCTATTTAATTTTTATTCCCCATAATTTTGACCATTTCTCTACTTGGGTTACGTGTTGTTTCAATTGGCACGAAGCCTCTTCAGGGTCTTTATGAATACTGAGAAAAGCGGTATCGTCAGCAAATGTAGACGTGTGCGTAAAACTGTTTGTTGGCATATCTGCCGTGTAAAGCAAGTACAAAATTGGACCTAGGATACTCCCTTGAGGTACACCAGCCCCTATTGGTTGGTAACAACTTATTTGGTTTCCCTCTTTGATTTTAAACTGTCGACCGGTTATGTACTTTTCTAGTAGGTTGAAAATATAAGCTGGAAGGTTTAGCTTTAGTTTGTTTAACGGGCATTCGTGCCATACTTTATCGAAAGCTTGAGAGACATCTATAAAAAGCGCGGAGCAGTACTTTTTTTCCTCGAAAGTTTTTCTTATAACCTGCACCAGTCTGTGAGTTTGTTCTATTGTGCTATGTTGACTTCTAAAGCTAAATTAGTGATCTGGAATGCAGTTGTTTTCATTCAGGATCAGAGTAAGCTTGTTTTCAAGCAGCTTTTTAAACAGTTTTGACAAAGTTGATAACAAACTTATAGGCCTGTAAGACTCCACCTTCGAAGGATCTTTACCAGGCTTAGGAATTTTCTTTACTAAGGCAACTTTCCATATTGGTGGAAAATGTTCAAGTGTATTATGGCATTAAAAATAAAAAGAATTATTCTTTTTGCTGTAAAAGGTAGCTCCATGAACATTTTGTTGCTTATTTTATCAACGCCAGGAGCTTTGTTATCATCAAGGTTAGCAACAGCTTCTACCACATCTAAATATCGGAAACGTATTTCTATAGGACGTCTAGAAATAACAGGCGGTAATTCCCTCACGTCAAGGCATGTATTGTGAGTGACCACGTTTCTTTAATGGCTTGCGAGAAGATCGCATTTTTCTTCATCATTTCTAGCCGAGGATCCTCTTAGATTGCGCAGTGGTGGTTTTGCGATTACGGGTCTTTTGAGACGACTGGCTAATCGCCATAGAGAATAATTTTTTTGAGGAGCCGTGTCTGAACCTTCCAAATAATCCTTAACTGATGCAATTCTGTGTACCTCCAGCAAATTTTTCAAATGATTTGTACACTCTTTTAGCTTTGTTTTGAGTTGGGGCGATCTATGCTGTTGCCATTCTCTTCGCGCTCTCTTTTTTTCAGATAAAGCTCTTCAACATCGAAAGAAAAAATGTTGTTGTATTTGACCTGACGGTATGTTGAAGAAGCATGTTCAACGGCTTCTTTAATGTTTTCATTTATGATACTCAGGCAATTATCGATTTCTTGGGGAGTTTTTAGTGATATGTGTTCCGAGCAGTGAGAGCTGATATATTTTTTATATTTGAACCAATTTTCTCTTTTAGATTAACAAAAATCACTGGTTGCTATTTGGTGAAGGCTGCAAAGAGTGATAATTGTGGGTGAGTGGTCAGAAGATAAATCCAACAAGGCTTGCGCCTCAATAAGCTCCGGGGATATAACTTTTGCTACGCCAAAATCTATTACGTCTGGAATTTTATTGTGGTCGGCTGGCCAAAAGGTTGGTTGTCCAGTAGAAATAACACAAGGACCCATTTCAGATACGGAATCAAACAAGATATGACCTCTGGGACTAATCAAACGGGAGCCCCAGTAGGTGTGTTTAGCGTTATAGTCTCCAGCTGCTATGAAGCGCGGACCTAAAGATTTGTAAAAACTGTTGTACTGATCCCTCGTTGTGGAAAATCTGGGTGGAGAATAAACCGACAAAATAACTAGGCCAGCTACTATTGACATGATAATTGGCAGTGATTACCTACCAGGTATCAATTTATCAAGGGTTAAGCCCAATATCGCAGATGGTATTAAGTCTAGAGAATCTCATTTTGGATAGTATTTGTCAGGTCCGGCCCAAACTCAAGAAATCTATACCTTTTCCACTATCGTTTCTTCTTGCGACAACATAGATTTACTATATCAGCTAAAAAAGTTCTGGGAACTTGAGGAAGCTTAAAAGCTCATATTAAAGTCCGAAAGCGACAACGGGTGCGAGCAACTGTACCAAAAAAACTATCCGTAGACAACCAGATGTCATATATGTGCTCCGCCTTTCATTTTAAGAAAAAGTTCAAGCTGAAATCTTCTTAGGAAACTCGTAAAATACGGCACTCGCGCAGTACTATCGAATGGAGAAAACGCTAGAAAAATCCCCTGAACTCAAAGCGGAATATTCAAAGGTTCTCCAAGAATACCTAGATTTAGAACATATGGTTCAAGTAGAACACCGGGAGTCCCAAACCGAGAAAAGAGATTCGTTTTATCTCCCACACCACGCGGCTATACGACCAGAAAGTAAAACCACGAAGGTAAGAGTGGTTTTTAACGCATCCAAGAAAACCAGTAGCGGATTCTCCCTGAACGATGTGCTACATCAGGGCCCGACACTACAAACAGACTTAATGCAAATCGTGCTCGCTTGGCAACACTACGAGTATGTATTTAACAGTGACATACAAAAAATGTATCGGCAAATCTGGGTGCACGAGGACGATCGCCAGTATCAACAAATTCTCTTTCGACAAAACGAGCAGGTTCCAGTAAAAACATTTCAGCTAAATACGGTAACGTTTGGAGTGAATTGTGCCCCATTTTTGGCCATACGCACCTTGAAGCAGCTTAGCAAGGATTAGGAAAATCTATATCCAAGGGCTTCTACAATGTTGCAGAAGGAAATTTACGTCGACGATATCTTGTCTGGCGGCCACACACTTCACGAAGCGGCACAAAAAAAAATCAGCTGAGTAAGGCTTTAATTTCGGCAGGGTTTCCCATGAAAAAGATTACTGCGAACAACAGAGCTTTACTTAAAAACTTAGCCCCGGAAGATCTTCTAGATGAAGATTTTTTACGATTCGATGACTCCAGCACTACCAAAACGTTAGGAATTCGCTGGAATTTTTATTATTGAATCTTCGCCTTTGGCGAACTAACAATAAGTATTCAAATCTTTAAACTATTTATTTTTGATTAGACCAGCCAGTGCCAGACTAAAATTTAAGTTCTCATAATAAAATTCATTGATTCAGTGGTTTCATCTAAGTGCAATAGTATCCCTTCTTTTCAGACTAGTGTGTCCACCATGTTGCAAAATGTTTCGAGCGACCGGATTTGGATGTGCTTCCAGCTTGTTTAAATACTTGCCCACATAGTTCAGGATTTCGCATTTAACTAGTGGAACTTGTAGATCTTTGTGGATGTTGCTGTTTTTAATGTACCAAGGAGCACCAGTTATCATTCTTAGGATTTTATTTTGACGGCGTTGAATTTTTTCAATGTTGGAGGCTGAAGCAGTGCCCCATAATTGTATCCCGTAGCACCAAATTGGTTTCAAAACTGAGTTGTAAAGTAAACGTTTGCAATCAAGACGTAGCACAGAGTTTCTACCGATTAGCCAGTGGATTTGAGTATTTTAAATTTCATCTGTGTCAACTTTGCATCTATTTGTGACTTTCATGTGAGGCGGCGATCCAGGTGAATGCCAAGATATTTCGTCTCAATTCGTTGAGGCACCGTATGGTTGTTAATAGGAATTGGGGGGCACGTTTGCTTGCGTAACGTAAAAGTAACGTGGGTGCATTTTTGTTCATTTATTTTTATTCCCCACAACTTTGTCCATTTTTCTACTTGGGTTACGTGATGTTGAAGTTGTTTTGAGGCTTGTTTAGGGTCTTTATGAATACTGAGAAAGGCGGTGTCATCAGCAAATGTGGGCGCATGAGTAAGATTGTTTGTGGGCATATCTGCTGTGTAAAGCAAGTACAGAATTGGACCTAGTATACTCCATTTAGGTACACCCGCCCCTATTGGTTGAGAAGAACTTGTTTGGTTTCCCTCTTTAATCATAAATTGTCGGCCGGCTATGTATTTTTCTAATAGGTTGAAAATATTAGATGGAAGGTTAAGCTTCATGCCATACTTTGTCGAACGCTTGAGAGACATCTATAAAAAGCGCGGAGCAGTTTTTCTTTTCCTCAAAGGCCTTTCTTATAACCTGTACCAATCTGTGGGTTTGTTCGATGGTACTGTGTTGATTTCTAAATCCAAATCGGTGATCTGGAATGCAGTTGTTTTCACTCAGGATCGGAGTCAGCTTGTTTTTAAGCAATTTCTCAAACAATTTGGACATAGTTGGTAACAGACTTATAGGCCTGTAAGACTCCACCTTCGAAGGATCTTTTCCCGGCTTAGAAATCATCTTTACCAAGGCAACTTTCCATACTGGCGGAAAATGTTCGAGCCGTAATATGGCGTTAAAAATAAAAAGAAATATTCTTTTTGCTGTGCAAGGCAGCTCCAAAAGCATTTTGTTGCTGATTTCATCAATGCCAGGAGCTTTTTTAGCATTTAAATTATTGATAGCCTCTACGATATCTGGCAAACTTAAAACGTATTTCCATAGGACATCTAGCAACAACAGGCGGTAATTTACTCATGTCAGTGCATGTATTTAGAGTGAAGACATTTGTTAAATGACTTGCGAGCAGATCACATTTTTCTTCATCACTTCTTGCCCAGGATCCTCTCAGATTACATAGTGGTGGTTTCGCGATAACGGGTCTTTTAAGATATTTCGCTGATCGCCATAGTGAATAATTAGTCTGAGGAGTCGAGTCTAGACCTTCGAGGTGTTCCTTAAGAGATGCTAATCAGTGAACTTCTAGCAAATTTTTCAATTGGTTTGTACATTCCTTCAACTTGGCTTTAAGTTGGGGTGATCTGTGCTTTTGCCATTCTCTTCGGGCTCTTCTTTTTTCAGATAAAAGCTGTTGCACATCGGCTGAAAAAATTTTGTTGTATTTTGTCTGACGATAGTATGAAGACGCATGATCAACGGCTTTTTTTATGTTCTCATTAAGGCTGCTCAGACAATCATCGATGTCTTCGGGAGTTTTTAGCGGTTGATTTTCCGAGCAGTGGGTGCTGACAAATTTTTGGTATTTTAACCAATTAACTCTTTTAAATGAAAAAATATCACTTGTTGGTAATTGATGAGGACTAAAATAGTGATTATAGTGGTAGCGTGGTCTGAAGATAAATCCAACGAGGCCTGAGCCTCGGTAAGTTCCGGGGATATACCTTGTAACGAATGTAAATTAAAAAAACGAATGGTCTTTATTGTTTACTCAATTTAAATTCTTTATTTGTGAGTACTTTCAGAGCAACTAGTGAAGCTCTTGATCTGCGAAAGTAGTCTGTGTCCTCTTCTATAGTTTACGTTCTTTTTATAATAGTTTTTAGCTAATTCGACAATTATCGAATCACCCACTTAAATCTATGTTACAACATTTCTTAATACTAGTGTGTGTGTGTGTTAATTAGTTCAAAACAATTTGGTTGTTATTGATCTATATTCATTAAATGCAACTTCCGTACTTGAGTCGGCATAAACATAAGTGTGCCAGAATAACAACAACATACAGTACTTTGTAAATATTTTGCAAACTCTACAACAGCTTGTGGTGTGCATATTATGCTTACCATACAATGTGCTGTCTAGTGACGATCAACGATATTGATATTTAATATTCTTTTGTTTACAAATAAATGGAACTGCACATTGCGTTGGCATTGTCGAAGTCATCTCATGCTACAACCTTTTGTTACGCCAAAATTAATAACGTCTGAAATTTTATTGTGATCAGTTGGCCAATACGTCTGTTCTCCAGATAAAATAACGTTTAGACCTATTTCAGACACGGAATTAAACAAAACACAACCCCTGGGACTTATAAGGCGAGAGCCCCAGTACGTATGCTTAGCGTTATAGTCTCCAGCAGCTATGAAGCGGGGACCTAAATGTTTGTAAAAACTGTTGAACTGATCCTTTGTTATGGAGAACCTGGGTGGACAATACACCGACAAAATAACTAAGCCATGAAAAAATTCATCAACGCAAATGCTTGTTGCTTGTATATAATATTCGGAGAGACCACCCATCCATTGATGTTTGAGACTCGATTTTATTATTATAGCCGAGCCACCACATGATCTATCTCTGGGATCCTTTGAATCGTAAAAAGAATAGCCTCTAATTTTGAAATTACTTCTAGATGTCATATGCGTCTCAGAAATCAACATGACATCAATTTTTTGGCTTATTAAAAAATATTCGAGTTCGTTTTTGTGTTGGCGGATGCCGTTAGCGTTCCAGAAAAAAACCCTAAGGCAGTTCATGGTCTTTTAAGCATGGCCTGCAGAAGAGCAGACTGCATTTTTTGCATTTCTTGCATCATGCCAGCCATTTGCGCCATGAACTGCGTAAATTGTTTAACCATATTGTCAATTACAGCTTCGAGGCGGCTAAAACTGGACCCGGTTGGTTCACTTGTTGGCATCTCTTGTTGTGTTGTAGGCTGGGTAGGCTTACGTGCATTGGGCTGCTTAGACTTTAATGCGTTGGCATAAGAAACTATACTTGTAGTTGGTTGTGCTAATGGAGGCATGTTTGTAGTTGGTATATTTAAAGGCTGGAGAGGGGCAGAAACCACTTTCGGCTTATATAAGCGTTTAACTGAATCGAAAACGGGACAACCTCTATAGTTGGCCATGTAGTTTCCTCCGCAATTGCTGCATTTCTTTACCCGAGGATCATCTTTTGGCTTTTCGCACTTGGTCGTAGCATGCAGGTCACCACACACAACACAAACAGAAAGCAACTTGCAATAAGCCTTGGTGTGACCATATTCCTGGCAGTTTAAGCACTGTATGGGCCCAGATCGCTTATGTGGCGCTTCAACTACAACTCTACGGTGCAAATTATATTTTAGGTCATAAATAGGGTGAGTCTCATTCTTATTTAAATTTACATCACCAGGCTCAAGCTCCACTCGGAATATTGGTCGGGGATACCTTTCTCTGTTTCTAATGTTTGCTACAACCTTGGCTTTAAAGCCTTTGCTGCACAAACTGGCCTTAATCTCCTCTGGGTCAATATTTGAATCAATATCTTTGATAACAACCTGTAGACCTTTTGCGTTCTTAAGTTGGTAGGTGTAGGTGCTTTTTTTATTTTTTTCAAGTTCGGAAACCGTATTGCGGTAAGCGTTTTCATGATTCACTTGAATTTTAGTTTCAAAAATGGTACCACGCTTTATGTTCGAAACAGAAAAGTTGTTTTCGCCTATTAATTCAACTAAAAACTTTATGAGGTCATTTGAGTTTTTCTCTCTCAAATATATTGGGCTTAAATAACTTTCTTTCGGGTAATGGGACATCATTTTCCTCCTGAAAATGGCAAAACTATTTTGCGATGAGGTCGGCTTTTCTTCATCTTTCAAAATTTTTGCTGCGTTTGTAACCTCTGCCGATTTGGGACTTCTTCCCCTCTTAAGAACTGTTATATAACGGTCCATTTCTACCTGGACCCTTGGAGCTTGTGAAGAAAATGGGCTGTGACCGTCTTTAGCAACTGTAGGTTCAATTTCTAAATTCAAGACCACGATGAGGATGGTACCTCGGTTTTTTTTTATAATTTTTAAAAAGAGATTGGGCTAATTTTGTCCCTTGTTCAAAACACTTATTTAAATTTGGTGCACTTGCACTTAAATTGTTTGTATTTATTTTTGGTTTCTCACTCAAATAGTTTTTACTGTATTCAGGGTCTTTAATGTTTTCATTGCTCACGCTTGTTGAGCTTAACAAAATATAAGCATTTCTGCTATTAGGCCCACTGTCACGACGATTACTGTAACTCATTTACCGTTTGCTTTTTTTTTTATTAAGTTTGTTTTGTTTTTTTTCACTTATGTATACAATATGTATGTATATAATAAAAATTGTTTGCCACCTATTACAAATATTCGCTCTTATTAACACTCGCGTAACACGTCCGCACACAACGAGTTTAAGATCACGAATTCGCTGGAATGCCAAGGAAGATTATTTCTACTATACGCGGGATCCGCTAGAAGGTTCAACCACTACCATAAAAAGGAAAATACCTTCAGCCATCGCAAAATTTTTTGACCCACTTGGTTGGGTCAGCCCACTGCCAAAATTATAATACAAGATTTATGGGCAAAAAATTAGATTGGGATGAAAAATTTCCTCCGCACATCCTTGAAAAATGGAAAACCTTCACTTACACTTTGCCATATATCTTCCAGATCAAAATTCCCCGATGGACACATTTCGCACCAGATCGCAAAATTCAGATCCATAGGTTTTGTGACGCCTCCGAGAAGGCTTACTGTGGAGTATTGTTTATGAGAACGGAAAGTGCCGAAGGTGTAATTAACAGCAGCTTGCTAGTGGCGAAAACCAAAGTCGCCCCTATAAAGAGAATTACTGTACTTGCTGACAAAGTTGTTGCAGAACCTAGTCAAAGACTTCAAAAGTCCCTATGAATTGTATTAATAGACAGTTTCCGCGATCGTGCTTGAATGGTTACAGCATGATCCCAGAACTTTGAAAACTTTTGTCGGAAACAGAGTGGCCCAAATTCTAAGCGTTGTCAGTACCAGTAATTGGAAGCATGTTAAAACCGAAGAGAACTCAGCAGATCTTGGGAGTCGTGGCTGCGATCCTCCTGAACTTACGCAGAATACACTGTGGTGGAATGGGCCCCCATGACTAAAGCAACCCATGTCTCTATGGCCAAACCCCAGAGCATTTGATCCTCATGATCTAGAAATTAAAGAAAGTGCTCGCGTCTCCATAGCAAATTTTCACTTTAAACTAAAGACTGGTGAAGACCACATTCTAGAAAGATTCTGCTCTCTTGATCGAGCGCTACGCATCCTGAGCTATTGTATGAGATCATAACGCGCCTCAAGAAGAAGAAAACCTTACACGAAATCTTCGTAACGACAGACGAAATCAATAGCATCAAGGTTCGACTCAAATCGAGAGTAGTTTCGCATTAAGCAAGGTTAAATACCTAGGGTACATCGTAGGAAACGGAACATTACAAATTGATGATGAGAAGTTAAAGCTATACGTGACTTTCCCGTACCTAAATCAATTAAACATTTACGACAGTTTTTAGGAATGACAAGGTGCTACAGACGTTTTATACATAACTGTTCGGACAAGACTTTCCCACTGACGGAGCTATTATGTAAAAAGAAAAGTTTTATTTGGACTGAACAAGCGCAGACAGCCTTTAAAGATATAAAGAATCAACTATCAACCGCACCGTTATTAGTACATCCTAACTATGAAAGAACATTCATTTTGCAATGTGATGCTAGTACGTATGGAGTAGGTGCTGTGTTAGCTTAGGAGGACGATGACGGGAATCAACGACCTATTGCTTTTATATCGTAAAATTTAAATAAGGCGCAGCGAAACTACACGATCACTGAGTTGGAGTGTCTCGCTGTAGTAACTTTAATCAGGAAATTTCGGCCATACATAGAGGGACATGAATTCAAGGTGGTAACTGACCACGCAAGTATGAAATGGTTAATGGAACAAAGGGAACTTTCCGGTCGTTTAGCCAGATGGTCGCTGGTCGCTGAAACTTCAAGGATTTAAATTCACGATTAAACACCGTAGTGGTAAACAAAATATTGTTCCTGACACTTTGTCGCAAGCTCACGAGGGAGAAAATTTTGAAGAAGCTATTGGGATAGAAAAGCTTCCAGTTATAGATCTGGACTCAGATGCATTTGATTCTGAGGAATTTTGTAAACTTCGTGGGGATATTAAGAATTCAAATTTGCCGGACTTTAAGACTATTGGCAAATTTATTTATAGACGGACAGATTTTTCTTCGGGTGTAGCAGACGAGACATACTCTTGGAAACTGTATGTACCAACAGAACTTCGAAAGGAGGTGATTTATTCGGCACATGATTATCCAAATTCTTCCCATGGTGGAATAAGTAAAACATTGGAAAGAATTAGACGTGTTTTTTGTTGGCCTCGACTAGTGACAGATGTTAAGGACTACGTTTTAAATTGTGAACTGTGCAAACCTCAAAGACACCTACGGCGATTTCGAAGCCACCTCTGGGACACATGGCAAGGACAGAACGACCATTTCAAAGACATTTTATAGACTTAATTGGACTACCGAGAACAACGAATGGCAGTGTTAATATTTTGATAGAAATTGACCATTTTTCAAAATTTATATTTTTAGAACCTTTAAGGAAACCAATTTCGAAAGTAATAATTGACTACCTTAGAACTAAAATTTTTGATTGTTATGGAGTGCCGGAAGTAATTGTATCAGATACTGAAACACAATTTAAAAGTAAGAAACTTAAAACATTTTTGGACAAATATGGGATTCAACATATGTTTAGCGCGGTATATAGTCCCCAGGCGAATGCGAGCGAACGGGTAAATAGATCAATAAACGAAGCTCGTTGTTCTTATATAAGAAACGAGCAAAGAAATTGGGACCTGTATATAAGCTCTGTAAATTGTGCATTTCGTAATAGTATCCACCAAACTATAGGAGAGACTCCCTATCAGGTCGTTTTCGGACAGACCATGATAACGCACGGTAAGGACTACAAACTTTTGAAACAACTTGACCTTTTGGCTGAATCAGATTTGCATATTGAAAGGCAGGATAAGTTTTCATTTATACGAAATTCTATAAGAGAGTCTATTAAAAAAGCATACGAAAAGAACGCCTGGTGCTACAGTTTACGATCTACAGCGAAAGTTTATGAAGTGGGACATGAGGTGACGTCTCACATAGGGGTATTTTGCCTTTCTAGCCGGACATTACTTTTTATTCTTTACAATAAAGCTTCTTAAAAATTACCGAGTGCTCCTAGATTAATGAAACTTGGCAAAAACATGTATTGTAGTCATAAGCATCTAAGGCTTAAAAATAATGAAAATGGAATCAAGGGGGAAAAAGTTTCCCTTAGAAGAACTAATACCACCTCTGAAAAACTAAAATATTTTTTAAGTTTTAAATACTATTGTTATGCAAATGCAATTTTAAACGTAAGCAAAAGCTAAAAATATCTACACTTGGACAGTGTCGTCCTCTCCCCTTTCGTGGCCGGCGACATAAAGTAAAACTTGCAAAAATAATGTATATAATAAAAATATTGGATAACTTACGCCCAAATACTATAAAATTAAAATTTTTAAGCTTTTATGGGTAGGAGCAGAAATGCCCCAAAACCCCACCCCCCCCAAACGGCCCTGTACAAAAAAATTTTTTTTATATTTTGCTAATTTTTTACAAAAAAATTATTTTTAAGCTGGCTTGTCGCTTTTTTTTCTAATTTAATGTATTTAATTAATCTGAAAATAAGTAATAATATATAACAATAACTTATTTTCAAAAGTAACAAGTAATTTAAAGTATGAAAACAAAAGCTAATATAATTGAAAAAATATCCTTTTGCCTAAGAACAGGAGTGCTAATGTTCTTCTTCGTCTGTTTCTCCAAAGACCTCTTATGAATCTGAAAATCAAGTACAGGGGGAAACATTAAAAAAACTGAATTTTTCGTAAAGGAGAATGACTCCTTTTTTGGAGTTGGTCTTATGCTAGGCATCAGTGGGCCAGAACTGAGCAAAAGTCTATTAATAGTACCTACGTTACACTAAACTCTTAAAAACTTTCTTGCAAAGTTCTGCCTGTAAATCCGAAAATGTTTTCTGATAACAGCCCAATAGGCAATTAAACCATGTATTAAAATCTTGCGCATTGTTAATTAAAAAATTTTCTGAAACTGTATAATGACTGGTTTACCGCTGCCATGTCGCCCTCTCCTTGACATTTTAAAAGTTCACACAATTTTCTACCTAAAAATCGCTATTTCTCTTTGACAAATTTATCTTTACTTTCCCTTACTATTTGTAATAACTCTAATCCTGTATAATCTTTTTCCATTTTATTCTCGTAGTTTCAAAAGGGTTTTGAAAACAATTTCGTGCAATAACCCCAATATAGATACATCAAAAAAATGAGTACTTGAAGCACAGATTTGTTTCTCTTTAAAAAATAACTTTATTTTAACAATTTTCAAAGGTTTTTAAGACAGGTGCCACTATTTTGTAGCATAAAATAGCGTCATTTAGAAAGCTGTCTAACAGGTATACATTATCAGTTTAGGGGTGAGTAAAAACTGCTACCTCGCACATTCCTTTTTATACATGCAATGTCAGTGTAAAGCCCAATTTACCTTGTTAAAAATCAATTTCAATTTACCTGTAAAAATTAAAATAAAAAACATTAAAAAACAATTAATTATCAAAACTTTTTTTGACCCACAAAAAAGTTTCTTACTCATATGTAAACACATAAGATGAGAAAAAAAAGAAAGAAGTGAAATTTTCAAAAATTCGCCAATAAAGTGGCGCAACGTTTTCTTTTTTGTCTAAAAGTAGAGATTTCAGGTTTTATTGTGATAGAAAAGATTATTAGGACAATGACTGCCATCACTTTTAAAAACCTTTTGATTTTATTTTTTTTAATCAAAAAGTGAACAAAAAACCCTTTTTTTATTTCGAAGGAAATTTTTTTAAATAAAACTTTAAATAAAAAATAAATACAAAAAAGTAGTTGCTTATATAATTTTTCGCAGAAAGAAAAAATCAATGTAAAATCTTTGTTTGTTTAGCTACAAAAAAATATATTGTAAACCACTCTAAACGATCAATAGTTAATATGTAAATTGCAGGCAAATTTACCTTACTTACAAAGGTTTGAAAATTCACTATCTGATACAAAATTTTGTCACCTGTCGAGCTGCGCACTTAAATTTTAACATTTCTTAAATTTCCATTTTGGCTTAATGTCCGGCTAGATTGGCAAAATACCCCTATGCGTCTGCGGAACGAGAAATTTGGTAAGTCAGAACGTTTACTTAATTAGAAACATTAAAATATAGCAAATACTTTTGTTTAAAAGATACATTAAGAATTTTTAAGTTTTTTGTTAATACACCTTTTATCGCAAACAAATTCTACCAAACGTACATCTACTACTAAGTATTTAAGCGTTAATTTAATTGTTGTTGTTTTAACGTTAATATGTTTTATTTTATAAATTTTGCCATGATGTATTTAAAATAAGCGGTTTTGAACCTTAGTTATGGAAACTTAAATTGAAACATACATACATACACCCCTTCTTTATATAATAGACTAGCTAAGCCCCGGTGTGCTTCGCTACCCCAATCATAGTAAAATTATTCAAATATGTTAACACAAAAGAATTTATATTATTTTAAATTTATTGGTTGCCCCACATAAGTTGCAATTAATAATAATAAGTCAGCCCTACTATTTACTAAGCACATAAAAATTAGAAATTTACCAGGCTTACAGTTTTGGATATTCAGAAAGTTTTAATAAGCAAAAATTATTTATAAACTTCTATATATAATCTTAGCCCCTTACTTCCAGACTTTAAGTAACTCTCTGTAAAAATTTCAAAAAAATCGATCCACTGGTGTTCACAGCTATAAATTACAAACATACATACATATGTATTTACATACATACATACATACATACATACATACATACATACATACATACATACATACATACATACATACATGCATACATACATACATACATACATACATACATACCCAGATAGCATTTGGAAGATTGTTTTCTGAAAAATCACCTTCCTGAGTCTTTTAAGAGTACTTTTGGTGATCAAAAACTGATTAATCACTTACACGATCAAAAAAGGACTAGAAAATGATTCGCGCTACTGAGTGAAATGAGTTTGATTTTAAATACAATAACAAATTGTATAGCAATCGCGAATGAACCATCCAGACGTTTAAAATGTGACTACTTTTTTCGTCATTTATTATCATTTTCTACTCACCTAGAAGAGTGAAAAATGCTTAATCAAAAACAGATCATGCAGGTGCTTAAAAAGTGATTAAAATTATGTATTTTATGATCATATTTTGCGCAGATAGATGATTGAACACTGCTTGTTAAGTAATTGTCAAAAACTTAAATTTTTGTTCATTTAAAAATTAAATCGTGGTATAAAAGTCGTTTTGCTGTGAAAGTGAAATTAAAGAAATAATAAAAACGTGTAATTAAATTTAGCAACTATTCAAAAATCCTTAAAGTAAGATATTGAAATCAAACAGTGAAATGCAAAGTAAGAGGAAAAACGTTGCAGCTCAAAGTTGCAGAAGACAGGTAGAAAACTTGGAAGAGGAAGAAGAACTTAAGCAGCCATATGGGGCAAAACAAGAACACAGAACAAAATTAATTACCAGCTTTTTTTTGTTTTTTTATAGTATTTTTATGTATTTATAGTATTTTTAATGTATGTATTTTGAAAATGACAATAATAAAAAATAATAAAATAAATAATAAAATAGAAATATGTGTGATAAATGACAATAAAGGGACTTACAAAAGACTCGAAAGCGACTATAATTATGACTGAAAGACGACTCAAAAGAGAGTCACAAACGAACTAAAATTAGACTTATATATGATCAGAAAACACCTCAAATACTACTTAAAAAGGAGTCGAAAATGACTTTGAACTACTATAAAAAAAGACTCATAAAAGACTTATCAAAAAGAGTCACGGGAAGTTACGTTTTTCTCCCGACAAAAGAATCTTTTATGCTCAGAAAATGCGCGCATATTTTGCCTTTTTAATCGCGCAGTGGAGTCGAAAAAGACCCAAATTTGATTAAAAAATGAAAAAATTGCTGGATGGGTACATACATACATACATACATACATACATACAACCTTTCTTTATATAATATAGATACAGGGATCACACATCAAATATTTTTCAAAAGAAGTTCAAATTTCTCTTATATTGTTAAATTCAAATTTTATTATGCTTTTGTGCAAATTTTTGTGCCTCACCAAAGAAAAAGGTCTGAGACCCACCTCCAATTATACCGATCGACACAGAATCACTTTCTGAGTCGATTAAAACCTGTCAGTCCATCCGTCCGGCTGGGAGTTAGGTTGAATTCCAAAACGCAGTTTGCCTTGCATCACGAAATTTCAAGTTTTTCCTGAAAGCAAAGATGATGTTTCTGGTAATATCTTCTACTTCCAAATGAGTGCTTACAGTTATATTAATGTCCTGGAAGCAAAAAACGTTGTCCAAATTGTAAAGAGTGAATAAGGGAAGAAGTTGAAAATTTTTAATGCAAGGCAAACTGCGTTTTGGAATTCAGCCTTATTAATGTATTCTTGTAAATAAAGTAGAGACCGCATTTTTGCATATATTTCGATGAAATTTGGAACAGATAAGTTTTTTGGCATAAGAAAAAAGCATGTTGTTTGTGGTGATGATCAGGTTATTTTTCGACAGAGCTCCCATACAAATGTCCTCCCGGATTAAGCGTTTTGGGCTATAACTGGCTAGAATATGGCCTTATCTTCACATAATTTTGCACGTTCGTCTATCTTTATGCCACCCATTTTTGTACCGAAAATAAATATTATCGGTTTTTTTTTTGAGCTTCATAAAAATCGCAACAATAGAAGAACCAATTTGAAAACTTACATTTTTGTGGGCGCTGCAATCCTCCATTTTTGCCCTTTAGAACTTCGGAATTAGAGTCCTTCTATATGTGTGCCAATTTAAAAAAATCAGTGCAATAAAAGTACCAGCATAAAAAGTTTAACTTTTATGGGCGTGGCACCGCCCACTTTTTTACCTTAAAAATTTTAACTTTAAAAGGCGTTTACTTGAGAACTAATTTCCAAAAATCGGTCTCGAAGAGGAATTGAAATTATGTTTCTATCATAATTTATTTTAAAGTTACAAAAAGTACTAAAACATAATTTTAACCCTTTCTTCCCCTTAGGGTCTATAAAATTAAAAAAGTATCTAAAAACGTACTAATATTTTTTAGGCCTGTTACACTTAATTTGAATAATGTCTCTATCGCTATGGGTTTAAAAGTTACAAAAAACGAATAAAAAAATCAAAATATATTTTTAGCCCTTTTTTCCCCTTTTGGGCCCAAAATAAAAAAAAGGACGAAAAATGTAATCATATTTTTGTAAGACCTATCGAACGCAATTTGAAAAATTTTTCTATCTTTATTGGTTCAAAAGTAACAAAAAGTACCAAAAAGTACCAAAATATAATTTAAACCCCTTTTTTCGGCCTTTCGGACCAAAATTAAAAAAAAAATCCAAATACCAGTCTGTTTATTTCTTAAGGAAAACGCTAAACTTTTAAAATTTTGTTTCTATCTTATAGACATCAAGAGATAGTAGGTTACCGATTTTTCCCTTTTTGTCCCCTTTTTATCCCTTTACGGGCCCAATGTTTAAAAACTCATGTGCATTTAAACAAACATGTAAAGCTTAACACGTGTTGTAAATTTCAGGTATTTAGCTCTACGCGTTTGAGCAGTATGGCTCTGGGTAATTTTGTTAATTGACCTTCCCACACAAATGGGCGTAGTGTGGGCGTGGCAGCAATAATTTCCAAAAAAAAAGTAGCCTATTGTTCCTTTCAGACTTGAAGTAACACTCTGTAAAAATTTCACAAAAATCGATCCACTGGTGTGGCCAGCTATAAAATACAAACATACAAACATACATACATACATACATACATACATACATACATACATACATACATACATACACCCCTTCTTTATATAATAGATTTAAAACTTCCTAACTAATAAATTTACCTACATACATCAAATCAAAGATTTGAAATAAAGGCTAAGCAAGCATTTTCGCTATCAATCAAATCTCAAGCTCCTACGACAAATTTGGTAAGTCAGAACGTTTACTTTATTAGAAACATTAAAATATAGCAAATACTTTTGCACAAAAGATACATTAAGAATTTTTAAGTTTTTTGTTAATACACCTTTTATCGCAAACAAATTCTACCAAACGTACATCTACTACTAAGTATTTAAGCGTTAATTTAATTTATTATGTTGTTTTAACGTTAATATGTTTTATTTTATAAATTTTGCCATGATGTATTTAAAATAAGCGGTTTTGAACCTTAGTTATGGAAACTTAAATTGAAACCGATTTCTTTACGAAACATTTAGTCACCAGAAGTTAGATTCGTTATGGGCTGATCGGAACCGAAAGAGATCAGCAAAGGTTTGGGTGGATACAGAAAAAAGAGATAATCGTCATCTGATTTCTCTTTCAAAAGATTCGTTCCCAAGTTCCCCAACGTTATTTAATTAGCTATTTTTTTTATTTTTCCCCCCTTGATTTCTTTCCCATTTCGGTAGACCTATCTATGATATTAAAGCTAACTAAGTTTTAATTTTATTGTGGCGAATAAAACCATATCTGGCGAGGGTAAGAATCTCCCCAATTTCCGACGAGCTTAGCTGGTATTTTAGGTAGCATATGTCTGTCTAATATGGTAAACTCAGTCGTTCGTAGTGTCATTCGATGGTACTACGTAAAGCCAAATTTTATTTAAAGACACCCGCTAGACAATCTAGAACTTGGAAACGTATTTATTAAGGACGTTTGGCAATAACAGGCGGTAATTTTCTTATGTCAGTTCATGTTTTGGGAGTAAACACGTTCTATAAATAACTTACGAACCGATCACATTTTTCTTTGTTATTTCTGGCCTAGGATTTTATCTGATTTCGAAGTGGTAATTTTGTGAAAACGGGTCTTTTATGACATTTGACTGATCGCCACAGAGAGAACAGATGCCATTTTGTATACCTTCAGAAAGTTTTGCTATTGGTTTGTAAATTTTTTTAGTTAAGTTTTAAGTTATGGCGATCTATGTATGTATTGCCGCAATTTCAAAGGGAAAAAATAAAAGACCCAAAACAAACAATTTAAAATATAAGCCAATAAATCCAATAATCGTGTTGAGTGCGTTTATTATTTACAAAAGTTAGTTTTGGAAAACGAACATGATAAAATCTTCAATTAACATTCAAAGCAAATTAATGAAAATGCGAGTGATAGATGTTTTTTGGTTTTAGTGCATCAAGAACTTCCACTTTAAGGTCAAAGAGAAAATTTAAATTAAAAACTGAGGAGATTTTTTTAAAATCTCAAAATGCTTTCTAAATTATACATATTTCCAAAAGTCAATAAATTACAAAATGAAATCATTCAAATTCGTGCTTTGTTAAGTATTGACGTACATATTTGAAAATTTATAGAGCAAAATGTTTTAAGGAAGAACCACTTTCTATTACTTTAATATTTGCCAAAAATTTTGCGGTCGAGAAACAATTTTACGGTGCATGCACTTTAAGCTTCTGCCGCCCTATAAAAAATTTATAGCTACACCAATGGATATAAACCTACCTAATAAAAGAGAAAATATGCAAATTATCTTGCTAGAGAGCCAAACGGTAATTCCTCGATTAATAAAAGATTTTCTTGTAGTATTGGTTGGATTTGGCCTCTTCGTGTTACTGATTCTAATAAGAACAGAAGTTATGTTTATGTATGTTGGTTTGTTGCAATAAAATCAGGCAGTAGTTAGTTAGTTATTAATTTCAATATTAAGTAAATTAAAAAAAACAATTGTAATCTCTTGAGCCAGTTGTAGCCGGTGATATTTGCCCAAAAAACAATCATGACCAATGTTTTGGTTTTGGGGTGGATGAAGTGTGTTTATTGAATGTTGTAAGTAACACGTTGACTTGGCGCCAAGAAATTCACTACTAACGTGCGCCTGTAATGCACTTCCTACATAATTTGCAAAAATACCAATAATGTACTTCCATTTGAAGTTATTGTTCAACACACAAACTAACAGGATTGAATTCTTTATTATAGTACATGCCATCACGTATTCCAAGGGTTGTTTGTTTTTGGAATAAGAATTCATGATGATTTCCCCTAAACAAATTAATTTGATTTAGTTCAGTAAACGTTATTAACGCACAATTTAATAATGTTTTTTTTATTGCTGCTGTTGTCTTTCTAGCACTTGGCCACTGTGGCATGTCTCTAATTATGAAATGAATACAAGGTTACCTCATATACTTACAATAGCTAAAACATACATACTTACATGTAAATAAATATGTATACAAGTTTTAATTCATGTATGTATAAGACTACCCAGAGAACTAATATGTTAAGGCTTAACACATGATTTTGATTTGGTTTTTGATTAAAATTTTACTTTAACGTTAAATTACAGATCTTCGTGTGGTCTGTTGTTTGCTTAGTGGCACATTTTAAAAATTTCGCAGTCCCTATTTTGCTTTCTCGATTATATTGGAAGATATCAAGCTCCAAAACTTTTTCATATCAACACCTTAACGGTTTACTTAAGATTTGGCCAATTCACAAGCCCTGTCGTATGGCTTATCGTTTAAAAAATTACGATTTCAGTAAATTCGCTTGTAAATAAAAAAAATTATTGTATTGTTACTTCATTGTATGTCAAATGCAAAATGGAAAACGTCAGTTTAATGTATGTAGTCAATTTACTGTGAGTTAACTTTTTAGAAATGTTAACACACCTAAATAATTTTCGAGCATAAAAAAATCATAAAACTAAGAAATCTTAACGCGTTTAAAGAACTTGTTTCCA
The DNA here is from genome assembly GCA_963583895.1 of Melanophora roralis. Lineage (NCBI taxonomy): Eukaryota > Metazoa > Arthropoda > Insecta > Diptera > Rhinophoridae > Melanophora > Melanophora roralis. Next base: position 7,463,164 of record OY757192.1, read on the forward strand.
TTTGATAATATTTAATATATAAATAAACTTTTAAGTTTTTACTTTCATACGTTCCTCTTCAACTAAAGTTGGCATTCATGTAATTTGATAACATTATACCAAACAGGGAGTGGGAGTTTTAATTTGAGGTGTATTGGTTATAAATATTAAACAATAATTTAAAATAATTAAAAACAAGTAACAGCGCTATATTCGGCTGTGCCGAATCTTATATACCCTTCACATTGGCCTTTAAATATACCCAGCCATCTTTTAAGCCGAGTTATTTCGTACTTTCGGGCTTAAAGTCGAAAGCAATCCTAGTTTTTAAAATAGAAAACTCTAAACAATTTTAAGTATCGCATGGATAATAGAACTAGATAAGGAACCTTTTCGACATAATTCATATTAAAAGGTTTAAAAAAGTTGTTAATTTTTATGGGATGTTCTAGTTCCCTGCTCCTCCCCAACTTTTTTTTCCAAAATGTATGAAATATTTGATTATAACTTTTTTGTTGATAGCTTTCCGAGATATAGCATATCGAAAATTTCATAAAAATTTCACCCCACATCCAAAAAATTTTTTCAGCAAAGCGTAAGTCTTGATGCCCAATTCCTTTCTGTCGAACATTTATTTTCGATATATGTTATAGTTTCCGAGATTTAGCGTATTGAAAATTTTACAAGAATTGTTAATTTGTATAGGAGCTACCCCTTCTTCTGCTCCCACCAAAAATTTTTTCTTTTAAAGCGTAGTTCTTAATGTCCAATTACTTTTTGTAGAAAATTTGATTTCGATATCTGTTATAGTTTCCGAGATATAGCGTATTGAAAATTTCATAAAAATTGGTAATTTGTATTGGAGCTGCCCCTTCTTCTTCCCCCACTAAAAAAAAATTATTTAAAAGCGTAGTTCTTAATGTCTTATTACTTTTTGCAGAACATATGATAGTTGCTCTCTTAATCTCGTAGTGTACGGACGTGTCTACGCGAGTGTATATTTGTAATAGGTGATATTTGTAATAAGTTACAAAAAAAAATTGTTAATATACATACCTACAAGACATAAGTGAGAATCGAAAATAAAAACAAACTAAACAAAACAAAAAAACCAAACGGTTAATGAGTAACAGTAATCGTTGTGACAGTGGGCCTAATAGCCGAAATGCTTACATTGTGTTAAGCTCAGCAAGCGTTAGCAATGAAAACATTAGAGACCCTGAATATGTATAATAGAAACTGTTTAAGTGCAAAACCGAAAACAAATACAAATAATTTAAGTGCAAGTGTGCCTAATTTGAATAAATGTACTGAACAAGGGACAAATTTAGCCCAATCTCTGTTTAAAAATTATAAAAAAAATACCGAGGTGCCATCTTCATCGCGGTCTTCTTTATCAAGTTCTGGTGTCGCACCAACAGCTGCTAAAGGCGCTACGGGCCCAATTTCTGCGTGTGCTCCTAAGATCCAGGTAGGGATGGACAAGTACGTAACAGTTCTTAAGAGGGGAAGGAGCCCTAAATCGGCAGAAGCATCTCAACCTGCAAAAATTTTAAAAGACGATGAAAGGCCAACCTCATCGCAAAATCGTTTTGCAATTTTGCAAGAGGATAATGAGGCCCCTGTTAGTGAAAAAAAGTCCTTTAAGCCACCTCCCATTTATTTGAGGGAAAAAAACTCAAATGATCTCGTCAAGTTTTTAGTCGGTTTGATTGGGGAAAATAACTTTTATGTTTCAAACGTTAAACGCGGTAACATATTTGAGACAAAAATTCAAGTGAACCATGAAAACGCCTACCGCGCCACGGTTTCGGAGCTCGAAAAACTCAGAAAAAACTTCTATACCTACCAACTCAAGACCGCAAAAGGCCTTCAGGTAGTTATTAAAGGCATTGATTCTAACGTTGACCCAGAAGAGATCAAGACCAGTTTGCTAAACAAAGGGTTTATGGTTAGGACTGTATCGAATATGAGAAACAGGGAAAAACACCCCCAACCATTATTCCGAGTGGAGCTTGAGCCTGGTGATATCAAATTGAAAAAAAGTGAAACTCATCCCATCTACGATTTAAAATATATTATGCACCGACGAGTCACTGTGGAAGTGCCACATAAGCGATCTGGGCCCGTACAGTGCTTAAACTGCCAGGATTATGGCCACACTAAAACTTATTGTAAGTTGCCTACTGTTTGTGTTGTGTGTGGGGATCTGCACGATACGACCAAGTGCGACAAGCCAAAAGATGATCCTAGGATAAAGAAATGCAGCAACTGCGGGGGAAACCACACTGCCAACTATAGAGGTTGTCCTGTTTTTAATTCAGTTAAGCGATCAACTAAGCCGAAAATAGTTCCTGCCCCTCCCCAGCCTTTAAATATACCAACTACAAATATGCCTCCATTGGCACAACCAACTACAAATCAAGTTTCTTACGCCGCCGCATTAAAGTCTAACCAGCCTAATTCACGTAAGTCTACCCAGCCTACAACACAACAAGAAGTGCCAACTAGCGAACCAACCGGGCCTAATTTTAGCCGCCTGGAAGCCGTAATTGACAATATGGTCACACAATTTACCCAGATCATGGCGCAAATGGCCAACATGATGCAAGAAATGCAAAAAATGCAGTCTGCTTTTCTGCAGGCTATGCTTAAAAGACCATGAACTGCCTCAGGGTTTGTTTCTGGAACGCAAACGGCATCCGCCAACACAAAAACGAGCTCGAATATTTCTTGATGAACCAAAAAATCGATGTTATGTGTATTTCTGAGACTCATATGACATCTAGAAGCACTTTTAAAATTAGTGGTTATTCTTTTTACGATTCAAAGGATCCTAGGGATAGATCATGTGGTGGCTCGGCTATTCTAATCAAATCAAGAATTAAACACCAATGGTTGGGTGGCCTCTCGGAATGTTATATCCAAGCTACGAACGTCTGCATTGATGAATTTTTCCATAACCTTGTTATTTCATCAGTTTACTGTCCACCCAGATTCTCCATAACGAAGGATCAGTACAACAGTTTCTACAAATCATTAGGTCCCCGCTTTATAGCTGCTGGAGACTATAACGCTAAGCACACATACTGGGGCTCCCGCCTAATTAGTCCCAGAGGTCGTGTCTTGTATGATGCCGTGTCTGAAATGGGACTTTATGTTATTTCAACTGGACAACCAACCTACTGGCCAACAGACCACAATAAAATTCCAGACGTAATTGATTTTGGCGTAGCAAAAGGTATATCCTCGGAGCTCATTGAGGCTCAAGCCTCCTTGGATTTATCTTCTGACCACTCACCCACAATAATTACTATTTGCAGTCCTCACCAAATGGCAACTAGTGAGTTTTTCTTATCAAAAAGAATAAATTGGTTGAAATATAAAAAATATATTAGTACCCACTGCGCGGAAAACCAACCGCTAAAAACTCCCGGAGACATAGATGCTTGTCTGAGCGTCCTAAATGAAAACATTAAAATAGCCGTTGAACATGCGTCTTCTACCTACCGCCAGGCTAGGTACAACAAAATTTTCTCTGATGATGTGGAAAAGCTTGTATCTGAAAAAAGAAGAGCCCGCAGGGAATGGCAAAAACATAGATCGCCCCAACTTAAAACTAGGCTGAAAGAATGTACAACCCAACTAAAAAGCTTGTTGGAGGCTCACAGAATGGCATCACTGAAAGAGTACCTGGAAGGTCTAGACGCGACTCCTCAGACAAATTATTCCTTATGGCGATCAGCCAGACGTCTTAAAAGACCTGTTATCGTAAAACCACCACTGCGCAATCTGAGAGGATCCTGGGCTAGAAATGACGAAGAAAAATGCGATCTGTTCGCAAATCACTTCAAAAACGTATTCACTCCCAATACATGCACTGACGTGAGGGAATTACCGCCTGTTGTTGCCAGACGTCCTTTAGAAATACGTTTCCGATTTACAGATGTTGTAGAGGCTATTGCTAACCTAAATGGTAAAATAGCTCCTGGCGTTGATAATATAAGCAACAAAATGCTCTTAGAGCTACCTTTTACGGCAAAAAAAATAATTCTCTTTATTTTTAACGCAATAATTCGGCTTGAACATTTCCCGCCTATATGGAAAATTGCCTTAGTAAAGATGATTCCTAAGCCTGGCAAAGATCCTTCAAAGGTGGAGTCTTATAGGCCTATAAGTTTGTTACCCACAATGTCAAAATTGTTCGAAAAATTGCTTAAGAACAAGCTGACTCCGATCCTGAATGAAAACAACTGCATCCCACATCACCAATTTGGCTTTAGAAGTCAGCATAGCACAATCGAACAAACTCACAGACTGGTGCAGGTTATAAGAAAAACTTTCGAAGAAAAAAAGTATTGCTCCGCGCTTTTTATAGATGTCTCTCAAGCTTTCGATAAAGTATGGCACGAAGGCCTGTTAAACAAACTAAAGCTAAACCTTCCATCTAATATTTTCAACCTTTTAGAAAAATACATAACCGGTCGACAATTTATGATCAAAGAGGGAAACCAAATAAGTTCTTCTCAAACAATAGGGGCTGGTGTACCTCAAGGGAGTATACTAGGTCCAGTTCTGTACTTGCTTTACACAGCAGATATGCCAACCAATAGTTTTACACACACGTCGACATTTGCTGATGATACTGCTTTTCTTAGTATTCATAAAGACCCTAAAGAGGCTTCAAACCAATTGCAGCAACACGTAACCCAAGTTGAAAAATGGGCAAAGTTATGGGGAATAAAAATAAATGAACAAAAATGTACCCACCTAACTTTTACTTTACGCAAAGAAACGTGCTCTCCAATTCTTATTAACAACCATATGGTGCCTCAACGAACCGAGACAAAATATCTTGGTATACACCTAGACCGCCGCCTCACATGGAAGCCTCATATAGATGCGAAGTTGACGCAAATTAAACTTAAAGCTACACAAATCCATTGGCTAATCGGCAGAAACTCTGTGCTTCGTCTTGATTGTAAACTTCTACTCTACAAATCGATTTTGAAACCAATTTGGTGCTACGGTATACAATTATGGAGCACTGCTTCCGCATCCAACATAGAAAAAATTCAACGCAGGCAAAACAAAATCCTAAGAATGATAACTGGTGCTCCTTGGTATGTTAAAAACAGCAACATCCACAAGGATCTTCAAGTTCCACTAGTTAAATGCGAAATCCTGAACTATGTGGACAAGTATTTAAATAAGCTGGAAGCTCACCCAAATCCGCTCGCCCGAAACATCCTGCAACATAGTGGGCACACCCGCCTGAAAAGGAGGGATACTATTGCGCTTATATGAAGCTTGATAATTAATATGAGAACTTAAATTTTAGTCTGGCACTGGCTGGACTTATATTAACTACCTAGTTTTAAGATTTGAACACTTATTGTTAGTTCGCCACAGGCGAAGATTCAATAATAAATATATGAAAAAAAAAAAAAAAAATATGATTTCGATATCTGCTATAGTTTCCGAGATATAGCGTATTGAAAATTTCATAAAAATTGCTAATTCGTATGGGAGCTACCCCTTCTTCTTCCCCGACCAAAAAAAATTTCTTTTAAAGCGTAGTTCTTAATGTCCTATTACTTTTTGTAGAACATTTGATTTCGATATCTGTTATAGTTTCCGAAATATAGCGTATTGAGAATTTCATAAAAATTGTTAATTTGTATTGGAGCTAACCCCTTCTTCTTCCCCCATCAAAAAAAATTTTCTTTTAAGGCGTAGTTCCTAATGTCCAATTGCTTTTTGTAGAACATTTAATTTCGATATCTGTTATAGTTTCCGAGATATAGCTTATCAAAAATTTCAAAAGAATTGTTAATTTGTATGATTAATTTGTATGTAAGATTTGTATTAATGTCGAGTTACTTTTTGTAGAACATTTGATTTCGATATCTGTTATAGTTTTCGAGATATATGGGCGATAAGGGCAGCTGTAGGGACTTTTAATATAAATTAAATTTTGTAGGGTAAATTTTGTTTTAAATTTTTTATGGCGACCCCCTTATGGGATAGAGATAAGGGGTAAGTATGTTTAAGGTATGTTTGGGAGGGAAGATAAATAAGGGTCGGTGATACATTTTATTCCTCTATGGTCGACTCCGAGGAAGTTGCAGGGGTTTTTACCTTTTTTTTAATTTGAATGGCAACTCCCTAAGGGCGTGGATATAGGGATTAATTGTGTTCTAGGAATATATTTGGGTGGGGAAACTAATGATGGTCGGTCGTACTCTTTATTTCTCTAGGGCCGATTTTGAGGAACCTGTGCGCTATTTTACATCATTTTTGTAAATTTTGTATGGCAACCCCATTAGGTAACGGGGATAGGGGGTAAGTATGTTCTAGAAATATGTTTGGGAGGGAAAAATAAGGAAGGTCATATATTTTATTCTTCTAGCGTTGACTTCGGGAAAGTTTTTTGTGTTTGTACCTAATTTTGTAAACTTTTTATGGCAACCCCTTTAGGCGTAGTGATAGGGGGTCAGTGTGTTCTAGGAATATGTTTGACAAGAGAAACTATTGGAAGGGGTCGTACTTTTTAATTTTCCAGGGCTGACTCTGGCGAAGTTATGGACGTCTTTACATATTTTTTTGTGAATTTTTTATGGCAACCCCCTAAGGTGATGGAGATTGGGAACAAAAACGTTCCCGGAATATGTTTGGGAGGGTAAACTAGTAGGGGTCTGCATAACATTTTATTCCACTAATGGCGAATCTGGGGAAGTTGCAAGGCTTTTGCCTTTATTTTAAAATTTTGCACTGAGCCCCTTTGGGCGTGGAGACAGGGGCTAAGTATTTTCTAGGAATATGTACACTTTATTGCTTTAATACCGACTCTGAGGAAGTTGTGGGTATTTTTACATAATTTTTGTAAATTTTGAGGCACTGTCAAAGTCAGGAAAGTTAAGTAAATTTGCCTGCAATTTAATAACTTTTAATGGTTTTGAGAGGCTTACAATATAATTTTTGTAGCTAAACAAAAAAAGCTTTTACATTGATTTTTTTTTCTCTGCGAAAGATTATATAAGCTACTATCTTATTTATTTTTTTTATTTTTTACTTTAAGTTTTATTTTGAAAAATTCCTTCGAACTTAAAAAAAATTGGTTTTTTTGTTCACTTTTTGATTAAAAAAAATAAAATCAAAAGGTTTTTGAAAGTGATGGCACTCATTATCCTAAAAATATTTTTCATCACAATGAAAATTCAAATCTCTACTTTTAGACGAAAAAAGAAAACGTTGCGCGTTTTTGCGCCATTTTTTTTTTTTGGCGAATTTTGGAGTATTTTACTTCTTTCTGTTTTTTCTCATCTTGTGTGTTTACATATGAGTAAGAAACTTTTTTATGGGTCATAAAACTTTTTGATAATTAATTGTTTTTCAATGTTTTTTATTTAAATTATTACAGGTAAATTGAAATTAATTTTTAGCAGGTTAAATTGGGTTTTACACTGACATTGCATGTATAAAAAGGAATGTGCGAGGCAGTAGTTTTTACCCGCCCTTAAACTTGTAATACCTGTGCGACAACTTTCCTAATAATGCTATTTTATGCAAAAAAATAAATGTACCTGCCTTCAAAACTTTCAAAAATTGTTTAAAAAAATTATTTTTTAAAGAGAAACAAATCTGTGCTTCAAGTACTTATTTTGTTAGTGTATATATATTGTGGTTATTGCACAAAATTGTTTTCAGGAAACTTTTAAAACTACGAGCGTAAAATGGAAAAAGCTTATAAAAGATTAGAGTTATTACAAATAGTACATGAATGTAAAATGTAAAGATAAATCTGTTGATTTTTAGAAAGAAAATTGTGTGAACTTTAAATTAATTTTTACTTCTGTAAATAAGTTATTTTTATGTATAAATTAATTATTTTCAGATAAATTTAGTACATTATATTACAAAAAAAGCGATAAGCAAGCTTAAAAATAATTTTTTTGTGAAAATTAGCAAAATATATAAAAAAAAATTTTTTTACAGGGCCGTTTCGGGGGGTGGGGTTTGGGCCTTTCTGACCCTATCCATAAATGCTTGAAAACTCTACTTTTATAGTATTTGGGCGTAAGTTTTCCATTATTTTTATTTTATACATTATTTTTGCCCATTTTACTTGATGCCGCCTCCCACGAAAGGGTAGAGGACGACACTGTCCAAGTGTAGATTTTTTTAGCTTTTTCTTACGTTTAAAGTTGCATTTGCATATAAATAGTATTAAAAACATAAAAAAAATTTTTAATTTTTCAGAGGTAGTATAAGTTCTTCTAAGGGGAACTTTTTCCCCCTTGGTTCGATTTTTGTTATTTTTTTTTATCCTTAGGCGCCTATGACTACAATACATGTTTCTGCCAAGTTTCATTAATCTAAGAGCACTCAGTAATTTTTAAGAAGCTTTATTGTAAAAAATAAAAAGTAATGTCCGGCTAGAATGGCAAAGTACCCCTATGTGCACCGTTTGGTTATGAATAAGGATTGGGGGGCACGTTTCCTTGCGCAAAGTAAAAGTAACGTGGGTGTATATGAACAAAAGTTCATTTATTTTAATACCCCATAATTTTTCCCATTTTTCTGCCTGTGTTACGTGTTGTTGCAGTTGGCTCGAAGCCTCTTTAGGGTCTTTATGAATACTGAGGAAAGCGGTATCATCAGTAAATGTAGACGTGTGCGTAAAACTGTTGGTTGGCATATCAGCTGTGTAAATCAAGTACAGAATTGGACGTAATATACTCGCTTGAGGTACACCAGCCCCAATAATTTAAGAATAACTTAAGTGGTTTCCCTCTTTCATCACGAAATGTCAGCCAGTTATGTAACTCTCCGAAAAGTTTTATCTTCACCGGTAAGTTCCGCTTTACCTTGCTCAATAGACCTTTATGCCAAACTTTATCAAAGGCTTAAGATACATCAATAAAGAGCGCGGAGCAGTTCTTCTTTTCCTCGAAGGCTTTTCTTATAACCTGTACCAATTTGTGGGTTGGTTCGATGGTACTATGTTGACTGCGAAAGCCAAACTGGTGATTAAAAATACAATAATTGTCATTCAGGATCAAGGTCAGCTTGTTTTTAAGCAATTTCTCGAATAATTTAGACATAGTTGGCAATAGACTTATAGGCAGAGTTGGGCAAAATACATGCTTTGCTGTATTTGAAATACAAAATACAAAATACTTCTTCCGCTTGTATTTCAAATACGAAATACCAAATACTTTCAAGTCGAGTATTTCAAATACAAAATACAGTATTTTAGTATCTTTTATTTGAAATACAAAATACAAAATACATTTATAACCATTAATCATGAACACAAGATTTTTTAAAGTTTAATCAGATAAGCAGCCTCTTGTTGAAGAATATATAAATCCTGCTAAAAAAACAATCTCTCTACAGGTCCTGATGAAAACAGACTGGTGTTTAATTTTATGAAAACAGTTCTCTGCAAGGCACATTCAACAAGGTAAACCCAAGGCGAGTTTTAAAGATTCGCCCTCTGCATTTCTTGTTTGTGTTTGAACGGTAGAATGTCAGAAAAATTAAAAATTTCATATTAAATTAAATTTTTCTAACGTGAAAAACTCAAATTGATTTTAATCAGCTGGGCCCTTAATATTACCTGGTTAAGTGTGCCTTGGTTCTCTGTATGTGCCTTGTATGTGAAAAACAAATTTAATTAAAAGTTAAGTAATATCAAGGCGAATTCAAAAATTCGCCCACTGCATTTTTTTTGTATACCCTTCACACAGTGATAAGGGTATATATCAGTTTGTCATTTCATTTAAAATTTCTTTATTTTCCATTTGCGACCTCATAAAGTATTAATTTTCTGTTGATATAGCCATGTCCGTCTGTCAGTCTGTTGCAACCAATTTTCCGAAGTCAAATAAAGTGATACGGACAAGTTATTGGTGTCAAACTTTTGTAAATATCCTGGAGACAATCGCTATTTAAAATTAGCAAAATCGGTTGACTTTTGACCGAGATATGAACGAAAAAACAAAATAACCCATTTTTTAGGACAAAATCCGTTCTTACATCCCTATATATCTCAGTTAATATAGTTATTCTTGCCACAAAACTTGGCACAGATACTCTGAAAATAGAGACCTCAAAAGGAAAAAGTTTTTTCAGATAGGATAAATGGAAGTGGTTTTTTCTCTGCAACTGCACAAATTTTGTGAAGTATTTCATGCGCTTAATCTAAAAAATTATAACAGCTATCGACCTACACTTTGGAGAAAAAATTTTTTGAGTGGGAGCAGGAGAAAATGTAGCTCCCATAAAAATTAACAGATTTTATGAAATTTTTGATACGCTATATCTCGGAAACTATAACAGCTATCGAATTTTAGTGTTCTACAAAAAGTAATTGTATGATAAGGCCTACACTTTGAAAAAAAAACATTTTTTGGGTAGGAGCAGGGGAACACTTTTATGGCATTTTCGAAACGCTATGTCTCGGAAACTATAACAGCTGCCGACATCAAGTGTTCTACAAAGAGTAATTCGATGATAAGACCTACATTTTGGAAAAAGACTTTGAAGAGGAGCAGGGGACTACTAGAAGATCCCATAAAAATTAACAACTTTTATTAAACTTTTAATACGAGTAATGTCGAGAACTTTTAAAACTCTCGACCTCAAACCTTCTTCATCTATTTCTATTATTTATATTGACGTTTAAACTTTGTAAAGTTTGCTATGGACTTTAAAACTGGCACAAAGTATTTTTATTATATTATTTGCATTACAAGATAACTCGGCTGGGTATATTAAAAGAGCAATGTGAAGGGTGTATAAGGTTCAGCACAGCCAAATATAGCGATCTTAATTGTTGTGTTTAAAAGTGTGACTGTCAAAAAAATTTTAATTTTTATACAAAATTTAATTTTTTTTGACATTCACATTTCCGCTTAGCTCTTGATATTACCTGAATAAGTAAAACCTGTAAAAGAACGTGCTAAGGCAAAGACGTGAATGAATACGAACACAAAATTTCCATTCTTTTTTTTTTAATTGTAACATTTTTCAATTTTTCTAATGACAACTTTTTGTTTAACAAAAAAATGTATTTTGCAAAAATGTATTTTGCCATCATAAGTATTTGAAATACAAAATACTTCAGTGTTGGGTATTTCAAATACAAAACGCATTAGAAGGTGGTATTTCAAATACAAAATACGTATTTGTATTTCAAATACGTATTTCAAATACAAGTATTTCAAATACTGCCCAACCCTGCTTATAGGCCTGTAAGACTCCACCCTTGAAGGGTCTTTTCCAGGCTTAGGAATCATCTTTACCAAGGCAACTTTTCATACTGGCGAAAAATTTTCAAGTCGTAATATGGCGTTAAAAATAAATAGAGTTATTCTTTTTGCTATGCAAGGCAGCTCAAAAAGCATTTTGTTGCTTATATCGTCAAAGTCAGGCGTTTTTTTTAGCATTTAAATCGTTAATAGCCTTTACGACATCTTAAAGTTGGAAACGTAATTGCACAGTACATCTATCGACAACCGGCGGTAATTTACTCACTACAGTCCATGTATTTGGAGTGAACACATTCCTTGAATTTCTTGCGAGCAGATCATTCTTTTCTTCGTCAATTCTTGTCCAGGATCCCTTCAAATTTCATAGGGGTGGTTTTACAATAACGGGTTTTTTAAGATATTAGCTGATCGCCATAGTGAATAATTCGTCTGAGAAGTTGAGTCTAGGCCTTCGAGGTGTTCTTTAAGAGATGCCATTCAATACACCTCCAGCAAGTTTTAAAAATTGTTTTTACATTTTTTTAGCTTGGTTTTAAGTTTGGATGATCCGTGCTTTTTCCGTTCTCTTCAGGATCTTCTTCTTTTTTTAGATAAAAGCTATTGCACATTACAAAGGGCCCGAGGAAACGGACCCAAGGGGGCTGCACAACTATCACTTCCACAGCCTGTTCTACCAATTGCACATCGGCTGTAAAAATTATGTTATGTTTGGGCTGACGATAGTTAAAAGAAGCATGTTTAACGGCTTTTTCCATGTTCTGATTAAGGCTGCTTAGACAATTATCAATGTCTTCGGGAGTTTTTAGCGGATGGTCTTCCAAGCAGTGGGTGCTGATATATTTTTTACATGCCAACCAATCTACTTTCTTAGTTAAGAAAAAATCACTAGTTGCTATTTGGTGAGGACTGCAAATAGTGATTATTGTGGGTGAGTGGTCAGAAGAAAAATCTAAGGAGGCTTGAGCTTCAAAAAGTTCCGGGGATATACCTTTTGCAACGCCAAAATCTATATCGTCTGGATTTTTACTGTAGTCAGTTGGCCAATAGGTTGGTTGTCCATTAGTAATCGAAATTAAAATTTTTTTTTCATTTAAATTGCATGTGAGCCATTCCCAAAGTATGAAACATTTTGAATAAAACGCATAATTAACAATCACTCAAAAATTAAAGTTATGTGAATACTAATACGTGCAATCTTATAGTGTAACTGTATTTTTGTGTTTTTATACCTTCCACATAATTGATGAGGGTATATATCTGTTTTTCATTCCGTTTGTAGTTTCTTTTAAATTCATTTGCGACACATTATATTATACATTACATTATCATACAGCTGTCAAAGAATCTAAAAATGTAACACACAACATGTAAGGTTTTTTTTTGTATGAAGAAAACCTATCCAATATATCCGTTTCTTCAACTGCGGTGTGAAGAACATTAGTTTCCCTTGGAGGATTTTTTGGCCAGTCTGATGGAGGTTTATTCAACCTTGAATTCCCATGCCACATCCACGGGTTCTTAAATCTGCTTTGTTATCATGCGTTGGGCCATGCCGCCACGTTGCATTTGGCGACATCTTGTAAATTTCAGCTATTCGGTTTGCTACATAGGTTTCCAATGTTGAAGGGGGTTTCAATAGCTAATCAAGCATTACGGAAGAATCGGTCCATAGATTTATATTGTTGATATTTAAATTAATAGATGAAGTAACCTAACCGACAAGGTTTGCCAGAAGTACAGTGCCATTTCGTTTTAAACGCGGGCGGCAAACTGTCTATATGGAAGCGACTTTACTTTTTGCCATTTACAGATTCGTAACAGTTTCCGTTAGCGGTGTGACAACGAACGTATAGTGGAGCGCAATACACTGACTTACAAGCGTCTGAAAACTCATCAATTTGAATACAATATCCTTTGGGGTATTGAAATTTCCCCTATGCTGGCAATGTCCTGTACAAAACTATTCCACTTCCGTTAAATTTCCAAAATCGTTGCATATTTACCTTTGCTCGGATGACTTTGGGGACCAACCATCCAACAGGATCAAAAAGTTTTGTGATAGGACACAAAATTGGACGCTTAGGAATCTTTACGGATTGCTTCATTGGTGCAAAACTTAAAAGAAGGAATCATTTAGTGCCTTTCATTTTATAAAAAGCGTTTTGGTAGCGCTTGTATCCTGGAACCGAAGAAATTCTGAGTAATAAAGACCCCCTTTGGGCAAATGTTCCAGAACTTTAACGGTAATCCAGCTGACCTCAAAGCATCCAAGAGCTAAGTTTGGGCTGCTCGGGTCTCCTGCATTGAGTGGCCACCAGTAAGTATGTCATCAACATACGTTTTATACCGTATAATGTCCGCTACTCGTGGCCACGTGACTCGGAATCGGTAGCGAGTTGTAAAAGCATTCTAATTGCGAGATACGGAGCACAACCCACGCCGAAAGTTATCGTTTTCAATTCAAAGCCTTAAATGGGGCCTGATTGAGGTTAAATTAAAATTCTCTGAAAGGGCGGATCAGATGGTTGAACCAGTACTTGGCGAAACATTTTCTGTATGTCGCCACTGAAAGCATACTGATACTTTCATCAATTAATTATTTTGGACATCAATTCGCTCTGAAGAGAGGTACCTCTATGCAGAATGTCATTAAGAGAAAATTTTGATTTCGACTTTCTAGATGCATTGAACACTTCTCTTACCTTAGTTGTCTTGTGTTCAGGGCGAATCACGTCATGATGGGGCAGGTAATAGGAAAAATGTTTATGCTGAGAAATAATTTCCCTTGATGGAACTTCCTCTATGCTGTCAAATTCCAAATATTCATTCAATACCGATTTATATTAAGCCTGAAGCTCAGGGGTATTGATCGCTGACCTTTTCATAGAAGAATATTGCGCAAGATCTGTAAACCTTGATGAGTAGAAGAATAACCGTTTAAAGAAATCAGTCTTGAAAGATAATCGTACCATGTACCCTCAATTTTCTTGGCGCCTCGTTTGTTTGGCATAATATCTCTAACAAAACTCATCCTCGACTGATTTCGGTCGTGTTTTTGGAAACTTCCCCTCAAAACTTTACAAAAAGCCGTAAAGCTGATAAGTTCTGAATGGAATAACTGAGGTCGTAAAAACCTGGATTCCCTGGGTTCTAATAGGACCACTAAGCACCCAACCAAATATGGGTCTTTTTTGTGAGGATTTGTAAAAAGTTGGATCTGCTAAGTCCTTTTAAGTTTTTTTCAAAATGAGTGTCAGTTTCATTAGAATACAATGTAAGTTCACACTCTTTATTTGCCAACTATTTTTTGCCCCCAATGCCAGAAATTTCAAAGTTAGATTTTTCATATGATAGTTGAAGGCGGCTTCTTATCTTCTCGAACAAAAAAATCGTTTAAGAGCCTGGGTCTAGAAGAGCCCTTTTTATAAACTGTTCATCCTTGAATTCTATTTGCATAAAGGCAGTGCGCAAAAGAATGTTCTCATTGCTTTTTGAACAATTGACATTAACTTGGTTCGATGTAGACGAAAGTTCTACATTTGCATTTTCCTCACAAGTGCCACTGACACTTGAGGTAGGTCTTTGAGAGATAGTGGCATTGATGGAGGTATTTTTAATATGATTGCCGTCATTATTTAGAAGTGAATTTTAGGGACGCTTTGTCATATGTAACCAAGTGTGATGTTATTTGTTATGGTATAACCAAGTATGTTTACTCTTGCAAGTAGCTCTCAAATTGAAATGCGCCAAACAGTTGTTGCAATACTTGTTCTTAAATGCATAGTAAACTCTGTACTGTACAGCGAAAGCCCTGAATTTTGGGCAACCTCAAAGTTATTGTGTGACAATGGATATTCCTTAACTTTGTCACTGGGGACAGTTTTGTGTGGCTTATGTATGCATTCGTAAACATGTTCCGAATTAAGGGCCATTCTTCGTAACTACCACTGAATACATCCGTATCACAGAAAGTTTTATGCAATCAGCCGCTTAAGGTTGTATAAAACAATGGAATGTCGACTGAAAACCCGGGGCTTGACGCCTGTATTAATTCCATTATCTGATAAATAAAATGATAGAACGAATCTACGCACGCATCGAAATTTCCCTTTGCCTATTCCCTAAATCCGGCTTCAACAATGTCATCATGTGTCAATATAACCTTTTCATAGGACACCTTAGCCCATCTAGAGCCTTTCAGCTTATCTTCTAACATTGAGTCATTTGGGTCTTCCGTGGAACTAAAATTTAATCGGTCGCAAAATTGCAACAAATGTTCTCAGTCAAACAGAGACCTGTCTTTCGGTAAAGGAATATACTCTTCCTGGGACGTCATTCCTAGTTAAAAGTTTGGGTAACGATCTTAGCAATAGAAATAAATATTACCAGCAATAACCTCCTTCCCGTAATTTATTTCTCCCTTGCTAGGAGAGTGAAATTGTAATAAATATTCGGTAAATTTATATGCAAAGGACCTAATATAGTGAAAAATTAAACGCTATGCAATTTCAATGTAAATATGGCAGGTATATATTCAAACCCCAAATAGCATAAATGATATTTTGATATAGACACTCTATAGGACTAACACCGAGGGGACTTTAGAAAATATAATGTTACTGTACGTTAGTCTCCATAGTAGATTCTAGTTTTTGCTCAAGATTTTTGCAAAGTCTATTCCTTTTAACTTAGGCTCAGTTTTATTCCGATAAATATGGTGATTAAGATTATTCTATTCGACTTTAATAAGTAAGAGTATAATACAGCCCAATTCACTTTATTTTCTCTAACTTTATTTTCATATGCTTATCCAGTTTGTTTTGATTTGGTTTTACCAATTAGTTCACCCTTAATTGCTTTTAAAAAGAGTGATCTAATTATGTTCGTGTGGACTGTATTTTCGTCCTCAGAAGAAAGCTCAAATTATATCTCCAGTACGAGTTTATTTCTGTAAATAAATATATGCATGTATACAAACCAGTAGAAGATCAGTTCTCTTACTCACTGCTTTTTTTATATGGAGTTTGACGCATCATTGAAAAATAATTTCAATTTTAGTTTCGAACTCCATATAAAGCAAGCAAAGAGTAAGAGAATGACTCTTTTATTTTTTTTCTTGCGGCCACCTTGTATCAATATGCCTTGAACCGTACTACATCAAAGCTTTTTCAGGTATAAGCAAAACCTAAAGTTAAGAGGACAAATTTACTAAACAACAAATTTTGCAAAAGAAAAATTTTTTTCTTCCCTGTCTTATATACGTAAGAAACAACTGATATTCACCTCAATAGCTTCAATTATATATTATATGATTTAATTAACAAGTGTTACCATATGTAGACATTTGTTTTGCCATTTTCTTTCACCTTCCGTCCCCAATAAATAGGTTAAACTGTTTTTTCCCATAGTTTTTATTATTGAAACTTCCTCCTTGGCGAGCTAACACTAAGTATTCAAATCTTGAAACTAAGTAGTTAATATTAGTCCAGCCAGTGCCTGACTAAAATTTAAGTTCTCATAACAATTAACAAGCTTCATATAAGCGCAATAATATCCCTTCTTTTCAGGCGAGTGTGTCAATATGTTGCAGGATGTTTCGGGAGAGCGGATTTGGGTGAGCTTCCAGCTTATTTAAATACTTGTCCGCATTGTTCAGGATTTCGCATTTAACTAGTGGAACTTGTAGATCCTTGTGGATGTTGCTGTTTTTAACATACCAAGGAGCACCAGTTATCATTATAAGGATTTTTTTTTGACAGCGTTGATGTTAAAGGCGGAAGCAGTGCCCTATAATTGTATACCGTATCACCAAATCGGTTTAAAAATCGATTTGTAGAGTAACAGCTTACAATCAAGACGAAGCACAGAGTTTCTGTCAATTAGCCAACGGATTTGTGTAGTTTTAAGTTTCATTTGCGTCAACTTCGCATCTATATGTGTCTTCCATGTAAGGCGACGATTTAGGTGAATGCCAAGATATTTTGTCTCAAATTGTTTGGGCACTATATGGTTATTAATACGGATTGGGGAGAATGTTCCTTTGCGTAAAGTAAACGTTACGTGAGTAAATTTTTGCTCATTAATTTTTATTCCCCATAACTTTTCCGATTTCTCTACTTGGGTTACGTGTTGTTGCAGTTGGCTTGAAGCCTCTTTAGGGTTTTTATAAATGTTGGCAAAAGCGGTATCATCAGCAACTGTAGACGTGTGCGAAAACTGTTGGTTGATTATTTGGTTTCCATATTTGATCATAAATTGTCGACCGGTTATGTACTTTTATAATAGGTTGAAAATATTAGCTGGTAGGTTTAGCTTTTGTTTGCTTAACAGGCCTTCGGGCCATACTTTATTGAATGCTTGAGAGGCATCTATAAAAAGCGCGGAGCAGTAGATCTTTTCCTCAAACGTTTTTCTTATAACCTGCACCAGTCTATGACTTTGTTCGGCTGTAGTATGTTGATTTCTAAAGCCAAATTAGTGATTTGGAGCGCAGGTGTTGCCATTCGTGATTAAGCCAGCTTGCTTTAAAGAGATTTTCCAACAATTTTGACAAAGTTGGTAACAAACTTATAGGCCTATAAGACTCCGCCTCTAAAGGATCTTTACCAGGCTCAGGAATCATTTTTATTAAGGCAACTTTCCTTATTGGCGGAAAATGTTAAAGCCGAATTATGACATTAAGAATAAAAAGAATAATTCTTTTAGCGGTAAAAGGTAGCTCTAAAAGCATTTTGTTGCTTATTTTATCAACGCCAGGAGCTTTTTTTACAACATCTGAAAATCGGAAACGTATTTCTATAGGACGTTTAGCAACAACAGGTGCTAAGTCCCTCACGTCAGTGCACGTGTTGGGAGAAAACACATTCTTTTAGTGACTTGCAAAAAGATAGCATTTTCCTTCGCCATTTATAGCCCAGGATCCCCTCAGATTACGCAGTGGAGGTTTTGTAATAACGGATCTTTCAAGGCGTCTGACAGAGCGCCATATGGAATAATTTTTCTGGGGAGTCGCGTCTAGATTTTCTAAATATTCATTTAGTGAGGCCATTCTGTGCACCTATAAAAAGGTTTTTAAATTGTTTGTGAATTCTTTTAGCTTAGTTTTAAGTTGAGGCATTCTATGCTTTTGCCATTCTCTCCGGGTTCTCCTTTTCTCAGATAAAAGCTTTTCCACCTCGGCAGAAAAATTTTTATTCTACTTGGCCTCACAGTAAGTAGAAGAAGCATGTTCAACGGCTTTTATAATGTTTTCATAAGGCTGTCATCGATGTCTCCGGATGTTTTTAGTGATTGGTTTCCCGAGCAGTAGGTGCGTTATATTTTTTATATTTCAACCAATCTACTTTCTTAAATAAGAAAAAATCACTAGTTGCTTTTTGATGAGGATTGCAAATAGTAATTGTTGTGGGTGAGTGGTCAGAAGATCAATCCAAGGAGGATTGGGCCTCAATAAGTTCCGGGGATATAGCTTTTGCTACGCCAAAACCTATAACGTCTTAAATTTTATTGTGGTCTGTTGACCAATAGGTTGGTTTTTCAGTTGAAAAGTCCCATTTCAGTAACGGAGTCATATAAGACATGACCTCTCGAACTTATTAGGCGGGAGCCTTAAAGGTGTGCAAAAATTTCCGTCTTTAATTGAAAACTAGTATACCTATACTCATAATAATATCATAAATTCAAGATTTAGTTTATCAAACTACCTAAACAAATGTTTGATTTACTGCAACGCATGTATGGTGGCACTGATGTGTGTCTTTACTTTTCCTTGGTGCATCCTTGTGAAACGTCAAAACAAGCAACTGTGTACATTCATTTGTACATATGTATATAGTTTTTCTTTTTTCCGTGTCATATGTCCATACTAATGTACATATGTATGTTTCGCACAAATTGTTGATAATTTCAAATACCTTTTTTCCCAGCGACCTTATCCAATAATTGTGGCCGTTGAAAAACAAATCTTTTGCTTTCCTTCTAGAATATACTTACATATGTAAGTTTATTTGATTTTTATTTCATAAATATAAGAACATACATACATGCATCTGCAACTTTTTTATGTCTTTCTTCTAAAATACAAAACTTCCCTTTTATTCATTACTAGCTGACCCGGTGAACTTCGTACCACCTAACGATTATTGAATATATAAATTTTTTAAAAAGAGTACAAAGTTTATTTAGTCAAATAGTTCATTGGAATATATTTATAAAGAAAACAAAAATTGAAAAAGATTACAAAAATAAGGCGTTTCAGGTAAAAGCTATTAAGAAAACTATCTATTTTCGTGCATGGGTTATGTTTAGGTTGATTCCCTTCAGTGCAGTACCTTGTGATATACGAAATTGTTCGTTTTGTTATCAGGCGCAAGTACAAATAAAGCAGATGGTTTGGCCTCACGTGAACATGCAACGTATATTTGGCCATGAGAAAAACATGTATTTTCTATATTAAGACCACAAATACTCAAGGATTGTCCTTGTGATTTGTTTATCGTTATTGCGAATGCAAGACGAATAGAAATTGAATTCGCTTAAACTCAAAAGGCATATCGGTTGGTATCATCGGAATTCTCGGTATGAGAACTTCTTCATCTTTGAATTTTACTCTAAGTATAATTGCGTGAATAACATGGACTATCAGTTTTGTTATTATCAAATGCGTTCCATTGCAAAGTTTTGGTTGGTTTAAATTTCGAAGCACGATAACTATCGAGCCTACCTTCAGTTGTAAGCTGTGCGGTGGTAAACCAGGCACATCCAAGGAGTTTAAAACTTCAGTTGGAAAGTTGGTGGCTTCATCTTCGTTTGTCACACAATCAATAGATTTAAAAGAATGTAGAGTACCAACGATTTGATTCTGAACTATATAGTTTAAATCATCCACATCTATATTTTTAGCTGCTGAAATTACCCGTTCACTCAACCAGTCATAATTTTTCCCGCTTATGTTGGGGAATACTTTCTGGATGAAGTCTTCTTTCGACGATACAAAATTACAAAAATTTTGAGGAAACGAAATTAATCCGTTTGATTCGTCGACAGGAATACGGCCATTACCGATAGTCAACAATTTGTTGGAGAAATCTTGAGCTGATAAATCGTTGAGCAATGTAAGTAACTGTAATGTTTTCTGTCAACTGCAGTATCTTTGCAAAACGCCACAGAATTAAGGATTTGACGCAAGCACTTATTCGATCAGCAGCCGTCGATCTTGGAATGACTGGCAGTGTTTGTGCGGAAATCACCAGGCAGTAAAATCATTTCACATCCAAAACATCTTGAGTCACTGCGCAGATCTCTTAGTGTTATTTTAAGAGCTTCTATTGTGCGTTTGTGTGCCATTGAGCATTCGTCCCAGATAATGATTTTACACGCTACTAAAATTTTGGACATGGCGGAGTTTTTCGCAATGTTACATGTCGGGTGCACTATATTTTGAAGGTTTAATGGCAATTTTAACGCTAAGTGAGCTGTGCGGCATCCTTCTTACAATGTGGCCGCTATTCCAGATGAAGCTACCGCTACAGCAATGTTAGATCTCGTACGAAGAGTGGCTAAAATCAATGACATGACGAAAGTCTTCCCAGTTCCACCGAGGGCATCAATTGCCTTCAATATTATATCATAGACTTCCTTCTGTTGGAGGTTTAAGAGGGAAACATTGGTTTGAACTAATTGGTTCAAGTCATGTCGATCGTATTCACGTTCACGCTCTAGTCCTAATCTGACTAACAAACTGCCGCAAATAAGGTAACACATGTCTTCAATTAAGAGCAAGGATCGGTTATGCATGTTTTTTTTTTTCTCCATATTATTATTATTGAATCTTTGCTAATGCGAACAAACAATAAGTATTCAAATCTTAAAAATATGTAATCGATAATAGTCCAGTCAGTACCAGACCAAAATTTAAGTTCTCATAATGAGGTAAATAAGGTTATGCATCTTCGAATTGACTTCAAGATTTGGATTTCTCGAGCTGACACGATACTGATGTAAAATGTCTTCTGACACATTGTCGTTGTATTTGTTACAGGTCACTTGGACTTGACGGGAAGCATGTCAATAGCAAATTATGTTCGTATATACCTCAGCAATTGTCGTATCCCAATGAGTATCGTTTTCAAGAAAATTGAATTCTTGACATGCAGCACAAAATTTTGGGCAGACTATACCATTAACAGTACGAAATACTGCAAATGATGTTGGACCACGAGAATTCACCAGTAACAACTGCAAATAAAAGCATTCATCATTCTTCGGATGAACTGAATAAATACGACCAAGAGCATCACTTGAACGCATATCTAAATGCCCAGTACCATAGTGCCTTTCTTTCGACGTTAAAATTTTTTTGAAGAAGCGTTCCAAGTAAAATACCGTGGCATCTCCGAGAAAAGAAAAGTTTGTGCAAACGGATCGCTTTGACAAACAGCAAAGAAACTTGTCAATGTTGTCGCTGGAGGTATTTCAGCACGTTGAACAATATTTGCCGCAGTGAAATAAATTCGATGGCCATTCTCCAGATGCACTGTTAAATGTGCAACAGTGCGATGACAATCGCGAATAGGGAATAAGAATATACGCCAAACCACCTGATTGCAGTTCACATATCGCTCAACTTAATAACGCGTAATTTCATCGTTGCCATTAGAGGTTTGGATGCTAAAAACAGCCATATTGCTGCCTCTCGTTACATATTTGCAGATGTACTTTATCGACTTCACTGAATTAGAATATTCAACATTGCAATGTGTCTTAAATGATTTGGAAAGAAGTGGCGAACATGGCACAGTCCAACTGTTGTCAATTACAAAATCGTTTCCTTTTACTTTCTTTGTAATAGTTTGATCGTTGTCATTGGGCGATCAACGCCGATACATTCGATAACCGTCATTGCCAGTGGTACTTTCCGCCGTCAATTTTCGTGGATAATATATGAAACACTTGCCATCGACCATGCACGGAGATTGGAGGTAATTTTTAAGTTATTTCTGTTACCTTTAAACTAATAATTTAAATTGTGTTCAGCTGGCTTAAGAAAAATATGAACACGTTTTTTGAAGTTTTTTTACAGTTACTGAGACTTAAATAAGGAAGTATTTTTCCCTTTTCTTCTAAGTAAACTCACCGCAGTTATGTATATTAGCAAATATTAACATCCATAGACAATTTTAAGACTCTAGCTATAACAATTATTGAAGTACATGTAAAAAAAATCCAATGGTATGGGAGTTTGGAGACCTTAGCTGTCACAGTTAATGAGATACAATTATAAATATTTCCATGCTGTTAGAGGTTCCACACCCATAATTCACTTCCTGCCTATACTCATCTTAGTTATGCATATTAACATAATAAATATTCATACTAAATTTGGAGATTTTAGCTTTTACATTTATTGACATATATATGTAAAAGATTTTTTCTTGTAAAGGAGGTGCCACGTCTATTATTTTCTTCACGCCCATACAAAGCTCAATTATGCATATTAGCACTATAAACATCCGTACGAAGTTTGGAGACTTCAGCTGTTACAGTTATTGAGATATATACAAAAAACTATTTCCGTTGTATGGGAGGTGCCATGCCTATTTATTTTTTTCCCGCCCATACAAAACTCAATTCTGCATATAAGCACTTTAAACATCCGTACAAAGTGTGAAGACTTCAACTATTACAGTTATTGAGGTATATACAAAAAACTATTTTTGTTGTATGGGAGGTGCCACGCCTATTTATTTTTTCTCGCCCATACAAAGCTCAATTCTGCATATTAGCACTATAAACATCCGTACAAAGTGTGAAGACTTCAACTATTACAGTTATTGAGGTATATACAAAAAACTATTTTCGTTGTATGGGGAGTGCCACGCCCATTTATTTTTTCCCGCCCATACAAAGCTTAATTATGCACATCATTAAATAATTTAGCTGTACCAAATTTGGAGATTTCAGCCATAATAGGTATTAAGCTATGGGAAAAAAACTGTTCAATTTGTATGGGTGGTGCCACGCCCAGTCGGAATTTCCAAAAACAAATAAGCCTAAAAAATACGCACATGGCTTTACCATTTGACATATAAATGCACAAAGTTTGTTTCCAAAACTTGAGGAATTTCGCTTTCTGTTTGAGTTTTCCGGTATTGATGTAATATGTGTTTCTGAAACATGGTTTATACCTGAAATAAGTGACAATACCTACAAGGTAGATGGTTATCGTATCTTTCGTTCTGATAGGCCCAGTCATGCTGGAGGTGTTGCTATATACATACGTAAAAATATTTCTTGTAAACTTGTTTGTTCATACAATGTACCTAATGATGTTGAATACATCTTTATAGAAATAAATTCCAATAATGACAAAATGCTACTTGGATGTTGTTACAGGCCAGACAAAGACATAAAGTTTGACACACTAGTTGAGAAATTGGAACTTTTCTCAATTAAATACTCTGAGGTAGTTATTACCGGCAATTTCAACTGTAATCTGCTTCGGAATACAAATTTAACAGACACCATGTCTTCTTTTAACTTATTTGCTGTAAATACTTACAGTCCAACACATTTTTCATCCACAACAAGCACGTTAATTGATGTGTTCTTTCTAAGCAATTTGAGTAATGTATTGAATTATGAGCAATTATCTGTATCCTCGTTTTCTAAACATGATTTAATTTTTTTATCCTACAATTTTGCAACTACAGATAATGTTCACACTTACAGTTTTCGTGATTTCAATAGCATTAATACTATTGAACTGCAGCGGGATCTTGAAAACGTCATGTGGAATCAGATCTTCCATCTACCAACTGTAGATGAGCAACTGAATTGCTTGAATAAGTTTATATTGCTAACATATAATAAACATGTGCCAGTTAAAAATAAAATAATTAATAATAAAGTAAAGACATGGTTTACAACTGAAACTAAATTATTAATTGAACATCGTGATAAAATTTACTATTTGTGGAAACGTTACAGGACACCCGAATTAAAACATGAGCATCACCTGGCTAGAAAAGCTGTTGTTTCCAAAATAAAACGTGATAAATCTGCATACTACTTTCATAAATTTAATACTGCGATTGACAGTAAGAAGACTTGGAGACAAATACGTGAGCTAGGTATTGGTAACTCAGATAGTCATACTGTGGTTTCTGATGTTGACTTGCTCAATGAAAATTTTATCAATATTCCTATGCCAACTGTTCAAACTGATTTTTACGATCATTATCCCTCTTGTAACACTGTTGAATTTAATTTTAAGTGCCTTAATGTGTTAGATGTTTTTGATGGTTTCAACGCAGTGAAATCTCTTTCTGTCGGCTTGGATGATATAAACCCTAAATTTATAAAAATTATTTTGCCGTGGATTATCAAATTTGTTACTCACATTTTTAACACAATAATTACAACCAATATCTTTCCAATGTGTTGGAAATATGCCAAAATTGTTCCGGTGCCAAAATCAGGAAATGACTATCGTCCAATAGCAATTCTTCCTTATTTTTCGAAAGTTTTTGAACATTTATTACATAAACAAATATATGAGTATGTTAGAGACAATAACCTATTTACTGATCGTCAATCAGGATTTAGACCTCAACGTAGTTGTATAACAGCATTATCTGATGTCATAGAGGAAATTCGTAGTAATCTTGATGATAAAAGAATATCATTTTTGGTGTTATTGGACCACTCTAAGGCCTTTGATACTGTGCATCATAAAATGTTATGCCTAAAATTATCGAAATTATTTAATTTTTCATCGCTTGCTGTTAGACTGATCTCATCGTACCTTACTAGTAGATCGCAATCGGTTATAAGTGGTGATTTAATTTCACATCCGCTTCAAATTACAAGAGGTGTTCCACAGGGTTCCATACTTGGACCGTTGCTATATTCATTATATGCTAATGACTTACCAAAACAACTACTATATTCTAAAATACATATGTATGCTGATGACGTTCAGTTGTATATTAGTTGTTCCAAGGAATTAATCACTGAGAAAATTTGGGAATTGAATAATGATTTGGAGAAAATTTCTACGTGGGCCTCTGCAAACGGATTACGCCTTAATCCAATGAAGTCAAAATGCATAATAATAAGAAAAAAGAATACACTCATTGATGATGGCATTAATATTATTCTTGATGGCTCAAAAATAGACATAGTAAACACAGCTAGAAATTTGGGTGTAACATTTAACAAATCTTTAACTTGGTCGGATCAAATTAGCCAGGCGTGTGGCAGAACATACAGTGTGTTGCGAAATTTATGGGCCACTCAACAATTTACCCCGTTGAAGGTTAAAATCCTTTTAGCAAAAGCATATCTACTGCCAACACTTCTCTACTCATCAGAAATTTTTTCTGGTTGCAACTGAAATGACATGAGAAAACTCACCATGACGTATAATAACATTATTCGTTACATTTATGGTCTAAGAAAATTTGATCATATCACTCAATATTCATGCCGTATATTCAACATGTCTTTTCCCACTTATTTAAAATTCAAAAATATAATTTTTATTCACAAAATTATAACGACAAAGGAGCCAAAATATCTGTATGATAGATTACAGTTTTCAAAATCAAGAAGGGGAAGAAGTATAGTTCAGTTTCGCCATCGTGACCATGCTTCAGAATGTCAATTTTTTATATTTACTATACGTCTCTGGAATCAACTTCCTAATTATTTGCAGATCACTAGCAACACAATAAGGTTTCGTAGATTACTTGTTGAATATTTTTCATAATTATTTTTATTATTATTATTTTCATAAATATTGTTTAGTTTTGTTTAGTTTTCATATTATTAATGTATTAATATTTTATTACTCATTAATGTTTTTTTTTCTTGTTTTTATTTTATTTTTAATATCTTTAAATAGTGTTATTGAATAACTTTTCTGATTCTGATACTATAATTTATAAGATAATTTGTCTTGTTGTATCAGAAACCCAATAAATAATACAAATACAAATACAAAACGCATTCCCAGATATCGGGTATGTCTTTTTTTCAAGTTTCATTGAAATCGGTCCAGCCGTTCTTGAGTTATAAGCGGTGTCACTAACGAAAAAAAATTGTTCTTTTATTTATAACAAGAAGATACCTATACATACATGTGTGTACATATGTACACATGTTCTATACGCATGAACATTCATATGTATAAGACTTCTTGTATGTACGTATATATGTATGTGTATATATACAAGATGGTCCGCTGTATGCATATCAATTAAAATTTTTCACATCTAACGGACACTATTTGTAACGGTGAAGCAGTTCATTATTTATTAAAGAAGTTATTTTTATTTTCATGTCATTTTATTTCCTTTTTCAAAATTCTGGGATTGATTTTTAATAACAGTCTTACGTGGAGCGATAACGTTAACACACTTGTGGGCCAGACTTATACAAAGCTTAGGTGTCTTTGGTCGTCACTGCAATATACTCCTCCCAATATAAGACAACTGCTAGCAAAATCTTACCTTATTCCTGGCCTAATATATGGTTGTGAGCTTTTTGCAAATTGTGACGCAATTAGTAAAAGAAAGCTAAACGTTTTATACAACAATATTGTTAGATATGTATACAGTTTAAAAAGATATGATCATGTTTCTCAGTTTTCTTCGAAATTATATGGCGTCTCGTTCGACAATCTTTTAAATATATGTACGTGCTCTAATCTTTTTACATAAAATCATTTACTCTGAAATGCCACAATACCTTTCTGAGAAACTTAGGTTTGACAGATCAGCTAGGAGGAAAAAGATTATAATTCCTTTACACCGTCTGCTTGTTTCTGAATGGCAGTTTATCATACATGCGGTGCGTCTCTGGAATATTCTTCCACAAACACAACAACTTAATAGCAACGCAACTAGCTTTAAGCACTTTTTATTTAACTATTTTTCATAAAAGGAATCCATTTATGTTATGTTATGTTGTTTAAGTTATATATGTTTTATATGGTGACTGTTAATTTTATCTTAATATTTATGTGTGTTTATCTATGTTTGCCGTCCCAATTTAACTTATGTATTATTTCTTTACTATCCTGTACTTTAAATATAATATTATTTATTGTTGTACGGGATTTGGACATATAAATAAATAAATAAACATTTATTATCTTACTTTAACATTTAAATTTGATCTAAGGGGTATCATTAAATACAACCCATGTTTAATTTTGACCAATACTATTTATTTCCAAATTTGTTTTTTTAAAATATTTACTACGTTTTCTTACAACTGTGCGTTCAAAATAGTATATAAGCAGTGCCATATGTTAAATAAAGTCACTTTCTATCTATAAATAACTCACAGCTTTGTCTAGTATTGATATACCGGACGGGTTATAAATTTCTTGAAGTTCATAAAGAAAAGTTATTTAAATCTAAAAGTTGTGCTTTTTAAACTCGTCGGTTTTGTTGTTCAAATAAACAAAAATTATAATCTTAGAAATAAGGTTACTACAACGGAATTTTTTCCTTTTATTTTGTCATAAAAATATTCAATATGGCGAATCGACTTTTTCGCTTGTCAATAATACCACTTTCCTCGCTTTTTTATTTCGTTATAATTTTATGAATTACTAACTTTTCTGTCATATACTATTTGTTATTTGATTTCCTTTTTTATAGAGTAAACGTTCTTTCCAAAGGTTTACTTGAAATCACAAGTTTAGCTTTCTGCTAAACGATTTAAATCGTTTACTTTTTTCTGGTTTTTATATACCTTCACTGGCTATTTAATTTGACAGATCTTTTTTGCATATTTTTAATATTTGTTTAATTGAATCATCGCTAATGCGAACTAACAATAAGTAGTCAAATCTTAAAATTAAGTAATTTACATTAGTCCAGCTAATGCCATACTAAAATTTAAGTTCAACTAATTAAATGAATTTATTTCAATGGTCTCATCTTAACGCAATAGTATTCCTTCTTTTCAGACGAGTATGTCCACTATTTTGCAAGATGTTTCGAGCGAGCGGATTTGAATGTGTTTCCAGTTTACTTAAATACTTGTTCGCACTTAGCTAGCAGAACTTTCAGATCCTTGTGGATGTTGCAAGGAGCACCAGTTATCATTCTTAGCATATTAATTTGATGGCGTTGAATTTCTTCTACGTTGGAGGTGAAAATAACGCCCCATAATTGTATAACGTAGCACCAAATTGGCTTTATAATCGTTTTGTAAAGTAGAAGTTTACAATCAAGACAAAGCACAGAGTTTTTGCCAATGGATTTGTGTAGTTTTAAGATTCATTTGCGACAACTTCGCATCTATATGTGGCTTCCATGTAAGGCGACGGTCCAGATGAATGCCAAGGTATTTTGCAGCAAATCGTTGAGGCACCATATGGTTGTTAATAAGGAATGGAGAGCACGTTTCTTTGCGTAAAGTAAAAGCTACATGGGTACACTTTTGTTCATTTATTTTTATTCCCCAAAGCTTTGCCCATTTTTCTACTTGGGTTACGTGTTGTTGCAGTTGATTCGAAGCCTCTTTAGGGTCTTTATAAATGCTGAGAAAAGCGGTATCATCAGCAAATGCTGTCGTGGGGGTTTAACTGTTGGTTGGCATATCTGCTGTGTATATCACTTACAGAATCGGACATAATATACTCCCTTGAGGCACATCAGCCCCTATTGGTTGAGAGCAACTATTGGTGAATCTTATACCTATTGACTGCCTGGGGATGCTTCCACCAGACCCGAATAATCACACGTACACGAATGATTTATTTAAAATTAATATTTTCTTTTATTTGTAATGGACTGTGTCTGTTTTAGTTGAGATTAGAAACAATACTAAAATGTTAGATGTGTGTAGTGTATCTAAAATGTGTTGTTAAGTATAATTGTATATGTGAATTTACAAGTTGACGTATGATGTACAGGGTTCCCAAACAACCCGGGCGGCCCTAAATTAACGTTTCAGCATATTGGCAATTTCACAATTTTAACGATTGGTCTGATCATTGTGCCGTTCGAGGTTTTCAGCAGTACAGCTCTTACCAATCCGTCGCTATCAGGAAAGATATCAGTGACTCGAGCCATAATCCAAGTTGCGGGAGGAGTGCTGTCTTCTTTTACTAGAATGATATCGCCGACCGTGATATTTGGATTAAGGTTTTGCCATTTGGGACGTTGTTGTAGAGACGTCAAGTACTCCTTACTCCACCTACGTCAGAATCCTTGATACATGCACTGTATGTATTGCCAGTAATCGAGCCTATTAATCTTTACTTCCATCAAGTTATTTTCAGGGATCATTGTAGTTTGTCTACCAGACCCTAGTGGTCTGGAGTTGATGACTATTTCTATCTGCACAAGAAGTGTATTCATTTGTTCAAACGTAAGTATGGTCGAACCAATAACGCGTCGTAAATGGAGATTTAGAGAGCGCACACCTGACTCCCAAATGCCACCCCGATGTGGCGAGTATGGAGGGATAAAGGTCCAACAATTACCATCCTTGGCTAGGGCTGTAGTAATGATGTTATTGTGCTCTTTAGATTGTATTTGTTGATACGTGTCGTTCAGTTTGCGCTTGGCGCCAACAAAATTCTTGCCATTGTCACTGTATATCGATGAACATTTACCACGACGTGACATAAAACGACGCAGAGCGGCCAAAAAGCATTCCGTACTCAAATCTGTTGCCAATTCTTCGGCTGTGCCGAATATAGCGCTTAGAGCCTATTTAAAAATTAGAAATATTTCATAAGTAAAAAAATGATTAAAGATAAAAAAAGTTTGGGATTGCGAAAGGTCAAAGTGAAGGGTATACCTTTCGCAATCCCAAACTTTTTTTATTTTTAATCATTTTTTTACTTATGAAATATTTCTAATTTTTAAATAGGCTCTAAGGACAACTTTAAAGAAGTTGTGAGCATTTTCATATCATTTTTGTAAATTTTATATGGCAACCCCCTTAGGCCGTGAAGATAGAGGGTAAGTATATTCTAGGAATATGTTTGGGAGGGCAAACTAATAGGGGTCGGTCGTACACTTTATTGCTCTAAGGCCAACTCTGAAGAAGTTGTGGGCATTTTATCATTTTTGTAAATTTTGTATGGCAACCCCACTAGGGCGTGGAGATAGGGGGTAAGTATGCTCTAGGAATATGTTTTGGAAAAGAAACTAATAGGGGTCGGTCGTACACTTTATTGCTCTAAGGCCAACTCTGAAGAAGTTGTGGGCATTTTTACATCATTTTTGTAAGTTTTGTATGACAACCCCCTTAGGGCGTGGAGATAGAGGGTAAGTATATTCTAGGAATATGTTTGGGAGGGCAAACTAATAGGGGTCGGTCGTACACTTTATTGCTCTAAGGCCAACTCTGAAGAAGTTGTGGGCATTTTTACATCATTTCTGTAAATTTTGTATGGCAACCCCCTTAGGGCGTGGAGATAGGGGGTAAGTATGTTTTAGGAATATGTTTGGGAGGGCAAAGTTATGGGGGTCGGTCGTACACTTTATTGCTCTAAGGCCAACTCTGAAGAAGTTGTGGGCATTTTTACATCATTTTTGTAAGTTTTGTATGGCAACCCCATTAGGGCGTGGAGATAGGGGGTAAGTATGTTCTAGGAATATATTTTGGAAAAGAAACTAATAGGGGTCGGTCGTACACTTTATTGCTCTAAGGCCAACTCTGAAGAAGTTGTGGGCATTTTTACATATTTTTTGTAAATTTTGTATGGCAACCCCATTAGGGCGTGGAGATAGGGGGTAAGTATGTTCTAGGAATATATTTTGGAAAAGAAACTAATAGGGGTCGGTCGTACACTTTATTGCTCTAAGGCCAACTCTGAAAAAGTTGTGGGCATTTTATCATTTTTGTAAATTTTGTATGAAAACCCCATTAGGGCGTGGAGATAGGGGGTAAGTATGTTCTAGGAATATGTTTGGGAGGGCAAACTAATAGGGGTCGGTTATACACTTTATTGCTCTAAGGCCAACTCTAAAGAAGTTGTAGGCATTTTTACATAATTTTTGTAAATTTTGCATGGCAACCCCATTAGGGCGTGGAGATAGGGGTAAGTATGTGCTAGGAATATGTTTGGGAGTGCAAAATAATGGGAGTCGGTCGTACACTTTATTGCCCTAAGGCCAACTCTGAAGAAGTTGTGGGCATTTTATCATTTTTGTAAATTTTGTATGGCAACCCCATTAGGGCGTGGAGATAGGGGGTAAGTATGTTCTAGGAATATGTTTGAGAGGGCAAACTAAAAGGGGTCGGTCGTACACTTTATTGCTCTAAGGCCAACTCTAAAGAAGTTGTGGGCATTTTTACATAATTTTTGTAAATTTTGTATGGCAACCCCCTTAGGGCGTGGAGATAGGTGATAAGTATGTTGTAGGAATATGTTTGGGAGGGCAAACTAATAGGGGTCGGTCGCACACTTAATTGCTCTAAGGCAAAGAAGTTGTGGGCATTTTTACATAATTTTTGTAAATTTTGTATGGCAACCCCATTAGGGCGTGGAGATAGGGGGTAAGTATGTTCTAGATATATGTTTGGGAGGGCAAGCTAATGGGGGTCGGTCGTACACTTTATTGCTCTAAGGCCAACTCTTAAGAAGTTGTGGGCATTTTATCATTTTTGTAAATTTTGTATGGCAACCCCATTAGGGCGTGGAGATAGGGGGTAAGTATGTTCTAGGAATATGTTTAAGAGGGCAAACTAATAGGGGTCAATCGTACACTTTATTGCTCTAAGGCCAACTCTAAAGAAGTTGTGGGCATTTTTATATAATATTTGTTAATTTTGTATGGCAACCCCCTTAGGGCGTGGAGATAGGTGGTAAGTATGTTCTAGGAATATGTATGGGAGGGCAAACTAATGGGGGTCGGTCGTACGCTTTATTGCTCTAAGGCCAACTCTGAAGAAGTTGTGGGCATTTTATCATTTTTGAAAATTTTGTATGGCAACCCCATTAGGGCGTGGAGATAGGGGGTAAGTATGTTTTAGGAATATGTTTGAGAGGGCAAACTAATTGGGGTCGGTCGTACACTTTATTGCTCTAAGGCCAACTCTGAAGAAGTTGTGGGCATTTTATCATTTTTGTAAATTTTGTATGGCAACCCCATTAGGGCGTGGTGATAGGGGGTAAGTATGTTCTAGGAATATGTTTGGGAGAAGAAACTAATAGGGGTCGGTCGTACACATTATTTCTCTAAGGCCAACTCTGAAGAAGTTGGGGGCATTTTATCATTTTTGTAAATTTTGTATGGCAACCCCATTAGGGCGTGGAGATAGGGGGTAAGTATGTTCTAGGAATATGTTTGGGAGGGCAAACTAATAAGGGTCGGTCGCACACTTTATTGCTCTAAGGCCAACTCTAAAGAAGTTGTGGGCATTTTTACATAATTTTTGTAAATTTTGTATGGCAACCACCTTAGGGCGTGGAGATAGGGGGTAAGTACGTCCTAGGAATATGTTTGGGAGGGCAAACTAATGGGGGTCGGTCGCACACTTTATTTACATAATTTTTGTAA
The DNA here is from genome assembly GCA_963583895.1 of Melanophora roralis. Taxonomy (NCBI): domain Eukaryota; kingdom Metazoa; phylum Arthropoda; class Insecta; order Diptera; family Rhinophoridae; genus Melanophora; species Melanophora roralis. Next base: position 7,495,958 of record OY757192.1, read on the forward strand.
ATTTTGTATGGCAATCCCCTTAGGGCGTGGAGATAGGTGGTAAGTATGTTCGAGGAATATGTTTGGGAGGGCAAACTAATGGGGGTCGGGCGTACACTTTATTGCTCTAAGGCCAACTCTGAAGAAGTTGTGGGCATTTTATCATTTTTGTAAATTTTGTATGGCAACCCCATTAGTGCGTGGGGATAGGGGGTAAGTATGTTCTAGGAATATGTTTGAGAGGGCAAACTAATTGGGGTCGGTCGTACACTTTATTGCTCTAAGGCCAACTCTGAAGAAGTTGCGGGCATTTGATCATTTTTGTAAATTTTGTATGGCAGCCCCATTAGGGCGTGGAGATAGAGGGTAAGTATATTCTAGGAATATGTTTGGGAGGGCAAACTAATGGGGGTCGGTCGTACACTTTATTGCTCTAAGGCCAACTCTGAAGAAGTTGTGGGCATTTTATCATTTTTGTAAATTTTGTATGGCAACCCAATTAGGGCGTGGTGATAGGGGATAAGTATGTTTTAGGAATATGTTTGGGAGAAGAAACTAATAGAGGTCGGTCCTACACTTTATTGCTCTAAGGCCAACTCTAAAGAAGTTGTGGGCATTTTATAATTTTTGTAAATTTTGTATTGCAACCCCATCAGGGCGTGGAGATAGGGGGTAAGTATGTTCTAGGAATATGTTTGGGAGGGAAAACTAATAGGGGTTGGTCGCACACTTTATTGCTCTAAGGCCAACTCTAAAGAAGTTGTGGGCATTTTTACATAATTTTTGTAAATTTTGTATGGCAACCCCCTTAGGGCGTGGTGATAGGGGGTTAGTATGTTCTAGGAATATGTTTGGGAGGGCAAACTAATGGGGGTCGGTCGTACACTTTATTGCTCTAAGGCCAACTCTGAAGAAGTTGTGGGCATTTTTACATCATTTTTGTAAATTTTGTATGGCAACCGCCTTAAGGCGTGGTGATAGGGGGTAAGTATGCTCTAGGAATATGTTTGGGAGGACAAACTAATGGGGGTCGGTCGTACACTTTTTTGCTCTAAGGTCAACTCTGAAGAAGTTGTGGGCATTTTCATATCATTTTTGTAAATTTTGTATGGCAACCCCCTCAGGGCGTGGAGACAGGGGGTAGGTATATTCTAGGAATATGTTTGGGAGTAGAAATTAATGGGGGTCTGTGATCCATTTTTTTCCTCTACGGGCGAGTCCGGGGAAGTTATAGCGGTTTTTACCTTATTTTTTAAAATTTTGTATGGCAACCATGTCAGGGGCTGGAGATAGAGGGTAAATATGTTCCCCGAAAATGTTTGGATGGAAATAATCATTCGGGTCGGTCTTACATTTTACCTCTGTAGGAGAACCCTGGAAGCCGTAGGAGCGATTTTAAAAATGTTTAAATTAAGCTTTGTATGGCAACCCTGTTATATGTATGAACACTAATACTAATAAAATTTTTGTTTTGGGTGTGTTTCAATAATATAGACATGACTGATTCTGTTTTTTTCTTTTTTTGTTGTTTTTTTGTTATTTTTTTATTATTACATGTAAAAGTTGTTCTTTGTTGTTGTTGTAGACTCAAAAAACCGAGGTAGTCTTGGTTTTTTGCTTATATCTCGGTTATTTATCGGGCGATTTTGCTGAGTTTCAATACCGATTTTCTCGCGACTATCTGTGACAGTTTGATACCACATTCGGCTCTATGCGATATCGGGGGGCTTCAGAAAGTTGATTTCAACCATAACACGGACAGACGGTGAGACGGACAGACGGACAAATCGTTAATTTGTATGGAAGCTACCCCTTTTTCTGCCCCACTCAAAAATTTTTTTCTTAAGAGCGTAGCCCTTGATGTCCAATCTTATAGTTTACGAGATATAGCGCATAAAATATTTCACCAAATTTGTGCAATTGTAGGAAAAATACCCCTTCCCCTGGTCCTATCTGAAAAAACTTTTTTCATTATTTAGGTCCCTTCTTTAGGAGTATCCGCGCCAAGTTTTGTGGCAAGAGTGACTATACTTACTAAAATATATAGGGATATATGCACGGATTTTGTCCTAAAAAATGGGTTACTCTGGGTTTTCGCTTATATCTCGGTTAATAGTGAACCGATTTTGCTGATTTTAAATAGCGATTGTCTCCAGGATATTTCTAATAGTTTGACACCATTAACTGGTCTGTATCTTTTTATTTGACTCCGGAAACTTGATTTCAACAGACGGACATCGCTAAATCGGCTTCCCTATCTATAAGGATCCAGAATATATAATAAGAAATTACAAACGGAATGACAAAGTGATATATACCCTTATCACTATGTGAAGGGTATAAAAACAGAATCAGTCATGTTGATGTTATTGAAGCACACCCAAAACAAAAATTTTTTTTTGTATTAGTGTTCATACATATAACAGCGTTGCCATACAAAGCTTAATTTAAACATTTTTAAAATCGCTCCTACGGCTTCTAGGGTTCTCTTACAAAGGTAAAATGTAAGACCGACACAAATTATTTTTTCCCTCCAAACATTTTTGTGGAACATACTTACTCTCTATCTCCAGCCCCTGACATGGTTGCCAAACAAAATTTTAAAAAATAAGGTAAAAACCGCTACAACTTCCCCGGAGTCGCCCGTAGAGGAAAAAAATGTATCACAGACACCCATTAGTTTTTCCTCTAAAACATATTTCTAGAATATACCTACCCTCTATCTCCATGCCCTAAGGGGGTTGCCATACATAATTTCCAAAAATGATAAAATGCCCGCCCACAACTTCTTCAGAGTTGGCCTTAGAGCAATAAAGTGTACAACCGACCCCCATTAGTTTTTCCTCCCAAACATATTCCTAGAATATACTTACCCTCTATCCCCACGCCCTAAGACGGTTGCCATACAAAATTTACAAAAATGATATGAAAATGCCCACAACTTCTTCAGAGTCGTTCTTAGAGCAATAAAGTGTACGACCGACCCCCATTAGTTTGCCTTCCCAAACATATTTCTAGAATATACTTACCCTCTATCTCCACGCCCTAAGGGGGTTGCCATACAAAATTTACAAAAATGATGTAAAAATGCCCACAACTTCTTCAGAGTTGGCCGTAGAGCAATAAAGTGTACGATCGACCCCAATTAGTTTGTCCTCCCAAACATATTCCTAGAACATACTTACCCCCTATCACCATGCCCTAAGGGGGTTGCCATACAAAATTTACAAAAATGATAAAATGCCCACAACTTCTTCAGAGTTGGTCTTAGAACAATAAAGAGTACGACCGACCCCCATTAGTATTTCCTCCCAAACATATTCCTAGAATATACTTACCCTCTATCTCCACGCCCTAAGGGGGTTGCCATACAAAATTTACCAAAATGATGTAAAAATACCCACAACTTCTTCAGAGTTTGCTTCAGAGCAATAAAGTGTGCGACCCACCCCCATTAGTTTGTTCTCCCAAACATATTCCTAAAACATATTTACCTCCTATCTCCATGCCCTAAGGGGGTTGCCATACAAAATTTACAAAAATGATAAAATTCCCACAACTTCTTCAGAGTGGGCCTTAGAGCAATAAAGTGTACGACCGACCCCCATTAGTTTTTCCTCCCAAACATATTCCTAGAATATATTTACCCTCTATCTCCACGCCCTAAGGGGGTTGCCATACAAAATTTACAAAAATCATGTAAAAATGCCCACAACTTCTTCAGAGTTGGCCTTAGAGCAATAAAGTGTACGACCGACCCCCATTAGTTTGTCCTCACAAACATATTCCTAGAACATACTTACCACCTACCTCCAAGCCCTAAGGGGGTTGCCATACAAAATTTACAAAAATGATGTAAAAATGCCCACAACTTCTTCAGAGTTGGCCTTAGAGCAATAAAGTGTACGACCGACCCCATTAGTTTGTCCTCCCAAGCATATTCCTAGAACATACTTACCCCCTATCTCCATGCTCTAAGGGGGTTGCCATACAAAATTTACAAAAATGATAAAATGTCCACAACTTCTTCAGAGTTGGCCTTAGAGCAATAAAGTGTACGACGGACCCCCATTAGTTTGCCTTTCCAAACATATTTCTAGAATATACTTACCCTCTATCTCCGCGTCTTAAGGGGGTTGCCATACAATATTTACAAAAATTATGTAAAAATGCCCACAACTTCTTCAGAGTTGGCCTTAGAGCAATAAAGTGTACGACGGACCCCATTAGTTTGTCCTCCCAAACATATTTTTAGAACATACTTACCCCCTATCTCCATGCCCTAAGGGGGTTGCCATAGAAAATTTACAAAAATGATAAAATGCCCACAACTTCTTCAGAGTTGGCCTTAGAGCAATAAAGTGTACGACCAAACCCAAACATGTTCCTAGAATAAACTTGCCCCCTATCTCCACGCCCTAATTGGGTTGCCATACAAAATTTACAAAATGATATGAAAATGCCCACAACTTCTTCAGAATTTGCCTTAGAGCAATTAAGTGTACGACCGACCTCCATTAGTTTCCCCTCCAAAACATATTCCTAGAATATAGTTACCCCGTATCTCCACCGTCTAAGTGGGTTGCCACACAAAATTTGTAAAAATAAGAATAAAAACCCCTACAACTTCCCCGTCACCCGTGATGCGTTAAAAAATGACACCGACCACTATTTAAAAATTAAAAATATTTCATAAGTAAAAAAATGGTTGAAAATAAAAAAAGTTAGGGATTGTGAAAGGTCAATGTGAAGGGTATATAAGATTCGGCACAGCCGAATATAGCGCTCTTACTTGTTTTTTTAAATATCTCTCTTTTACATACATATAGAAATGGTTAAAGATATTTTTTGGATACATTAAGAAGATAAATCAAGCCTCCTTAAATTTATCTTCTGATCACTCACCCACAATTTTCACTATTTGAAGTCCTCAACAAATTGCAACTAGTGATATTTTTTTGTCAAAAAGAATAAACTGGTTAAAATACTAAAAAATTTTCAGCACGCACTGTTCGGAACACTAACCTCTAAAAACTTCCGAAGAAATAGATGAGTGCCTGAGTAGCCTCAATAAAAATATGTATCTAAAAAGCCGATAAACATGCTTCTTCTACCTACCATCAGGCCAGATACAACAAAATTTATTCAACCGATGTTAAAAAGCTTTTATCTGAAAAAAGGAGAGCCCGAAGAGAATGGCAAAAATATAGATCGCCCCTACTGAAAAAGAAGCTAAAAGAATGTACAAGCCGATTAAAAACCCTGCTAGAAGTACATAGAATGTCATTAATGAAGGAACTCTTGGAAGGTCTAGACGCGACTCCTACAAACTATTCTCTATGGCGATCAGCCAGACGTCTTAAAAGGCCCGTAATCGCAAAACCACCACTGCGTAACCTGAGAGGATCCTGGGCTAGAAATGAAGAAAAATGCGATCTGTTCGCAGGCCATTTAAGGAGCGACTTCACTCCCAATTCATGCACTGACATGAGAGAATTACCGCCTGTTGTTGCTAGACGTCCTATAGAAATACGTTTCCGATTTTCAGATGTTATAGAGGCAATCGCTGACCTAAATGACGAAAAAGCTCCTGGAGTTGATAAGAAAAGCAACAAAATGCTTTTAGAGCTACCCTTCACAGGTAAAAGAATTATTCTTTTTGTTTTTAATGTCATAATTCGGCTTGAACACTTTCCGCCAGTATGGAAGGTTGCCTCAGTAAAGATGATTTCCAAGTCTGGTAAAGATCCTTTGAAGGTGGTGTCTTATAGGCCTATAAGTTTGTTACCAACTTTGTCAAAACTGTTCGAAAAGCTGCTTAGAAACAAGTTGAGTCCGATCCTGAATGACAACAACTGCATTCCAGATCACAAATATGGTTTTAGAAGTCGACATAGCACAGTCGAACAAACTCACAGACTGGCGCAGGTTATAAGAAAAATCTTTGAGGAAAAGAAGTACTGCTCCGCGCTTTTTATCGATGTCTCTCAAGCATTCGATAAAGTATGGCATGAATGCCGGTTAATCAAACTAAAACTCAATCTACCAGCTAATATTTCCAGCCTGCTAAAAAAATACTTAACAGGCAGACAATTTATAATTAAAGAGGGCAGATATGCCTATCAATAGTTTCACACACACGTCGACATTTGCTGACGACACTGCTTTTCTTAGTATTAACAAAGACCCTAAAGAGGCTTCGAACCAGCTGCAACAACACGTAAGCCAAGTTGAGAAATGGACAAAGTTATGGGAAATAAAAATAAATGAACAAAAATATGCCTACGTAACTTTCACTTTACGCAAAGAAACATGCTCCCCAATCACTATTAACAACCATATGGTGCCTCAACGAACCAAGACAAAATATCTTGGTATTCACCAAGATCGTTGCCTCATATGGAAGCCTCATATTGATGCGAAGCTGACTCAAATGAAACTTAAAGCTGCTCAAGTCCACTGGCTAATTGGTAGAAACTCTGTGCTACGTCTGGATTGTAAACTTCTAATTTACAACTCGATTTTAAAACCAACTTGGTGCTACGCTATATAATTATGGGGCACTGCTTCCGCCTCAAACATAGAAAGTATACAACATCATCAAAATTAAATCCTAAGAATGATAACTGGTGCTCCGTGATATGTCAGAAACAGCAATATCAATAAGGATCTAGAAGTTACACTTGTTATATAGGAAATCCTGAAATATTTTTTTTTTTTAAATATTAGCTGGTAGATAGAGTTTTAGTTTAATAAACAGGCCTTCGTGCCATACTTTGTCGAATGCTTGAGAGACATCGTTAAAAAGCGCGGAGCAGTACTTCTTTTCCTCAAACGCTTTTCTTATAACCTGCACCAGTCTGTGAGCTTGTTCGATTGTGCTATGTTGACTTCTAAAGCCAAATTGGTGATCTGGAATGCAGTGGTTTTCATTCAGGATCGGAGTCACCTAGTGTTTAAGCAGCTTTTCGAATAGTTTTGCCAAAGTTGGTAACAGACTTATAGGCCTGTAAGACTTCACCTTCGAAGGATCTTTTCCCGGCTTTGGAATCATCTTTACCAAGGCAACTTTCCATACTGGCGGAAAGTGTTCAAGCCGAATTATGGCATTAAAAACAAAAAGAATAATTCTTTTACCTGTGAAGGATAGCTCTAAAAGCATTTTGTTGCTTATCAACTCCTGGAGCTTTTTTGTCATTTAGTTTAGCGATTGCCTCTATAACATCTGAAAATCGGAAACGTATTTCTATACGACTTCTAGCTAAAACAGGTGGTAATTCTCTCACGTCAGTGCATGAATTTGGAGTGAAGACGTTCCTTAAATGGTTTGCGAACAGATCGCATTTTTCTACGTTATTTCTAGCCCAGGATCCTCTCAGGTTATGCAGTGGTGGTTATGCGATTACGGGTCTTTTAAGACGTCTGGCTGTTCGCCATAGAAAATAGTTTGTTTGAGGAGTCGCGTCTAGACCTTCCAGGTTTTCCTTCATTGATGACATTCTATGTACTTTTAGCAAGTTTTTTAATCGGTTTGTACATTCCTTCAGCTTATTTTTAAGTAGGGGCGATCAATACTTTTGCCATTCTCTTCGGGCTCTGCTTTTTTCAGATAAGAGCTTTTCAACATCGGTTGAGTAAATTTTGTTGTATCTGGCCTGACGGTAGATAGAAGAGGCATTTTCAACGGCTTTTTAATATTTTCATTGAGGCTACTCAGGCTTTCATCGATTTCTCCGGAAGTTTTTTAAGATTGGTGTTTCGAACAGTGCGTGCTGATAAATTTTTTGTATTTTAACCAGTTTATTCTTTTTGACAAAAAAATATCACTAGTTGCTATTTGGTGAGGACTGCAAATATTGAAAATTGTGGGTGAGTGATCAGAAGATAAATCCAAGGAGGGTTGAGCCTCAATAAGCTCAGGGGATATGCCTTTTGCTACGCCAAAATCTATTACGTCTGGTATTTTATTGTGGTCAGTTGGCCAATATGTTGGTTGTCCAGTTGAAATAACGTGAAGTCTCATTTCCGATACGGAACCATACAAGACACGACCTCTGGGACTTATTAGGCGGGAGCCCCAGTATGTGTGTTTAGCGTTATAGTCTCCAGCAGCTATAAAGTGAGGACCTAAAGATTTGTAAAAACTGTTGTACTGATCTTTCGTTATGGAGAATCTGGGTGGACAATAAACTGACGAAATAACGAGATTATGGTAAAATTCATCGATGCAGACGTTTGTTGCTTGTATATAACTTTCGGAGAGACCACCCATCCATTGGTGTTTAATTCTTGATTTAATTAATATAGCTGAACCACCACATGACCCATCTCTGGGATCTTTTGAATCATAAAAAGTATAGCCACTTATTTTGAAAGTGCTTCTAGATGTCATATGAGTTTCGGAAATCAACATGACATCGATTTTTTGGTGTGTTAAAAAGTATTTGAGCTCATTTTTGTGTTGGCGGATGCCGTTTGCGTTCCAGAAACAAACCCTGAGTTTATGGCCTGCAAAAGTGCAGACTGCATTTTTTGCATTTCTTGCATCATGCCGGCCATTTGCGCCATAAATTGCGTAAATTGTTTGACCATATTGTCAATTACGGCTTCCAGGCGGCTTAAATTGGCTCCGGTTGGTTCGCTTGTTGGCACTTCTTGTTGTTGAGTTGTAAGCTCGGTAGACTTACGTGCATTAGGCTGGTTAGACTTTAATGCAGCGGCGTAAGAAACTTGATTTGTAGATGGTTGTGCTAACGGAGGCATATTTGTAGTTGGTATATTTAAAGGCTGGGAAGGGGCAGAAAGTATTTTCGGCTTAGATGAGCGCTTAACTGAAAAACAGGGCAACCTCTATAGTTGGCCGTGTGGTTTCCGCCGCAATTGCTGCATTTCTTCACCCTAGGGTCATCTTTAGGTTTATTGCACTTGGTCGTGGCATGCAGGTCCCCACACACAACACAAACAGAAGGCAACTTACAATAGGCTTTGGTATGGCCGTATTCCTGGCAGTTCAAGCAATGAACTGGCTTCAACAACAACTTTGCGGTGCAAAATATATCTTAATTCATAAATATGTGAACAATTGATATATGGTGACAAATTTTTAAATAAGCTAGAAACGCATCCAAACCCGCTAGCTCAAAGTATCTTGCAACATAGTAGACACTCCCGTCTGAAAAGGAGGGATAAAATTGCGCTTAGATGAAAATAAATATTTCTATTATGAGAACTTAAATTTTAGTCTGGCACTGGCTGGACTAATATTAATTACTTAGTCTTAAGATTTAAATACTTAGTGTTAGTTCGCTTAAGCGAAGATTCAAAAATAAAAATATGCAAAAAAAAGTTACTAGTTTTACAGCGGTTAAGTCATAATTTTATTTCGTACCTATACAACGGATAAATTAAAAAGAGTAAGGCAGTTTTTTCGAATTCCGTGGGTACTGTTCCCGGGAACGGTGGATCGGGAGCCTGGTGTGGGAAATGCGAATTTGGGGAAAGAGCAAGAGGGGATCCTGGAGCACGGTGGACTTCTTCAAAAAGAGGAAAGACACACCAACTTTCGCTTTATATTACTAACATAGCTTTATTAAAAAAAATATATACTCAATTTTTATTCAATTACGATTGTTGCGGAGACACAAAAAGGGTTGCACAAGCTACCAATAAGCCGAGGAACAATATTAAAAACGATATTTTGGTCCGAAAGACAAAAAAAAAATACTGACTTTTAAATAATTTGAGCGCAACTATTTTCGCTAGACCGCCGCATCGGAATATTTTAAAAAAGCGTCTTCGGCAGCTAATAATTATAATTATTCAGAGGTGGAAATGACTTAAAGCTAAAAATACAATTTATATATGGATAAAATTCAATTGGCGAGTTCACAAGGTACGATACGATAGCATATTGTATTATTGTCATATAATTTCACAATAGCATAAAAATTGTGTTGTTGCTTTTCATACGAAACTGCTTGTGAAACAATACAACTTTGTTTGATATGTTTATTGTGATGTCATATTATATACAAAGTCATGCGCCAAGCGCCTAAAACGAAACGGCGAGTTTTCTATTTAATGTATAATACTAGAATCTTAGGCAAAACCGCCGAACAAGATTACTTTAGCCATCTTCGCCGGCAAATGTAGACGACACTGGTCTCTGGCCGTCAGCTGTTTCTTGTTTATGTAAAATATAACAGTCGTAAAATAGCTCTGGTGAGGTAAAGAGCTCGCGCGTCGTTGGTCATTATATTTTAAAGACAACCAGGCCGTCCCTTTTTATCGCACTTCAAGAATTTTGCGTCTCACTCTCGCTTGTGGTGAAGTGTGTGGCGTCGCATAACTGTACCGCGATACAGTTATCAGAGGCTGCATTATTTGACTGCATGCAAAAAACATTTTTGCATATGGAGGAGAACCATTAAACTCAAAGAAAACTAAGTATCCAGGCCGTAACAGCTTCCTATTCGAAGGCATAGGTCGACTGGTTTCGTTTGTCTGGATCAACGTGGAATACCCTGGCACTTTGGGTATGTACCTCTGCCATTAAATTTTAGAGTTCAAAAAAAAAAAAAAATGTAAAATATAACAAATTTTTTGCTGTTTTTGTATTAAAAGTGTGTGGAAAGAAAAAGGAGCATATTTCCATGGATTATAGAGATAGTAACCAGGTAAGATATAGAAAATTGTATATGTATATGTAATTAATAAATATTATTAATTTAAGCCAAATGCGAAACCTATTGGCATTATAGCAGCAAATTGTACAATTTGTTTTCGTTTAGTCCTATCAGCTGATTTAGATTTTAAATACCACACTTATATATGAGAGGTTAACAGTCATATTTTTTGGTTCTATTATTTCACAACATATGATTTCACAAGACATTGTGAATTCGCCAAATATAAAAATAAAGGTTATACAAACTCGTTTTAACACAATAAATGTATTATACTGGAGAATACTTTGTACATAGGTAACAAATAATGTTTAAAAGAAATTTATTGATACAGTTCTGAAATTATTGTAGTGATAGTATATACCAGAGGTATGCGTGACTACACATAAATGCCGTTTAAATACATTCGTTTGTTTTTCAACAACATAGTGTTTTTCATTCAATGTTAAACAAATTAAATGAATGAACCCACAAGCGAAAGCAAACAAAAAAAAAACAATTCCAACCGAAAACAAAATTTTACCCATACATTCATATAAATAAAAACTGAATAGAATGTGTGAATATTGCTGTATGATTGGTGTAAAAAATTATTATTCAGCGCATTCATTTGTGTTTGCAAATTTGTCGTTATTGTTGTTGGTAAACATTCATTAACTCGAAAAAACACCTGAATGTTTTTATAAAAATTCTAACTGTAATGAGACTTTGCTATGTTTTTGTATTTTCAAGTGAGTTTTATACACATTCAAAACGAAAACTGTAAAATGAATGTGTTCTTCTTGTATCATTGAGTGTAACACACAATACATTCTTTCTTGTGTTGTTACTGGCTTAACTTTATTTTTCTCCCATAGAATGAAAAATGTTTGAATGAATATTGTTTTTGTTGTGTAAAGGCAATCAAATGAATATAGTCATGCAGACGTCTAGTATATACCGGGCTGCTGTTGTTGTTTGCTTTTAATACAAAGAGCTCTCACTTAAATGTTTATGTTACTAGGAGGGACCGGAAATAAGAGTTATTTTTCAAGAAATAAATCATACATAAATAAATCATACATAAATTAACATTGTAGAAAAGTTTTATTTACACCATCATGATTTTTAGGCGAAATGCATCCAACATATTGCATGATTTTTATATATTTGATTTTTATTTTAACAATCAAAAAAAAGTTATTTTTTATTTTTTTAAATGTAAAATAAAAGTTATTTTTGATTTTTATATTTTTAAATAAAAAATAAGAGTTATTTTCTATTTATATATTTTTATATCACTAATAAAAATCAATTCAAAACTTTTGTTTATTTGTTGATGCCGTATGTATTATAATATGCTGCTTCATTCAAATTTCCATATGAATATAATATATTATGTGACTTATACATTATCAGCTATAAAAACATGAATGCATAGAAATAGCTTATAAGTTTTGGCTGCCATTCAAGTCAGTGCTAAGAGGTCGTTTTCAGGTGTTCAATTTTACCATCATAATTGATTTTAAATGTTCCTCAGATAATTTATATCTCATATCTACCAATTTTAATCTGAGTGCTGAAAATTACTCTTCTACACTGACTTGAGTGGCAGGTACAGAATGAACAATTAAAGCTAATTTTCGAAGCCACGGAAACACAAATTTTTCGCTCTCCCAATATTCCAATAAATTAGGAGAATTATCTAAACGCTTTTCTTTGTAATTGTTTATTTCAAAATAAGCTTTGCGGACGCTGTCATTTATTGTCATAGAAGTATCATCGTCGTCCGAAGACGAATAATTCATCTCCATTGACCTTAAACCGTTTGCTAAAACAGATCGAGAGCTTGCAACGAAGCTTTCATCTATTACAAATAAGTTTTCTTCAACAGGTGGCGTACCGCAGGAAAATCGCTGAGATTCAGTATTATGCTAAATAAAAATAAAAAAAAATATTAAAAATATATTATAAATTATTTTAAATTTATTGTCTTAGCTCACCACTTTTACTAACTGGAGTACAATTTTCTTTAAATGATTTTTCGCAGAATTTATTTTGTCATGTGACAACACACGCTTAAATCTGGGGTCTAAAAACAAGGCTGCATATGTAGTGTCGCATTCAAGCAACTTTGTTTGCCTTGTTTCGACGTGATCTAGAAGCTGCCTGGCCATCTCTGTATTCAAGGCTTTTAGAGTAAAAATTAGCTCTAGCCAATTTTTATAAAAATCTCCGAACAGTAAATTAGATTTTTGTGGATTCAGCGTCAGAGTATTCGCTGGTTCTAGGGCATATAGAATTTGTTCTAGTTCCGTCCAGCCATGTACTTGGAGCTGCTCAGATGATGGCAAATGTTCATAGCAAAATTCTTTTAGGTCTAGCAGTCGCTTTAACATATTATAAGTTGAGCTCCAACGTGTTGGTACGTCGATTATTGGTTTTAGGTTTTGGCTACTTTTTATACTATGTCTGGAATAAAATGAAAAATTTAACAAACACACATTTTGCACATGAAAAGTTTAAGGAAATAACTTACCGATATGTAGGTGTTCTCAAATATTTTACACTTTTCCGTGACTTATGTACTACATTTCTATTTAAGTTATCTAAAAAATCTTTAACAGCCAACTGCAATGTGTGGGTAGCACATTTAATAGAAATAATTAATTTTGAATCTTATGTTATCCAATATACTTTAGTAATTGTCTTCACTGTCACTTCCTTCGTCATCACTATGCAATGATAACAGCTCCACCGCTTTCACCATATTTCTGCCATTATCCGTGGTTATTGCATAAACTTGCGCCTTATCTATATTAAAACTTTTCAAAACATTTTCAACTTGAGTCGATAAATATTGTGCAGTATGTTTCTGCTTCAATTCAAGCATGGCCAGTGTAAATATTTGAAGAGTATTGGTTGAGATTATTTGCAGATATACATACATATGCCCAAAATATCACGATCATGGCGAGTAGCTGTATCCATTTTTATGCAAACTATTTTATTTTTTGTAATATCTTTTATATTATTTAGCAACTTATCAAATTTATCTTCCAAATGCTGTAAAATATTTCTTGAATTTATTTTTGGAATATGAAGGCCATCAAATATTGGTTTTGTTAATGTATTAAATGGCTCACTATCAAAAAATGACAAGGGCACTGATTGTTTGGCAAAGTAATACAAGCATTAACAACTTCACTCACGGACATTTCAGTAGTGAATTTAATTTTTAAATTATTTTCGTATGAATCACTGCTTCCAATGTTAACCCTATTTTCATCATATTCCTCACCATGGTCGTTTTGTAAATGTCTTTTCAGATTAGTCAAACATATCGCACTCAATTGTTTTTTTACCAATTTTACATTATCCATTAGAGCCATTAATAACATAGAAATCACGTATGTATATATTCTTTTTTATCCCATTACCAAAATTTGTACTTGTCAGAACTTCTCTTATGCGATTGAATGTTATCACTTAATATACAATTTGAATTGCAATTAATAAATTAAAGACAAGTAAGAGCGCTATATTCGGCTGCGCCGAATCTTATATACCCTTCACATTGACCTTTCGCAATCCCAAACTTTTATTTCTTTGTAACCATTTTTTTACTTATGAAATATTTCTAATTTTTAAATTGGGGTCGGTGTCATTTTTTAACGCTCCACGGGAGACGGGGAAGTTGTAGGGGTTTTTATCCTAATTTTTTCAAATTTTGTATGGCAACCCCTTTAGAGGGTGGAGATAGTGGGTAAGTATATTCTAGGAATATGTTTTTGAGTGGAAACTAATGGGGGTCGGTCGTACACTTTATTGCTCTAAGGCAAATTCTGAATAAATAAATAAAATAAATTTTCTATGGCAACCCCATAAGGGCGTGGAGATACGGGGTAAGCATATTCTAGGAACATGTTTGGGAGGGCAAACTAATGGGGTTCGGTCGTACACTTTATTGCTCTAAGGCCAACTCTGAAGGAGTTGTGGGCATTTTCATATCCTTTTTGTAAATTTTGTATGGCAACCCCCTTAGGGTGTGGAGATAGGGGGTAAATATGTTTTAGGAATATGTTTGGGAAAACAAACTAGTAGGAGTCGGTCGTACACTTTATTGCTCTAAGGCAAATTCTGAAGAAGTTGTGGGCATTTTCATATCATTTTGTAAATTTTGTATGGCAACCCCATTAGAGCGTGGAGATAGGGGGTAAGTATATTCTAGGAACATGTTTGGAAAGGCCAACTAATGGGGGTCGGTCGTACACTTTATTGCTCTAAGGCCAACTCTGAAGGAGTTGTGGGCATTTTCATATCCTTTTTGAAAATTTTGTCTGGCAACCCCCTTAGGGTGTGGAGATAGGGGGTAAGTATGTTTTAAGAATATGTTTGGGAGAACAAACTAGTAGGGGTCGGTCGTACACTTTATTGCTCTAAGGCAAATTCTGAAGAAGTTGTGGGCATTTTCATATCATATTGTAAATTTTGTATGGCAACCCCATTAGGGTGTGGAGATAGGGGGTAAGCATGTTTTAGGAATATGTTTGGGAGAACAAACTAGTAGGGGTCGGTCGTACACTTTGTGGCTCTAGGGCCAACTCTGAAAAAGTGGGAATTTTCACATAATTTTTGTAAATTTTGTATGGCACCCCCTTAGGGCGTGGAGATAGAGGGTAAGTATATTCTAAGAATATGTTTGGGAGGGCAAACTAATGGGGGTCGGTCGTACACTTTATTGCTCTAAGGCAAATTCTGAAGAAGTTGTGGGCATTTTCATATCATATTGTAAATTTTGTATGGCAACCCCATTAGGGTGTGGAGATAGGGGGTAAGCATGTTTTAGGAATATGTTTGGGAGAACAAACTAGTAGGGGTCGGTCGTACACTTTGTGGCTCTAGGGCCAACTCTGAAAAAGTGGGAATTTTCACATAATTTTTGTAAATTTTGTATGGCAACCCCCTTAGGGTGTGGAGATAGGGGGTAAGTATGTTTTAGGAATATGTTTGGGAGAACAAACTAGTAGGGGTCGGTCGTACACTTTATTGCTCTAAGGCAAATTCTGAAGAAGTTGTGGGCATTTTCATATCATATTGTAAATTTTGTATGGCAACCCCATTAGGGTGTGGAGATAGGGGGTAAGCATGTTTTAGGAATATGTTTGGGAGAACAAACTAGTAGGGGTCGGTCGTACACTTTATTGCTCTAAGGCAAATTCTGAAGAAGTTGTGGGCATTTTCATATCATTTTGTAAATTTTGTATGGCAACCCCCTTAGGGTGTGGAGATAGGGGGTAAGTATGTTTTAGGAATATGTTTGGGAAAACAAACTAGTAGGGGTCGGTCGTACACTTTATTGCTCTAAGGCAAATTCTGAAGAAGTTGTGGGCATTTTCATATCATTTTGTAAATTTTCTATGGCAACCCCATAAGGGCGTGGAGATACGGGGTAAGCATATTCTAGGAACATGTTTGGGAGGGCAAACTAATGGGGGTCGGTCGTACACTTTATTGCTCTAAGGCCAACTCTGAAGGAGTTGTGGGCATTTTCATATCCTTTTTGAAAATTTTGTATGGCAACCTCCTAAGGGTGTGGAGATAGGGGGTAAGTATGTTTTAAGAATATGTTTGGGAGAACAAACTAGTAGGGGTCGGTCGTACACTTTATTACTCTAAGGCAAATTCTGAAGAAGTTGTGGGCATTTTTACATCATTTTTGTAAATTTTGTATGGCAACCCCCTTAGGGCGCGGAGATAGAGGGTAAGTATGTTTTAGGAATATGTTTCGGAGAACAAACTAGTAGGGGTCGGTCGTACACTTTATGGCTCTAGGGCAAATTCTGAAGAAGTTGTGGGCATTTTCATATCATATTGTAAATTTTGTATGGCAACCCCCTTACGGTGTGGAGATAGGGTGTAAGTATGTTTTAGGAATATGTTTGGGAGAACAAACTAGTAGGGGTCGGTCGTACACTTTATTGCTCTAAGGCAAATTCTGAAAAAGTTGTGGGCATTTTCATATCATATTGTAAATTTTGTATGGCAACCCCATTAGGGTGTGGAGATAGGGGGTAAGCATGTTTCAGGAATATGTTTGGGAGAACAAACTAGTAGGGGTCGGTCGTACACTTTGTGGCTCTAGGGCCAACTCTGAAAAAGTGGGAATTTTCACATAATTTTTGTAAATTTTGTATGGCACCCCCTTAGGGCGTGGAGATAGAGAGTAAGTATATTCTAAGAATATGTTTGGGAGGGCAAACTAATGGGGGTCGGTCGTACACTTTATTGCTCTAAGGCTAACTCTGAAGAAGTTGTGGGCATTTGCATACAATTTTTGTAAATTTTGTATGGCAACCCCCTTAGGGCGCGGAGATAGGGGGTAAGTATGTTCTAGGAATATATTTGGGAGAAGAAATTAATGGGAGTCGGTCGTACACTTTATTGCTCTAAGGCCAACTCTAAAGAAGTTGTAGGCATTTTCATATCATTTTTGTAAATTTTGTATGGCAACCCCCTCAGGGCGTGGAGATAGGGGGTAAGTATATTCTAGGAATATGTTTGGAAGAAGAAAATAATGGGGGTCGTGTGTACACTTTATTGCTCTAAGGCCAACTCTGAAGAAGTTGTGGGCATTTTCATATCATTTTTGTAAATTTTGTATGGCAACCCCCTTAGGGCGCGGTGATAGGGGGTAAGTATATTTAAGGAATATGTTTGGGAGGGAAAACTAATGGGGGTCGGTCGTACACTTTATTGCTCTAAGGCCAACTTTGAAGAAGTTGTGGGCATTTTTACATCATTTTTGTAAATTTTGTATGGCAACCCCCTCAGGGCGTGGAGAGAGGGGGTAAGTATATTTAAGGAATATGTTTGGGAGAAGAAAATAATGGGGGTCGGTCGTACACTTTATTGCTCTAAGGCCAACTTTGAAGAAGTTGTGGGCATTTTTACATCATTTTTGTAAATTTTGTATGGTAACCCCCTTAGGGCGTAGAGATGGGAGGTAAGTATGCTCTAGGAATACGCTTGGGAGAAAAAACTAATGGGGGTCTGTGATACATTTTTTTCCTCTACGGGCGACTCCGGGGAAGTTGTAGCGGTTTTTACCTCATTTTTTAAAATTTTGTATGGCAATCTTTTCAGGGGCTGGAGATAGAGGGTAAGTATGTTTCACAAAAATGTTTGGATGGAAAAAATAATTTGGGTCGGTCTTACAATTTACCTTTGTAGAGACCCTGGAAGCCGTAGGAGCGATTTTAAAAAATGTTTAAATTAAGCTTTGTATGGCAACGCTGTTATATGTATGAACACTTATACTAATAAAATTTTTATTTTGGGTGTGTTTCAATAATATCAACATGACTGATTCTGTTTTTTTCTTTTTTTGTTGTTTTTATATTATTACATGTAGAAGTATGTTCTTTGTTGTTGTTGTAGACTCAAAAAACCGAGGTAGTCTTGGTTTTTTGCTTATATCTCGATCATTTATCGGGCGATTTTACTGAATTTCAATACCGATTTTCTCGCAACTATCTGTGCCAGTTTGATACCACATTCGGGTCTATGCGATATCGGGGGGCTTCAGAAAGTTGATTTCAACCATAACACGGACAGACGGACAGACGGACATCGCTAAATTGGCTTGACTATCTGTAAGGATCCAGAATATATATACTTTATGGGGTCTCAAATGGATAATAAAGGAATTACAAACGGAATGAAAAACTTATATACATATACCCTTATCACTTATGTGAAGGGTATAACAACAATAAGATTACGATAATAATAACAACAACAAAAATGAAAGAACAAATAATAGCTTTATTTAAAGTTCAAGGGCAATGCACAGTGTAATTTAGAAACTTTGATAAACACATTTTGTTGTTATTATAACTGTATACTTTATTTTTACTCTAATACGTAACAAAGATTAATAAACATATTACCTACTTGTGTCACGAATTTTGAATTGATTTTTATTATTGATATAAAAAAATAAAAATTAAAAAAAACTTTTATTTTTCATTTGAAAAAATAAATATCAAAAATAACTCTTATTTCTTGATTTTTTTGATAAAAGTCATAAGAGTAACGGTCCCTGATTACTAGAATTATGTACCTAATAGTCATTAAATGTCAATCAAGCACAATCATACATATGTAAGTCTATATGGGCAACTCCATAGTGGCGGTGGTGAGCATTGTTAAAAAGACATGAAGAAAAGCTTGGTAGACCCATACCTTAAGTAAGAAGAAAAATAATATATACTCATATACATATGTATATACAAGAACATTTTTGGTACCTGTTTTGGTAGAAAAAAAAACGATTTTCTAAGTAAGATAATATTCAAAAAAAAAAAACAACAAACGAAAATACCTTTTTGTTTTATATATAAATACTCACATACAATTCGTTAATTTTTTTTTGAAAACACACTCAAAATTTAGTCATTTTATTTACAAACTTTTTTCATAAATAAAAACACACGAAAACAACAAAAAATCAAAACTATAAAATTACATTTACACGATGCAATTTTTTTAATATTTCTTCAATTATATTTTTGTTTGTTGACAAAAAGAGTATAAAGAGACTTCTTTTCACAGTTCGTTTAAAATCGAAAATTTTCATTCAAGTTACATATGTATGTACATATATCATGACAAATGTCTTCATGTAAATTTAGTTCAAGAAAACAAAAAAAAGATAATCTTTAATTTAAAAAGTTACATTGTAAGAAAGCATTTTTAAAAGTTTCTCAGGAAGGGTAATGACTGTAAAAATGAAAAAATTAATATCAAAAAATAAAAAATATTATTTTTTAAGCCTATCTATAAAAATAAAAATTATCGATATAAACCCCCTACGGGGAAGGGAACTGACACAGAACTATTCACGTGACCGGTTCTTTGGGGATGGGGACTGGTTCTAGTTCTAACACTTTATAGGAAAGGGACATATCACTTTTACATGGCGTTGTCATTAGAGGGGACAATTTGCCCAACTTTAGTACTTTATATCCAGTTCAAGACCGATCCTAAATGAGCATGTTTAGAGCTAGTTACTAAGGATCTTATTCTACTTATTGTCCCAAATTACCTGTCTTAAAACAAACCCTAAGCTACTTATCCAGAAGTAGTCTTCTAAGAACCAGTCACGTAGTAGCCTGAAACAACTAGCACAGTTCTAGTTCCTTTTAAACTATTTCAGAACTAGTCCCTTAATACAAAAAAAAAGCTTAAAATTTATAATATTTTTTTAATACATTTTAACTTTATTTTTTATTTAAAAAAATGGTTTTTGTTACATAAAATAAACAAATATACAAAATTGAAATATTAAAGTAATTTTAAAAACACTTAAAAAAATTCAAAAAAAAAATTTAATGATTATCTTTAAAGTTAGTTTCATTTAAATTTTTTCAACCAAAAATAATTTTGCTTTCTTATATTCGGCTTACTACAATGTTTATGAAATTTTATTTTTTGTCATATGAAATAAACTTAAGCAAAAAAAACAAGTAAGAGCGCTATATTCCGCTGTGCCAAATCTTATATACCCTTCACATTGGTCTTTAAATATACCCAGCCGAGTAATTTTGTACTGCAAATAATATAATAAAAAACCTTGTGCGAGTTTTAAAGAAAAAATAACAAAATTTTAACGTTCGTATGAATAATAGAAATAGATGAAGAAGATTTGAGGTCGAGAGTTTTAAAAGTTTTCGACATTATTCATATTTAAAGGTTAATAAAACTTGTTAAATGTCTAGTCCACCTGCTCTTCTCCAACTTTTTCTCCAAAATGTATGAATTATTTGATTATTACTTTTTGTAGAATATTCGAAGTCGATAGCTGTTATAGTTTCCGAGATATAGCGTATCGAATATTTTATAATAGTTGTCGATTTGTATGGGAGCTACCCCTTTTTTTGCCCCCCCCAGCCCCCCCCCCCCCACCCGAAAATTTTTTCTTTAATGCGTAGCCCTTAGCGTGCAATTACTTTTTGTAGAACATTTCATTTCGATATCTGTTATAGTTTCCGAGATATAGCGTATCGAATATTTGATAATAATTGTCGATTTGTATGGGAGCTACCCCTTTTTTTGCCCCCACCCAAAAAATTTTTTCTTTAAGGCGTAGCCCTTAGCGTGCAGTTACTTTTTGTAGAACATTTTAAGTCGATAGCTGTTATAGTTTACGAGATATAGCGCATAAAATATTTCACCAAATTTGTGCAATTGTAGAAAAAATACCCCTTCCCCTGGTCCTATCTGAAAAAATTTTTTCCATTATTTAGGTCCCTTTTTTAGGAGTATCCGTGCCAAGTTTTGTGGCAAGAGTGACTATACTTACTGAGATATATAGGGATATATGCACGGATTTTGTCCTAAAAAAAATGGGTTACTCTGGGTTTTCGCTTATATCTCGGTCAGTAGTGAACCGATTTTGTTGATTTCAAATAGCGATTGTTTCCAGGATATTTCTAATAGTTTGACACCATTAACTGGTCTGTATCTTTTTATTTGACTCCGGAAACTTGATTTCAACAGATGGACAGACGGACAGACGGACATCGCTAAATCTGCTTCCCTATCTATAAGGATCCAGAATATATATACTTTATGGGGTCGCAAATGAATAATAAAGAAATTACAAACGGAATGACAAAGTGATATATACCCTTATCACTATGTGAAGGGTATAAAAAGAAAGCAAAAATTATTTTATAAGAATTAAAGTAATTTTATCTGTTAAATTGAACAACAAAAATAATATTTTTCAAAATTTATGGGAAAATTATTTAGGGCTAAATGACCTCTAAATATTAAAATCTTTCTTTGTAGTATTTTGTTTATCATTTAAAATCTTTTAGGGGTCGCTTTTTTTATTAGGTGAACTGGTTTTCTAACATTTTTATCATACCCTCTAACATTAGGATTTGCTCTTATTTATTCTACATAAAGCAAAATAGATTTGATTAGATTAAGTACATATTTACGTTAATATTTTTGTTAAATACTTGCCTTCGATTAAGTTTTTTGAAATCTTTTAGTCTACTTTTTCCATGGGTTCCATCTACATTATACTTAAATACAAGGCGGGCCAAAAGAAGTCATCCGATGTTGTTTGCGATGTGTTTGGCGGTCGACAGGCAGTAGCTGATGCACTCCTACTTCGGTTATTTCTTAAGCGCGGTTCTTTTCAGTTTTTCCCGAAGAGGTTTTTTATTCTAAATTGGTAAATTTTGCTCACAAATTCTATTATTTTTTTTTTTAAATTTTCACTTTGAACTTTTTATATACATAATTATGAATTAACTAAATTTTTTTATTTATATTATTTTTTGTACATATCTTTGTGTTAATAATTTTTTTAAGTTTGTGATATTTAAAATAAATTTAATGAGTAAAACATAATGTAAATACATATATCCTACTATGCCACCAAAAATAGTGTTTTTTTCACTGTTGAGTACAAATGATGCCATGTGGCATCATTCCTAAAAACCACTTTGGGGTAAATTTTTTGAAAAAAGAAAAAAAACCGAAAATTATTAAAAATAATATAGGCCAGATAATAAAAAAATTGAATTTTTAAATTAAAAATCAAAAAAGATGTACCGAAAGGGTTAACGCAATCTTATTTTTTCATTAATCTCTTAATATTTCTCTTACTTTTTCTTTTCCGCACATTTCAACTTACTTTTTTTTATTATTTGTGAACTTTTTCGTTTTTATTTTTATTAAAAACAATATATTTTAAGGGCTTATTTGACAATTGTTTCACAGGCCTCTGTCAAATATAATTATTATGAAATTAAAGCTACTTTATATATAACGTATTTGAAATGTATATGTATGTATCTATGTATGTATGTATGTATGTATGTATGTATGTATGTATGTATGTATGTATGTATGTATGTATGTATGTATGTATGTATGTATGTATGTATGTATGTATGTATGTATGTATGTATGTATGTATGTATGTATGTATGTATGTATGTATGTATGTATGTATGTATGTATGTATGTATGTATGTATGTATGTATGTATGTATGTATGTATGTATGTATGTATGTATATATATTTATATATAAAGATGTATATATATATACATATATATGCATATTGATATGTGTAAACATACATGGGTGTGTTTTTTTTACTTCCTAAACTAACACCTTTAAACCAGCACTGTGATGTGTCCCATTTGTACCGATCACGATTATTCACTTTTTGCGCTTCTTATATTTTGTACCTGTCACAGGATTAGTACGCTTAGAACAATTGTCACACATTTCCCGCAGGGCCGTTTTTATTAAAATTAAAAAATGTCCGTCCTGCTAAAAAAAACTTAATTTACAAGGAACTTGATTTTTTAATATAGAAGACATACATATGTAAGTGTCATTTTTGAGCAATACAATAAAAGATTTAGCCAAAAAAGGCAAAAACTGTTTGAGGCACGTTTGGATTTTTTTTCTTTAAAATTGCCGCATTTAAAAGTATTTGTTTTGAGAAAACCAATTTTTAGGTTTTTTGTAACACCATACCTTCCTTATATCTTTGTTTTATTGAATATTTATGCTGATTTGCGTTCTTTAAATGTCGCTTGAAGTAATAATTAACCATAACAATGGTTCGAAAACTGTGATGTTATAAATTCGAAAAAAATTTGGAGCTTGATACCTTTCAGCATAATTGAGATATACACCGAAAAGTAGAATACGACAAATTTTTATCTCTTTATTTAGCTCCAAAAACTACTAAAAAAGCTTAAGTCAATATCAAAAAAGCTAAAAAAAAGCTTAAAGCTAAATATAAATATTTCGGGCTAAACGAAGTAAAATAAAGCTAAATTTATCCCGAAAAAAAGCTAATATGGCCACACTGGTATTAATATAGCACCAATTTTTGAGCAATTATTTATAATGCGTTTTAAACAACATCTCTTATGGTTTGGAAATGGCTGAGCGAGTGGAAGCAAATATTATAGACATTAGGCATTTATTTCTCACATGCATTTCAAATGAAAAAAAAAAAAATTTCGATAACAGACAGATATAAGCCAGCAACTACATTTGTTCATTTCTCTAAAATTTTTACCTTTAAACCTCTAAAACTTACCCGGAGTCGCACCTACACGACTGCAATGAAAGACCGACTCTCATTAATCTTTCCTCGCAAAAATTTTTGTGGAACATACTTACATCCTTTCTCCGCCCTCTAACAGCTCTCACAGCTTCCAGGGTTCTCCTAAAAAGGTAAAATGTAAGACGGACCCCAATTAGTTTATCCTCTCAAACCCTCTATCTTTAGCCCCTAACATGGTTGCCATACAAAATTAAAAAAAAAATTGGGTAATACCCCCTACAACTTCTCCAGAGTCACCTTAGAAGAATAAATGCATCACAGACCCCCATTAGCTTTTCCTCCCAAACGTATTCCTAGAGTAAACTTACCCCATATCTCCATCACCTAAGGGGGTTGCCATACAAAAGTTACAAAAATGATTTGAAAGCGCCCAAAACTTATACAGAGTCGGTCCGAAAGAAATAATATGTACCACCAACCGACACCATTAGTTTCTACTCGAAAACATATTCCTAGAAAGTACCTGCCCCCTAGCTCCAGCCCCTAACATGGTTGCCATACAAAGTTTTAAAAATAGGGTTAAAGCCCCTACAACTTCTCCGGAGTCCTCCCTAGAGGAATAAAATGTATCACAGACCCCCATTAGTTTTTTTTTTACCAAACGTATTCCTAGAGTATACATGCTTCCTATCTCAACGCCCTAAGGCGTAAGGGTAAAAACCATTACAACTTTCCCGGAGTCACCACTAGAGGAATAAAATGTATCACAGACCACCATTAGTTTTCCCTCCCAAACATATTCCTAGAACATACCATCACCCAAGGGGGTTCCCATGCAAAATTTTAAGAAATTAGAGTAAAAGTCCATACAAAATTTGAAGAAAATTAGGGTGAAAACCCATGCAGCTGCCCTAATCACCCTAAAAGGGTTAAAATATGACACCGACCCCTATATAAAAATTAGAAATATTTTATAATTGGTGTTTCGAAAGTCCAATGTGAAGGGTATCTAAGATTCGATTTTGTACAATACAACACCACGGTTCAAAACTTTGAAACATTTTTTTTTGTAAACGAAATATTTATTTAAAAAAAAAAAACGATTTACAGCATAGTTTTTTTAATTTTGATATATAGAAACTCAAAAAGTTATGATAAAAACATTTATTAAACATCTTATCCAAACGGTATGCCTTTCACGTACCTACAAGTACATAGCTACTTTCATAAAATAAATAATAAATAATATCAATAGTCGTATGCCATTCACTAATTAACCGTAAAAGAATGTAATAAGGTTTAGTTTGTGGTTGAATAAGCTAAATTCTGTTTTTAGCTTTGGATGGAGTAGCAGTTAATATATATATATATATATATATACACACGAACACTTACAAGCACACACACACACATAAATACATACATAGATACATATCCTTAAGTATATTTACATGGTATATGAGATTACCATCCAAAAGTACATATTTATTTATGCATTCTGCGTTAATATTAATGAAAAAATTAAATATAATAAAGAAATATGACTTAAAATCATATAATATTTGGAGCTCATTGTCTGCAAATAAATTCTTCCCCCATAAAATTTTGTTGTTACATCTAAAAAATTAGTTTATTTAATATGTTACATATCTATACCCACACCATTAAGGTATACGGAATCAATTTCTGAGTCTATTTTACAATGTACGTCGGTCTGACTGGGTGTCTGTGTATTCTTTTAATTAAAGTACATGCCTCATTATTAAAGATAATTTAATAAAATAAACGCAGATGAATTTCAAAAATTTAGAGACAAGGTTTGTTGAAATTAGTTACCTTCGGTCCATTGTTTCACATAATTCCCATATAAATGTTGTACTGGAAAATTTTGCCTTAAATTATATATTAAAGATCTTGTCCCCTTGCTCGATATATTACATTTCATTGTATTTTTTTGCAAGATATTACTTTACACCCTTAATCCACTTTGAGTATACATCAGAAGCATATATCTAAAAAACGGATATTGGCAGATACTTCTGGCAGACGGCAGCAAACAATACACAGAGTTTACCATTGCCGGAAAGGGATTGTGTCAGTGTAGGTTTATGCTTTTTAGATTGACATCAGTGCCCGCTATCTTTCAAAGAACGTTAGATTGGGTGATATGCCCTAAGATGGAGCCATATGCGTTCGCCTACCTTGACGATATCGTCGTACTTGGAAAATCACTAGAGAAACACATAGCAAAACTTAAAGGAAGTGAAAGTTTTTCAAACAAGAAATTAGATACCTAGGCCACTCAGTCACACAGATTGGAATTTTTACCGACCTAGAAAAGGTTTTTTTTCTTAATTTTTTTTTATTTTTGAATCTTCGCTTAAGCGAACTAACAGCAAGTATTTTAATCTTAAAACTAAGTGTGTTTAATATTAGTCCAGTCACTACCAGACCAAAATTTAAGTTCTCACATAAAATTAAATAATTCCAAATGTTTCTTCTTAGCGCAATATTATCCCTTCTTTTAGCTGGGTGTGCCCACTTTGTTGCAAGATGCTTCAATCGAGTGGATTTGGGTGTGTTTCCAGCTTATCTAAATTCATGTCCACATAGTTTAAGACTTCATATTTAACTAGTGGAACTTGTAAATCTGTGTGGATGTTGCTATTTTTAATGAACGAAGAAGCGCCAGTTATCATTCTTAGTATTTTTTTGAAGGCGTTGAATTTTTACTTTGTTGGAGACGGAATCAGTGCCGCATAATTGTATATTGTTGCACCAAATAGGTTTTCAAATCGAGTTGTAGAGCAGAAGTTTACAATCAAGACGTAGCACAGAGTTTCTACAAATTAGTCGGTGGATTTGGGCTGTTTTAAGTTTTATTTGTGTCAACTTCGCATCTATATGTGACTTCCAAATGAGACGGCGGTCCAGGTGAATGCCAAGATATTTAGTCTCAATTCGTAGAGGAACCGTTTGGTTGTTAAAAATAATTGGGAAACACGTTTCCTTGCGTAAAGTAAAGGTAACATGGGTGCATTTTTGTTTATTATTTTAATACCCCATGAGAAAGGCGGTATCATCAGCAAATGTCGACGTGTGTGTAAAATGATTGGTAGGCATATCTGCTGTTTCAATTAAGTACAGAATTGGACCTTATATACTCCCTAGAGGTACACCAGCCCCTATTATTTGAGAACTGGCGGCCAGTTATTTAACTCTCCAAAAGGTTGAATATATTCACCGGTAAGTTCAGTTTTGGCATGATCAACAGGCCTTCACGCCAAACTTTATCAGCGGCTTGAGAGTCTTCAATAAAGAGCGCGGAGCAGTACTTCTTTTCCTTAAAGGCTTTCCTTATCACAGTTACTAATCTGTGGGTTTGTTCGATGGTACTATGTTGACTCCGAAAGCCAAGTTTGTGATTTGGAATACCATGATTGTCCTTTAAGATCAGGGTTAGCTTATTTTTAAGCAATTTCTCGAACAGTTTAGACATAGGTGGTAACAAACTTGTAGGCCTGTAAGACTCCACCTTTAAAGGATCTTTTTTAGGCTTAAAAATCATCTTTACCAAGGCAGCTTTCCATACTGACGGGAAATGTTCGAGCCTTATTATTACTTTAAAAATAAAACATTAACGGAAAATAATAATTTCTTCTAATAAAAAGAAATTAAATGAACTCAAGCCAAACTAAAAAAAGCAAAATTTGCATTAAAAACAGTTAATTCAACAATAGATAAAAATAGCATACAACTCACACATTACACGGTGCAAAATGATCTTTAATAATTTCTGTCCATTTGTCGTTGACAAAAAAAAAAAAGAAATTAAAATGATTTACCCCCCTTGTATATAATATACAAGAATAAACAGCGTTTTATTCCATCTGAGAGATGGATCATGCTCGACCGTTAGTCAAGTGTTGCCGAAGAGACTTTTAATAGAAAAAAGCATAGTGTATATGAAAAGTAAACTTCGTTCTAACTTACAAAGTAAAAACGAAAGAAAAACAGTCATGCCGTATCCCTTTCTCTGTTACGTGTAAGTTAAATAGGTGATGTTTACAACCAAATACACTACTACCGTTCAAAGAGTACTGATGATGAAATCGCGTAGCTGCTTTCGAAAATGCATTCTACTCGGCTAGTATCGGTAGAAAAATCAGCTTTTTTTAGATTAAAGTTTCTTTTCAGCATTAACGGAAAATAATAATTTCTTCTAACAAAAAAAAAAATTATATGAACTTAAGCCAAACTGAAAAGGCAAAATTTGTATTAAAAACAATTAGTTCAACAATAAAAAAAATTAGCGTTAAAAATAAAAATAATTATTCTTTTTGCTTTGTAGGGCAGCTCTAAAAGCATTTTGTTGCTTATTCCGTCAAAGCCAAGGGCTTTTTTGCATTTAGGTTATTAACAACCTCAACGACATCTGAAAGTTGTAAACGTATTTCCATAGGACATCTAGCAACAACCGGTGGTAGTTTACTCACTTCAGTGCATGTATTTGGATTGAACGCATTCCTTAAATGTCTTGCGAGCAGATCACACTTTTCTTCATCAGTTCTTTCCCAGGATCTTTTCAGATTTCTTAGGGGTGGTTTTGCGATAACGGGTCTTTAAAGATATTTAGCTGATTGCCATAATGAATAATTTCTTTGAGAAGTCGAGTCTAGGCCTTCGAGGTGTTCTTTAAGAGGTGTCATTCTGTACACCTCTAGCAAATTTTTAAAATTTGTTGTACATTCTTTCAGCTTGGCTTTAAGTTGGGGTGATCTGTGCTTTTGCTACTCTCTTAAGGCTTTTCTTTTTTCAGATAAAAGCTGTTGCACATCGGCGTAAAAATTCTGTTGTATTTGGGCTGACGGTAGTTAAAAAAAGCATGTTCAACGGCTTTTTCAATGTTCTGATTAAGGCTGCTTAGACAATTACCGATGTCTTCGGGAGTTTTAAGCGGATGGTCTTCCGAGCAGTGAGTGCCGATATATTTTTTTTATATTTCAACCAATTTACTCGTTTAGATAAGAAAAAAATCACTAGTTGCGATTTGGTGAGGACTGCAAATAATGATTATAGTAGGTGAGTTGTCAGAAGATAAATTCAAGGAGGCTTGAGCTTCAAAAAGTTCCGGGATATAAATTTTGCTACGCCGAAATCTACAACATCTGTTTTTTTATTATAGTCAATTGGTCAATAGGTTGGCTGTCAAGTATAAATAACGCAAAGTCCTATTTCAAAAACGGAATCATACAAGATACGACCTCTTGGATTAATTCGGCGGGAGCTCCAGGAAGTGTGCTTAGCGTAATAGTCTCAAGGATTTGCGAAAACTGTTGTACCGCTCCTTCGTTACGGAGAATCTGGGTGGACAATACACTGCGAAATAACTAGGTCATTGAAAAACTCATCAACGCAGACGTTTGTTTCTTGAATAAAGCATTCGGAGATGCCACCAATCCATTGGTGTTTGATTCTCGGTTTGATAATTCTAGCCGAGCCACCACATGATCTATCTCTTTGATCTTTCGAACCGTAAAAAAATAGCCACTTATTTTGAAAGTGCTTCTAGATGTCAGATGAGTCTCGGAAATCAACATTACATCAATGTTTCAAGTTCGTTTTTGTGTTGACGGATGCCGTTTGCGTTCCAGAAACAAACATGGCCTGCATAAAAGCAGACTGAACTTTTTGCATTTCTTGCATGACAGCCATTTGCGCCATGATTTGCGTAAATTGTTTAACCATATTGTCAATTACTGCTTGCAGGCGGCTAAAATTGGGACCGGTTGGTTCATTTGTTGGCACTTCTTGCGGAGCTGATTAGGCTTACTTGTGTTCTGCTGGTTAGGCTTTCTTGTGTTGGGCTGATAAGACTTTAATGCATTAGCATAAGATATTTGACTTGTTGTGGCCTGTGCTAATAGGGGCATAGAGATACTTATTACATTTACCTGCTGCGGAGGGGCAGAAACTATTTTAGGCTTAGATGAGCGCTAACTAGATCCAAAACTGCGCAACCTCTATAGTAGGTGGTGTGGTTTCCACCACAATTACTGCACTTCTTCACCCTAGCATCATCTTTTGGTTTCTAACATTTGATCGTAGCATGCAGGTCCCCGCACACAACGCAAATAGAAGGCAACTTACAATAAATTTTGGTGTGGCCATATTATTGGCAGTTCAAGCACTGTACGGGTCCAGATCTCTTATGAGGCGCTTCAACAGCAACTCTACAGTGAAAAATATATTTAAAATCATTAACATGGTGGATTTCACCTTTCTTTAATTTTAAATCACCAGGCTCAAGCTCCTCTCGGAATAATGGTTGGGGATGCCTTTCTCTGTTTCTAATCTTCGATACGGATTTCACTTTGAATCCTTTGCTGCATAAATTGGCTTTAATCTCTTCCGGGTCAACGTAAGAGTCAATATCTTTTATAACAACCAAAAGGCCTTTTGCGTTTTTAAGTCGGTAAGTGAAGAAGTTTTTCCTAATTTTTTCGACGTTTTATGTTAGACACATAAAAGCTATTTTCACCTATTAGTCCAATTTAAAACCTAATAAGATCGTTGGAATTTCTATCTCTCAAATATATTGGAGGAGGCTTTAATGCATTCTTCCCGGCAATAGGGGTATCGTTCTGCTCTTGTTGTATGGCAAAACGATTCTGCGATGAGGTTGGCTTTTCTTCATCTTTTGAAATTGTTGTTGTTGTTCATCTTAACAAAAACTTGAAATTTTGTGATGCAAAGCAAACTGCGTTTTGAAATTCAGCGTTAATATATGTATTCTTGTAAACAAAGTAGAGACCGCATTTTTGCAGATATTTCGATGAAATTTGGAACAGATAAGTTTTTTGGCATAAGAAAAAAGCATGTTGTTTGTGGTGATGATCAGTTAATTTTTCGACAGAGCTCCCATACAAATGTCCTCCCGGATTAACCGTTTTGGGCTATAACTGGCTCAAATATGGCCTTATCTTCACATAATTTTGCACGTTTGTCTATCTTTATGCCACCAATTTTTGTACCGAAAATAAACATTATCGGTCTATTTTTGAGCTTCATAAAAATCGCAAAAATAGAAGAACCAGTATGAAAACTTACATTTTTGTGGGCGCTGCAATCCTCAATTTTTGTCCGTTAAAATTTCGGAATTAGAGGCCTTCTATATGTGTGCCAATTTTAAAAAATCAGTGCAATAAAAGTACCAGCATAATAAGTTTAACTTTTATGGGCGTGGCACCGCCCACTTTTTTACCTTTAAAATTTTAACTTTAAAAGCCGCTTATGTGCGAACTAATTTCCAAAAATCGGTCTGGAAGAAGAATTTAAATTATGTTTCTATCTTAATTGATTTTAAAGTTACAAAAAGTACTAAAACATAATTTTAACCCTTTCTTGCCCTTAGGATTTAATAATTAAAAAAGTATCTAAAAACGTACTTATATTTTTAGGCCTGTCACACTTAATTTGAATAATGTTCCTATCTTTATTAGTTTAAAGTTACAAAAAACGCATAAAAAAATCAAAATATATTTTTAACCCTTTTTTCACCATTTGGGCCCAAAATTTAAAAAAAGTACGATAAACGTAATTATATTTTTGTAAAACCTATCGAACGCAATTTGAAAAATTTTTCTATCTTTATTGGTTTAAAAATAACAAAAAAGTACCAAAAAGTACCAAAATATAATTTTAACCCCTTTTTTCGCCCTTTCGGACCAAAATTTAAAAAAAAACTCCAGATACCTGTCTGTTTATTTCTTAAGGAAAACGCTTAACTTTTTAAATTTTGTTTCTATCTTATATATTACAAATTTTCGTGTTGGACGGTTGTGTTTAAATTTGGCTCCCAATAAATGTTAATTCTTTAGGACCGCTAGAATTAAAAATATTCTTTAAAACTGTAAGCTTTAATATAACACAAGTGTTAAAATTTTAAGCTATTTAAAAACATAAATTGAAAAATACAAACAATAACTAAATAAATTAATATAAAACACTTTGTTAAAACAAACATTCAATGTATAAATCTAAACTGAGAAATCATAACAAAAACACCAATAAGAAAAAAATAAACAAACAAGAAAAACAAAAAACAGCGCCAGACATGTCTATACCAACAATTTCCACACAAAAACGTATAAGAGATGTCATGCAAACTTCTTTTATTGAAAGCTCACCTAAAACTCCACAGTTTTTAAATTATGAATCTCTTAGTACAACAAACACAAACTCTCCCTTAAAGTTTATTCAAATAATGGACAAAAGATTTGAAAAGTTGACCGAAAAAATACAAGCTTCCATACAAACAATGTTTCGTGAGTGTGAAGATCGTCTCTTAAGTGAGATAGACAAAAGACTTAACATAACTAAGAGTGAACTTAATAATGTAATTAAAAGAGTATCCACTATCGAATCAGTTGTACAAGAAATAAAAAATACAGTTTCAAACAAAATTGTAGCACTAACTGATGAAACTGATGAATTAAAAAAAGAAATTATGCTATTAAAAAACCAAGCAAAAAAACAAGAAAACTCAATTGTTGCATGTGATATCCGTATAAATGGTGTTCCTTTTAACAAAAATGAAAATATTTTTGATATGTACTTACGAATTTGTGAAATCGTAAACATTGATCCTCCAAATGTAAAAGCTATGTTTCGTGTTAATAAGAATCGCCATCGAAGAAATATGATTAATCTCAAACAAACTAATAATGAAGATCTTGATCCCGCTATTATTATTAAATTTAAATGCCCCTACGACAGAAGCTTCGTGCTAAAATCTATAACTAGCTACATAAAGTCTACTAGGGATGTTCTACGTTTAAATCTAATTGGATTTGAAAGTAATGTTCCTTTTTATATCAACGAAAATCTCACCCCAGAAAATCACCGAATATTTTTGCATGCCCATCGTTTAAAAAAAGATAAAAAATTTTCAACAGCCTTTACTAATAGAGGCATTGTCTATATTAAAAAAATTGAAGATGATAATCCCATATGCATTCCTGACCTTAAAGTTTTGCACCAGATGTTTCGTTCACAAAATACTAATGATGAAGCAGGACCGAGCCGTAATGATGATACTTTTTTTCATGTTTAAACGAATGCCTCTGTTAAGCTTTATTTTTAAAATAAAATATTTGTTTTCTCAGCTCTTTTGTATTTTAAATCTTAGTTCGACCCATTCAATTACTTTTTTAATAAACAGTAAAATCCCAATTATTGTTTTTGCTTGTGCTTGCATTGCTTATAATATATTTGTTTTCAACTATGGTCCTGGAAAATAATAATGATAGTAAAGTTGGTTCTAGGGAAAACCTCTACAATATGATTAGAATTCTATGTAGAAGAACTTCTGGTTTAAACGTATGTCACATAAATGCACAGAGTCTAAACAAGAAAATTGACGAATTTCGTTTTATCTTTGAGGAGTCTGGTATTGACGTTAAATGTGTTTCAGAAACTTGGTTTCGTACTGATGTTACGGATAACAACTACAACTTGGAAGGATATCGTCTGCTTCGATGTGATAGGTCATCTAACGCTGGAGGAGTAGCTATCTATGTAAAACTGTCAATTTCATGCAAAGTCAAATGCAAAACATTGAGCGAAGAAGAAGCTAATTTCGGGTGTACTCATGAGGAAATAAGTGCTTTAACAATTGTTAACGATGTCCAACCTGCCTTTAATACCCAAAAGCTTGAATACTTATTTATTGAAGTTTTTAATGGCAGACAAAAACTTCTACTGGGAACGATTTACAGGCCAAATAAAAGAGTTCCGATCGAGCCTTTATTGAACATTCTATCCACCCTTACTCTTGGTTACACAGATGTCATTTTAACAGGTGATTTTAACGCCAATATTTTAATAGACCAATTATTAATGGAGGAAATGAAAGCCATCGGCTTGATTTTAGTAAATAGTTCAATACCGACACACTTTACGTCCACCGCAAGTACTCTACTCGATCTTTGCTTTATAGACAATCCTTCGCGAATGCTTTAATTTGACCAACTTTCCGCCTCTGTTTTCTCCAAGCATGACCTTATTTTCATGGCTTATAACTATGAAACAAAAACTCAAAACCAAACAATAACATATAGAGATTTTAATAATATAGATTTTCAATCACTGGAAAAGACGTTAGCAACAATACCATGGGACCAAATATACCAAATACCGTCTGTGGATGAACAAGTTTTTTTTTACATAACAACATCCAATTTTTATATGAAAAATATGTGGTAATTAAAACCAAACGCATAAAGAATGGGAAGCCGTGGTTTACTTCCGAAATTAAAACTTTAATAACTGAGAGGAATATTGCATACGCGAGATGGAAAAGGTTTAAAACCACTGAACTCCATAATGTTTTTAAAACATGCAGAAGGAATGTTAATTCTAAAATTAAAGCTGCCAAAGTAAGGTTTTATGAAGAAAAGTTCGAATCCGCCGTCTGCTCAAAAAAGAAATGGAAAGAAATTCACTCGATGGGTATCACTAACAATTGTAAGAGGACAGTAAACACAATCGATGTTAACCAATTGAACTTGGAATTTGCCAATATACCAATGCCAGATGCTAATCTTAACTTTTACAATTGTACAGATGTATTTTCTAATATTAACAGTGCTGATCGGCAACATGCACTATGTTTTAATTTTATACACGTTACCAAAGAAGACGTCCTTAAATCTTTACTAAGCATTCAATCTGGTTCTGTCGGACACGATGGTGTCCACCCAAAGTTTATGAAACTTATTATAACATATATCCTTTCACAGATAACACACTTGATTAACACAATAATAACAACGTCAACATTTCCAACATTGTGGAAATGTGCCAAAATAACTCCTATCCCTAAATCTGATAATAGTTATCGACCAATTGCAGTGCTTCCATTTCTGTCAAAGGTTATCGAAAGAGTAATCCACACACAGATGACGCATTACCTGTACAGCAATGCACTACTATCTAACAGACAATCTGGATTTAGACCAAAACACAGTTGTATATCTACACTCGTCGATGTCTGTGAGGAACTAAGGTCAAATATGGATGAAAATTTAGTATCAATATTAGTTTTACTTGATCACTCCAAGGCATTTGACACTGTCGATCATACCATACTCTGTCAGAAACTTAAGTACATGTGCCATTTTTCGAACACTGCCGTTAAACTACTTTCTTCGTACCTATGTGATAGAAGTCAAGTTGTATATTCTGGTTTAAGTGTATCAAACAGCTGTTCCATAACAAGAGGTGTACCACAAGGCTCCATATTGGGTCCGCTATTATATACTATCTACTCCAATGACTTGCCATCCAGACTACGCTACTGTGGTGTGCAGATGTATGCAGATGATGTACAACTTTTTATTACCTGTTCACCATCTTGTATCACAGAGTGTATAGATAAGTTAAACTGTGATCTTGAAAATATATTTAAGTGGGCATCAACTAATGGTCTATGTCTAAATGCGAAAAAATCGAAAGCAATGGTGATAAGCAAAACAAAGTATTTTCAACTAAGTCTACCACCTATACTTATTGGTGGTTCCAAAATTGAACTTGTTGAGAGTGCCAAAAACCTAGGAGTTATTTTTAATAATAGCCTTTCTTGGTCAAATCACATTAACGTTGTGTGTGGTAAAACTTACACAATGTTAAGAAACTTATGGCTTACTCAGTATTGCACACCATCTCACATTCGGATGTTACTGGCCAAGACATATATAATACCAACTTTAATATATGGATGTGAATTATTTTCAAGTTGTGATGCAATAAGCAAGAATAAGTTAAAAATTGCCTACAACAATGTTGCAAGATATATTTTTGGACGTTCGAAATATAGTATAATATCTCAGTTTTCACATCAAATTTATAATGTTTCCTTCGAAAATCTGATGAAATGTCGTACACTGCTATTCTTACAGAAAATCATCTATACCAAACAACCAGCTTATCTATACAAAAAGTTAAAATTTTCGAGATCAAATAGAGGTCTTAGAATTAACTGCATTCGTTATCGGAAATTAATATCTGAGAAACATTTCTATGTAAATGCCATCCGTCTCTGGAACGAACTTCCACCTAGTATACAGATATTAAGCAATGCAAAGCACTTTAGAAGCGCAATATTTACACACCTAGGTTGACATAAATAATGATCATATCAATACATTTTATTGTTTTATGTTGTATATTTTAATAACTTTTGTTCATGTTACATGTATTTTTATTTTTTTATTTTGGCTTAACATTTAAAATATATTTCAAATCATTGTACTATAACATGTTTGCCTATACCTCCCCAGTACTATTAAATAAGATTAATTCTTGTTGTGCTGTATTTTACAATAAATAAATAAATAAATAAATAAATAAATAAAAATTTACATCAAAAGATAGTAGGTTACAGATTTTTCCCTTTTTGTCCCCTTTTTATCCCTTTACGGGCCCAATGTTTAAAAATTCATGTGCATTTAAACAAACATGTAAAGCTTAACACGTGTTATAAATTTCATGTATTTAGCTCTACGCGTTTGATCAATATGGCCTTGGGTAATTTTGTTAGGCCATTAATAACCTAACCTTCCTACACAAAGGGGCGTATTGTGGGCGTGGCAGCAATAGTTTTTAAAAAAAAAGTAGCCTATTGTTCCTTTTAGACTTAAGATAACTCCCTGTAAAAATTTCACAAAAATCGATCCACTGGTGTGGCCAGCTATAAAATACAAACATACATACATACATACATACATACATACATACATACATACATACATACATACATACATACACACACACCCCTTCTTTATATAATAGATAAGGGACAAGAAGTCCGTAATCTTTTTCTTATTTTTGTTATTATTGTTTTTGTTTTTATTCTTAACGAACCCAAAATCTTAGTGGTTTGGGTTTTTTATTGCCAACCGTTAGTTTAGTTATAAGAAAGCGTTTAAACAGGCAAGAAGCCATAAATAAAATTGTTACATTCAAAAGGAACTATTCTCGCCTCCTTATTTCTTCACGGAAAAACAAACCCTCTGTTTGGACTGGGTACGTCTACAGTCCAACATATGGTGGATACCTGTCATCAGTCAGTCAGAAGAAGTTGCTGTTACCCGAAAGCAACATAACCTCAAACCAGTTTTTTATACTGGTACAAGATTAAAGTAAGTAATACAGCCTACCGTGCTTATTAAACAATTCATCTGGTGGATACCTGCATCAGTAAGGTAGAAGAAGTTGCTGTTACCCAAAAGCAACACAACAATAAAGTCAGTTTAGCCGTACTAGTAGCGGTAAGAAGAAAAAAGTCATACAGGCTCCCGTGCTTATGAAAAAAAAAACGTCAGCAACTCTACAAACTATCAGCAATATTTGAAGATAAGTGTTGCGATTCTAGGAGGAAAACTCACCTATCAAAAAGAGAAGGAAGTCTTGAGTCCAAAAACAGAAAGTATTTTTTTAAAAGAAAGATCAAGAAAGGAAACTAGATATGTACAGTGTAAATTATATTTTGTGCGGTGAAAATGTTCATGTAAAAATATTAAAAGAGAATGAAAAATGTTAAAATTAACGAAAATTTAATTTAAAAATAGCAAAGGTTCAACCGTAACCGAAAAAAATAATTATAACTTCACATGTTAAACAAAGTGCAGCTGTGGGCACACGGTACCATCACTGGGAAAAGGTTCCATCACTGTTAAAACACAACGAAAATTTTCGGGCCTGCGCAGTAACATACAAACGCAATAGTCACACTCTTCACACTCAAAAATATTTATGCAAAAATACTAACATTCTTGTACAAAGAAACTTTGGAAACTTAAAAAACTTCGAGCCGGCAATGCAAAAGTAAAAATTAAACAAAAATATTATAATTTAAAAGCGAAAGTGAAAAAAATAAAATGATTACACAGATGTCATTTTAACAGGTGATTTTAACGCCAATATTTTAATAGACCAATTATTAATGGAGGAAATGAAAGCCATCGGCTTGATTTTAGTAAATAGTTCAATACCGACACACTTTACGTCCACCGCAAGTACTCTACTCGATCTTTGCTTTATAGACAATCCTTCGCGAATGCTTTTATTTGACCAACTTTCCGCCTCTGTTTTCTCCAAGCATGACCTTATTTTCATGGCTTATAACTATGAAACAAAAACTCAAAACCAAACAATAACATATAGAGATTTTAATAATATAGATTTTCAATCACTGGAAAAGACGTTAGCAACAATACCATGGAACCAAATATACCAAATACCGTCTGTGGATGAACAAGTTTTTTTCTTACATAACAACATCCAATTTTTATATGAAAAATATGTGGTAATTAAAACCAAACGCATAAAGAATGGGAAGCCGTGGTTTACTTCCGAAATTAAAACTTTAATAACTGAGAGGAATATTGCATACGCGAGATGGAAAAGGTTTAAAACCACTGAACTCCATAATGTTTTTAAAACATGCAGAAGGAATGTTAATTCTAAAATTAAAGCTGCCAAAGTAAGGTTTTATGAAGAAAAGTTCGAATCCGCCGTCTGCTCAAAAAAGAAATGGAAAGAAATTCACTCGATGGGTATCACTAACAATTGTAAGAGGACAGTAAACACAATCGATGTTAACCAATTGAACTTGGAATTTGCCAATATACCAATGCCAGATGCTAATCTTAACTTTTACAATTGTACAGATGTATTTTCTAATATTAACAGTGCTGATCGGCAACATGCACTATGTTTTAATTTTATACACGTTACCAAAGAAGACGTCCTTAAATCTTTACTAAGCATTCAATCTGGTTCTGTCGGACACGATGGTGTCCACCCAAAGTTTATGAAACTTATTATAACATATATCCTTTCACAGATAACACACTTGATTAACACAATAATAACAACGTCAACATTTCCAACATTGTGGAAATGTGCCAAAATAACTCCTATCCCTAAATCTGATAATAGTTATCGACCAATTGCAGTGCTTCCATTTCTGTCAAAGGTTATCGAAAGAGTAATCCACACACAGATGACGCATTACCTGTACAGCAATGCACTACTATCTAACAGACAATCTGGATTTAGACCAAAACACAGTTGTATATCTACACTCGTCGATGTCTGTGAGGAACTAAGGTCAAATATGGATGAAAATTTAGTATCAATATTAGTTTTACTTGATCACTCCAAGGCATTTGACACTGTCGATCATACCATACTCTGTCAGAAACTTAAGTACATGTGCCATTTTTCGAACACTGCCGTTAAACTACTTTCTTCGTACCTATGTGATAGAAGTCAAGTTGTATATTCTGGTTTAAGTGTATCAAACAGCTGTTCCATAACAAGAGGTGTACCACAAGGCTCCATATTGGGTCCGCTATTATATACTATCTACTCCAATGACTTGCCATCCAGACTACGCTACTGTGGTGTGCAGATGTATGCAGATGATGTACAACTTTTTATTACCTGTTCACCATCTTGTATCACAGAGTGTATAGATAAGTTAAACTGTGATCTTGAAAATATATTTAAGTGGGCATCAACTAATGGTCTATGTCTAAATGCGAAAAAATCGAAAGCAATGGTGATAAGCAAAACAAAGTATTTTCAACTAAGTCTACCACCTATACTTATTGGTGGTTCCAAAATTGAACTTGTTGAGAGTGCCAAAAACCTAGGAGTTATTTTTAATAATAGCCTTTCTTGGTCAAATCACATTAACGTTGTGTGTGGTAAAACTTACACAATGTTAAGAAACTTATGGCTTACTCAGTATTGCACACCATCTCACATTCGGATGTTACTGGCCAAGACATATATAATACCAACTTTAATATATGGATGTGAATTATTTTCAAGTTGTGATGCAATAAGCAAGAATAAGTTAAAAATTGCCTACAACAATGTTGCAAGATATATTTTTGGACGTTCGAAATATAGTATAATATCTCAGTTTTCACATCAAATTTATAATGTTTCCTTCGAAAATCTGATGAAATGTCGTACACTGCTATTCTTACAGAAAATCATCTATACCAAACAACCAGCTTATCTATACAAAAGGTTAAAATTTTCGAGATCAAATAGAGGTTTTAGAATTAACTGCATTCGTTATCGGAAATTAATATCTGAGAAACATTTCTATGTAAATGCCATCCGTCTCTGGAACGAACTTCCACCTAGTATACAGATATTAAGCAATGCAAAGCACTTTAGAAGCGCAATATTTACACACCTAGGTTGACATAAATAATGATCATATCAATACATTTTATTGTTTTATGTTGTATATTTTAATAACTTTTGTTCATGTTACATGTATTTTTATTTTTTTATTTTGGCTTAACATTTAAAATATATTTCAAATCATTGTACTATAACATGTTTGCCTATACCTCCCCAGTACTATTAAATAAGATTAATTCTTGTTGTGCTGTATTTTACAATAAATAAATAAATAAATAAATAAAAATTTACATCAAAAGATAGTAGGTTACAGATTTTTCCCTTTTTGTCCCCTTTTTATCCCTTTACGGGCCCAATGTTTAAAAATTCATGTGCATTTAAACAAACATGTAAAGCTTAACACGTGTTATAAATTTCATGTATTTAGCTCTACGCGTTTGATCAATATGGCCTTGGGTAATTTTGTTAGGCCATTAATAACCTAACCTTCCCACACAAAGGGGCGTATTGTGGGCGTGGCAGCAATAGTTTTAAAAAAAAAAGTAGCCTATTGTTCCTTTTAGACTTAAGATAACTCCCTGTAAAAATTTCACAAAAATCGATCCACTGGTGTGGCCAGCTATAAAATACAAACATACATACATACATACATACATACATACATACATACATACATACATACATACATACATACACACACACCCCTTCTTTATATAATAGATAAGGGACAAGAAGTCCGTAATCTTTTTCTTATTTTTGTTATTATTGTTTTTGTTTTTATTCTTAACGAACCCAAAATCTTAGTGGTTTGGGTTTTTTATTGCCAACCGTTAGTTTAGTTATAAGAAAGCGTTTAAACAGGCAAGAAGCCATAAATAAAATTGTTACATTCAAAAGGAACTATTCTCGCCTCCTTATTTCTTCACGGAAAAACAAACCCTCTGTTTGGACTGGGTACGTCTACAGTCCAACATATGGTGGATACCTGTCATCAGTCAGTCAGAAGAAGTTGCTGTTACCCGAAAGCAACATAACCTCAAACCAGTTTTTTATACTGGTACAAGATTAAAGTAAGTAATACAGCCTACCGTGCTTATTAAACAATTCATCTGGTGGATACCTGCATCAGTAAGGTAGAAGAAGTTGCTGTTACCCAAAAGCAACACAACAATAAAGTCAGTTTAGCCGTACTAGTAGCGGTAAGAAGAAAAAAGTCATACAGGCTCCCGTGCTTATGAAAAAAAAAACGTCAGCAACTCTACAAACTATCAGCAATATTTGAAGATAAGTGTTGCGATTCTAGGAGGAAAACTCACCTATCAAAAAGAGAAGGAAGTCTTGAGTCCAAAAACAGAAAGTATTTTTTTAAAAGAAAGATCAAGAAAGGAAACTAGGTATGTACAGTGTAAATTATATTTTGTGCGGTGAAAATGTTCATGTAAAAATATTAAAAGAGAATGAAAAATGTTAAAATTAACGAAAATTTAATTTAAAAATAGCAAAGGTTCAACCGTAACCGAAAAAAATAATTATAACTTCACATGTTAAACAAAGTGCAGCTGTGGGCACACGGTACCATCACTGGGAAAAGGTTCCATCACTGTTAAAACACAACGAAAATTTTCGGGCCTGCGCAGTAACATACAAACGCAATAGTCACACTCTTCACACTCAAAAATATTTATGCAAAAATACTAACATTCTTGTACAAAGAAACTTTGGAAACTTAAAAAACTTCGAGCCGGCAATGCAAAAGTAAAAATTAAACAAAAATATTATAATTTAAAAGC
Organism: Melanophora roralis; assembly: GCA_963583895.1. Taxonomy (NCBI): domain Eukaryota; kingdom Metazoa; phylum Arthropoda; class Insecta; order Diptera; family Rhinophoridae; genus Melanophora; species Melanophora roralis. Next base: position 7,537,735 of record OY757192.1, read on the forward strand.
GAAAGTGAAAAAAATAAAATGAGTGTAGGTAAATTAATAGGAAAAACAATATTTAAAATAAAAACAGTTAATAATCTTAAAATAAAAAACTATAAATAAAAAAGCAGTGCGGTAAAAGTAAAGTGACCAAATAAATGCAAGTAGAAAAGATTATTTAAACCAAAGAAACAAGAGTGTGAGTGTAGGTGAAGTTAAAGAAGAAAGCTAAATGAACAGTTTAAACTATTATAAGAAAATAGGCAAAGAAAAATAAAGAAATTTTAGAAACTATTACTCTCACCAAGTTAAACAATAAATTTGACAAAAGTTAAAATAAAAAAGAAAAGTAATATATGAACCTAGTTCCAAACTGAACATACACACAAACATATGTACATACAAACAACCCGCACAAATTGGTGATTGAACAAGGAGGGGTTTCCAGCAAAAGAAAAAACCGGGAAAAAACGGTGAGGGGTAATTTAAAATTTTTTATACAATATTAAATAAAATAGTGCTTAGTCCACATTGTTAAAGCCAGAAGGGCATCAATTTAATATTACAGTGGTGGCCAAATAAATTCAAACAAATTTTCTAGAAAAGAAATTTTTGCTTGAGAGCATTTTAACTTCATACCGGGTTAAATTAATTTTAAATCTTAATAAACATTAAGAAATTTAACTGTACGGTGGTGCACAGAAATATCGCTCCCCTCAAATTTTTAAAATAAATTTTCAGTTTCGGAATAAGTAAGCAAAATAAATTCTACATTTTGCCAAGTTACAAACTTAAAATAAAACATGGCGAATAGAAGAAAATTAAGATTTGACCTACAACAGCTAGAAAGTTTTTGCGGCAATTTTTTTACAATTCGCCCCGAAGAACTAAATATTTCGTATCTTGAAGTATTGCAGCGGGAATTAGAGCGGAGATGGTTAAAATTGATAGAAAGTTTTGAAAATTTTATTGTAAATGATGATAGGGAGCAAGGAAGCGAGTCCAATAACGACACTTCTTTAAAATATGAAAGGGCCTGTAGCAATGCTCAAAAACTGCAAGCAAAAATTTTAAGTCTCATTTCATCCATAACGCAGCAGGATGAAACTCAGAAAAGAGCTGCAACAGTTCAACAGCCCCCAATGACACTGAAGTTGCCCCCATGTGAAATAGAAGATTTTGAGGGTGGTTACTTAAAGTGGCCAGCGTTTAGGGACCTGTTTCAGGCAGTAATCGGTAATCATCCACGTTTAGCTCCAGCGCAGAAGCTATACCACCTACGTAGCAAAACGAGGGGGGAGGCCAACCAAATTGTAAAAAAGGTTCGATTTGGTTGCTAAAAATTTTAATTTGGCCTGGCAAGCATTGAAAACTAGGTTTGAAAATCCGCATATACTGGCTCATCAGCAAATGAAACTTATGTTCGGTATTCAAACGGTTTAAAATGAAAACGCAAAATCTATCAGGCAAACTCAAAATAAACTAAATGAAAACTTAGCAATTCTCAACTCACTTGAGCTTACAAAAACGTGGGATGCAATTTTGATCTATTTGTGCGCTTCAAAACTTCCCGAAGAAACTATGCGATCTTGGGAAAATTCATTGACCACTTGGCAAGATATGTCCAATTTTCTTTCGAAAAGAGTGGAAATGTTAGAAACAGTCTCCGATATGAGAAGACCATCCGTTAAAGAAAATCATTCGTCTAAAAATCAATCATTTCATGCTAAATCTGAGCAGGAAAAGGCAACTTCGACTTGCAAACTGTGCAATCAAACCCATCCCCTGCAATTTCGCAAAGACTTCAAAGCGTTCACGGTTAGCGATCGAACCAAGTTTGCGTATTCTAACCAAAATTTCGACAACTGTTTACCGCCTAATCATTACAAATCTAAGTGCCAAAGCACTGTTCGGTGTCTGTAGTGTAACCAAAGGCATGACACTATGCTACGCAGCGAACAAAACGATAAGCCCCACTTAAAGAACGACCCTTCACGAAAACCAAATCCACACCCAAGAAATTATGAGATGCCATCCACCTCTTGAGCTCAACGTTCTAATTCTCCTTCCTCACAGGCAGCTCCAACCAGGAGCGCTGTCAGCAGTGAAGCAAGCAGTGTGCTATACCATTTTTCTCGTAATGAAGGAACCACAATTTTACCCACAGCCTTGGTTTATATAGAACATTTAGGAGAAACTTTCGGAGTTAGAGCACTTCTAGATGCAGGTTCTGAAAAAATCTTTATTTCCACGCGAGTAGCACAAAATCTTTATCTACCATTAGAAAGTCACAGTACAAATATATATTGGGTCTCGGCGGGACCTCGGTAGGAAATTCTAAATGGCGATGCTGTCTAACATTAAAGTAGAGTCTCTGACTTCAAACTTAAGGTTCAAGCCATCATAGTGCCAAAACTATCTCACTTTTTGCCTTCTCGGCCCATAAAAACGAAAAATTAGCAAGACTTCAAAGGATTGTCCCTTGCAGATCTCTACTTTTTTAAGCCAGCTACTATTGACATAATAATTGGCAGTGATTACCTACCAGGTATTAATTTATCAAGGGTTAAGTCCAATATCGCAGATGGTATTGAGGCTAGAGAATCTCATTTTGGATGGTATTTGTCAGGTCTGGCTCAAGCTCAAAAAATCCATATCTTTTTTACTACCGTTTCTTCCTGCGTTAACATAGATTTACAAAATCAGTAAAAAAGTTTTGGAAACTTGAGGAAGCTGAAACCCCTACATTAGAGTCCGAGAGCGACAACTGGTGCGAGAAATTGTATCAGAAAACTACCCGTAGACAACCAAATGGCAGATATGTGGTCCGCCTTCCATTTAAGGAAAAATTTCCAGGTGAAATCTTCTTAGGAAACTTGCGACATGCGGCAACCGCGCAGTACTACCGAATGGAGAAAACGTTAAAAAAATCCCCTGAACTCAAAGCGGATTATTCAAAGGTTCTCCAAAAATACGTAGATTTAGAACATATAGTTCAATTAGAACACCGGGAGTCCCAAACCGAGAAAAAATAATCGTTTCATCTCCTGCACCACGCGGTTATACGACCAAAAAGTAAAACCACCAAGGTCAGAATGGGTTTTAACGCATCCAAGAAAACCAGAAGCGGGTTCTCCCTGAACGATGTGCTACACCAGGGCCCGACACTACAAACAGAATTAATGCAAATCGTTCTCGCTTGGCGATACTACGAGTATGTATTTACCGGTGACATACAAAAAATGTATCGGCAAATATGGGTGCACGAGACCGATCGCCAGTATCAACAAGTTCTTTTTCGAAAAAATGAGCAGCTTCCAGTAAAAACATTTCAGCTCAAAACGGTGACGTTTGGAGTGAATTGTCCCCCTTTTTGGATAAAAGCACCCTGAAGCAGCGCAAATATTGTTACATTCTTTATCCAAGGGCTTCTACAATCTTGCAGAAGGAAATTTACGTCGACAATATCTTGTCTGGCGGCCACACACTTCATGAAGCGGCGCAAAAGCAAACTCATCTGAGTAAGGCCTTAATTTTGGCTGGGTTCTCCATGAAAAAGATTACAGTGAACAACAGAGCTTTACTTCAAAACTTAGCCCCGGAAGATATTCTAAATAAAGATTTTTTACGATTCGATGACTCCAGCACTACCAAAACGAAAGGAATTCGCTGGAATGCCAAAGAAGATTATTTCTACTATACGCAGGATCCGCTAGACGTTCCAGCCACTACCACAAAAAGGAAAATACTTTCAGCCACCGCAAAGTTATTTGGCCCACTTAAAGAAAATCGCAGGCAATTTGTCGTTTACGCTTGAAGAATTCGCGACTGTGCTTGTAAATATCGAAGCTATATTGAATTTCAGACCGCACTCCGCGGTCGCCAAAAACCGGATGAGGTTTTACCTTTGACTCAAGGTTATTTTCTTCGCGGCGCTCCTATCATCGCCCCACTTAAAACTTCAGTGGACCCCCCACTATAGAAAGTCTGTCTCCTAAAACGTTGGGAACGATTGAAAGCTCTAAAGTTTCTTTTCGCAAAACGCTGGAAAAGTGAGTACATCACGGAGTTGCAGCGACGCTACAAGTGGAAGAAAGAAAGGAACAACCTTAAGCCCGACGATGTTGTCATCATCCAAGACGACTTACTGCCGCCTAGGTTGTGTCACTAATATAATCTGTGGCAAAGATAACAAAGTTCGCGTTGCAGATATTGCCACCAAAAATAGAATAATCCAAAGATCCATCGTTAAGTTGTGTGTTCTCCCGACGACGGATAACCATCATCCGCCCCAGTAAACCGACTTACTAATGTCCAATTCCACAACCCATCAAATCCGCCAACGCTCGTTTAAGTCTACAATTTTAAAACTTAAAATAACACTTCCTAATAGTAATCGCACAACATATTCTTTATCACTGAATATTTTTGTTTGTTTGCTTTCTTTTGGTTCTTTCTTACAGATGGCCGCGATGCCTTGCTTGCCAAAAAAACCACCCCGTTAAGTACTGCCAGGGCTTTAAAACTTAGAGCGTATAGCTGCGTCGGTTCACGGTCAGACAGCAAGGCCTCTGTATGAATTGTCTTGCACACTCGCATGTGAGAGAATGGTGCACTTCCAGGAGCCACTGTATCACAACGCTCGAGAATGGTCGCTTCTGCCACCGCAAACATCACAGCTTGCTGCACTATGGAAAGCGCGACCCGCTTTCTTCTAGCTTTGAGGATGATGACCAGGCTGACTACCCGTACGATCTGGGAGGCTCAAGCTCCGCCAGTGCCATCCCAGAGACGATTTCCGCCCGCAGTTCTCCCGGGATCAAGCTCCCGGCAGCATCCGTTGCCACAACTTACTTTCCCCCTGAAGAACCAGCTGCAACAGAAAAACCATCTGTTATTTTAAAAGGTTCACTAGCCACAAAGGCCATCGCCCCTCCACTTGAGGTAGGCCATCTTATGGCCGCCGCTGCACAGTGCTTTGATCCCATATAGTGATGGGACAAAAATACAAGGAGTGGTCCCAGAGTTTTGAAATTAGGTACGCTAGTATAGAATACTTAAATTAAGAAAAATTATTTTTTTTGAAAAAATTGGACAAAGGACACGCCTACGGCCTATATATAGAAAAGACAAAATGTTCAATTTTGACTACATAACTGCACAGAAAGTTACAATAGTCCGTAGATCATTTACATCCCGTGCTAGTAACTTGTGTGATAATTTTTATTGGGATGACGCAAGGACTCTAGGTCCTGCCATATATCCTTTTTCGCAAAAATGCTAAGACTGTTACAAAAGTTATCCAATTTTTATTAAAATGGGTGGTATGGTTATTATTACGTTTCAAACAAATGTTAGTGCCAAATTACATTAAAATTTATTTATAAAAATAGAAAATAAAAAACAAATTGGCTAAAAATCTTCTACATTATGATTTTGACGACAACGTGAAAGTACAAAATTACAATCTTTCTAAATTAAAATTAAATTCAAAATATGTGTAAGTGCGTTTCTAAAATTTTTATTTTTTTAATAATTTATTTATACATATTTTAATTAACAATAAATCATCTTCAGTATAGGACTCTTTTCAAAAAATTTTGGCGCTCAATTGGTCGTCTTCAACTGGCTCATTAGCATTTTTTCTTAAGTATATATATATATCAATTTCTGCAAATAATAATTTTTTTTTTTTGGTCTTTGGATTCCTTTTTGAAGTCAAGAACGGATCTAAAGATAGTATTTAATTAATCATTCAACCTTTATGAGCGTATTTTCGTGACGTTTTCCTCGTATGTGACAGTCTTGCTTTTCTCACGATTTTGTGGTTAGCTTCCATTGCTTCTTCAGACAAGCACCCTGAAATTCATCTTCAGATACCACAATAGACGAAATATTTTTTTTTCTCAGTTTTTAACGCATACAGAGACAGAAAACAATTTGGGTGTATTTTATTTATTGTGTTACGTAGCACACTATATTTTCTTTCCTTCAAATCTAAATTCATATATAGCGCCAAAGCTTTTGTTGCTGATAAGCATTTTGAATTTGACATTGGGCTTTGAAAAACAGAATGAGATTCCCATTTTAAATTTTCCACTGCAAATTCTAGTTCGTCAAGGGAACATCTTAATACGATCTCTGCCACTCTTCGGTGTTGACTGTAGTGCTACCAAAATCTTTCATCGGTCTACCACGCTTTTTACTTGAAGTTTCTGTTGCAGGTAAAGCCACTGTTATGTCACATTCTGGAGTTGGAAGCAGCAACTTTTCATAAGCAATTTTTCTCATGATTAGTTGCTAAGAATTTAAATTAAATATATATTATAATATCGTTATTTTAGAATAGCAATTAAAGACTATAAAACTTACCTCATCAGCATCAAAAAAAAATTGTTTACCCACAAAGAATGTTTCCTTTTTAAATGCCTTAAGTTGCACCTGATTTCTTTCCAAAAATTTTTCATTTCGATATAAAAGAAATAAACACTTTGTAATAATTTATTTTTGTCAAAATATGACTCGCCTATTTTTCTTTCTTTTATCCAGCAGTCAACTATATCTGAATTATATAAAATAAAATCCATCACTTTAAATTATTTGTTTTGACCAATTACTTGATGTTTTATTAAAATCTTTGTTTACACTATGATAAGAGATGTGCACGTTAATTTATTAAATCACGCGCCCTCACTTTTACTCATTTGTAAAAGTAATTAATTATAAGCATATAAATTTATTGAACATTTTATTAAAAAAATTTAATTTTTTCTTTAACTGAAATGTCTGTGCAATATTTGCGAACACTCCACCAAACAATTTTGCTTGCTACAAGCAAAGGAGGTTGCAAAAAAAAATTCTGTCACGTACCCATTTCCAATTAAAATAAAAAATAACGGTAAATAATATTTGTAGGTGGGAGTCAAATCTAGCGATTTTTAATTGCTGTATTAGTTTGTTGTGATGCAAAGTTTTATAAGATTTATGAAAAACATTAAATTTTTGTCATATTTTGATCTAGTTTTTATTATAAGTAGTCACAACAGGCCTGGAAAAAACAAATTTTTTGGAAGTTCATAGCTTACATTTTAAACACTTTAAAAATTTAGCTAACTTTTAGCGATTTTTATACTAACTTATCTATATTTTTGGGAAAAAAAGTTCGTGGTGGTGGCATCTTGTTGCGTTAAAAAAAGGCAAACACAATTTTATACTTATTTTTTTAATTTATCTCGTTAATTAATCTAATCTAATGGTATCAGTTTGGTTTTATTATATTGTAAGTTTTTTTTATTTTTAACTCCAGAAAACTGTCAAAATTTGAGAAAAAATCACGAAAATAGCCATTTTTAAAAATAATTTTTTTTTCAAAGTTGTGATTAAATTTTTAAAATTTTTTTCTTGAAGTTATTAGAAAACAGTATGGATTTTTGAAAACAGAAAAAACCCATAGATCCTATTTTTCTTTTTTTTTAATTTTCCATCAAAGTTAAAAAATTGTTAGATCTTAAGTGAAAAAGAAGCATTTTTCAAACCAATAAGAAATACTTATTAAAAAAGAAATCACAAAAAAATTTTTTCACAGTTAGTTGCAAATATAGTTAGTTACTACAGATATCTGATACTTCAAAAAATTAGTTTTTTACCACTGTTTTCCTGAAGCATGTAAAATTTGGGTATTTGTTTAGCTATTTTTACTTCAAATTCTTTGACTTTGGCGCCCCCTAGTGCCACCAATAAAAGCTAAATCTAAAAAATTCTTTAAAATTTTTATCTACAATATAAAAACTTTTTTTTATTGCATTTTTGCCTATGGGACACAGCACTGTACGCCGTAGTCAGCCGCCGCAAGCCGAATCGGACCGACATAGTGCCACTGGTCCGCGTCAATTTATGTTTACCACGTTTCGGCTCGATATGAAGGAGCCCCGCTCTGCTCTGTGAGGTAGCGCGAATGTTACCAGGATTTCAACCTAATATCAATCGCCAGGGAGAGTACTCCGGAAACTGGTGTTAGAGCCTGCGTTCCCTTATCCCGATATGAACAAGATACCCCTCGAGATGACACTGGTCTTTGATCTCGACATCCTGACAACGGAACCCGTCCGCCAGCCGATGCCGCCAAGAATTTTAAGGCTTACAACCCCCTGGCTTATCCCTACTTTGCCGAAGGGGGAAAAGTTGACGGGGTTTTGGGAAGAGATGTTGCCAACTGGATTCTAGTTAGACCCGACTCCACGGAGAAGCTTACTTGCGCTATTGCGCATGAGTCCTCGTTTGGGTGGATTGTTGCCGGCCCTTGGATCGAATGTTCCTGCCATAACTAAGTGGCCGGAAGATGTCGAACCGTTTTCAACAATTTTTGATATTTTGTCCGACCTGGGTTGTCCATCTTTGGGACAATTATTTTAAGCTTCTTTTATAGTATATTAGGGACAAGAAGTCCGCTACCTTTTTCTTATTTTTATTACTATTGTTTTTGTTTTTATTCTTAACGAACCCAAAATCTTAGTGGTTTGGGTTTTTTATTGCCAACCGTTAGTTTAGTTATAAGAAAGCGTTTAAACATACAGTCCAACACTATCCAAATACATTTTTTTCAAAGTGTAGGCCATAATGTCAAATTAATTTTTGTAAAATATTTAAAGTGGATATCTGTTATAATTTTCTAGGTATAGCATATCGAAAATTTTACCAAAATTTTTATGGGGCTACCACTTCTCCTATCCAAAAAATGTTTCTTCGGAAATGTAGGCGTTGTTGTAAACTTACTTTTTGTTAAACATTTGAAGTCTATAACTGTTATAGTGTGACACAAGTTGTTCATTTGTATGGGAGCTACCTCTTCCCTTGTTCCTATCCAAATAATTTTTTTTTAAATATAGGCATTATTGTAAAATAACTTTTTGTGAAACATTTGAATTCTGTAGCTGTTATAGTTCGTTCGATTTAGCGCATGAAATATTTCACAAAGTTTGGGCATGTGTAGTCGGAACCCCACTTTCCCTGATCCTATCTAAAAAAAAATTTTCTCTAATTTTGGTCCTTCCCTTTAAAGTATCCGTGCCAAGTTTTGTGGCAAGAGTAACTGCATTTACTGCGATATATATGGATACATATATGCACAGATTTATTATTTTTTATTTATTTCAATTTTATTCCCTTTACAAGACGAAGTCTTATAATTAAAGTACAGGAAAGCAATATGCTAAAAAAAATGAATAAGAAACTATAATAGAATTACAGCTAAATAATATAAAAAAGTAATGTTGACAATAAATTCATTTAAAATAATTAAACAAAGATAATAGCGATGTTATTTAATTTTTGATTGAGTAGAAGAATATTCCAAAGTCGGGAAGCTGTTCTGAGACGTAAAAGTCATGTCTGGGTATAATCAAAATACTTCTGCGTGGTGACTGAAAGCATTTTAATCTTCGAAATAAGTAAGGAGGGATTCCGATGTAAATAATCTTGTGTAAAGGTACCAGAGCACAAATTTTCAGTAGATTGTCAAAGGAAACACCATGAAGATTGTCCGAAATAAATACATGAGCAAACCTCCTTATTCCATAGACATATCTGACAATAATGTTAAACAAAACATTTAGCTTTTGTTTGCTAGTTGACTGCAGAATATCTCACAACAATAAATTAGATTGAAAATTATATATGTCTTGGCAAGTACGGCTCTAATCCTGACGGGAGTGAAATACTTCGTATGCCAGAGGGCACATAGCTTACCGTAAGTTTTGCCAACCAGCGCGTTAACATGATTACACCATGTCAGGTTGTTGTTAAAAACAATACCAAGATTCTTTGACGTTTTGACCATCTCAACTTTCGCCCTATTTATCACAGTATCATCCAAAATATTAGGAGTAATGTGATTCTTATGAATCACAAGGCATTTAGATTTTTTCGGATTTTAATTGATCCCATTCACCGTTGCCCATAGAGAAATCCTCTTCAACTTAATGTTCAAAGTGGCCATACCTGAGTAAATACCCCCAGCCGGGCAACTAGAACAAAGCTGCATATCGTCAGCATACAGGTGGATATTGCAAATCCTAAGTTGTTTAGGCAAATCGCTTACATATGTAAATACAAAACAAAAGTGGCCTTAGAAAGGATCCCTGGGGCACGCCTCTTACGAGAGGTAAAAAATTTGGTCCTTTGCCATTAACAAATACGGATTGCACTCTACTCGTGAGGTATAAAGGAATCAGTTAAGTTGAAGTGTCCCCAAATCTGAAGATGTATTTTAGTTTCGAAAGAAAAATGTCATGGTCAATAGTATCAAAGGCCTTCTAGTTTCCGACGAATATTTTCGCTCACTTCTATAAGAGCAGTAATAAAACTATGGTTAGAACGGAGACCGAACTGCATATTACAAAAAAGGCTGGATTCATGAATAAACTTTATCATCTATCAACTTTATCAACTTTATCATTATACAAGTTGAAATCTTTTAATAAATGTTTCATTTTATTAAAGGTTTGTGGAAATATAAAACGTTAAATGCTTTATTTAAAATAAACAATAAAAATATAACTCGCTACAGTGTCTGTATCTAAAGAAACATTGTACAAACTTGTATTTGGTTTAATTAAGCGAATGTTCGGAAAGGACCTATTAAGCTCATTTGCATCTAATGAACAACCGTTATACCTACCTTGATTGCATATTCCTTTTTCCCGAACAGCCCTCCAGGATTATCCAAAATCAACGGCAGAGCCAAAGTATTCCGTTTTTGCATATATAATTCTCCTATTAACATTTCTCCTGGCAACGAAAAATTGTGATTTCAATTCCGGAGTCTTAAATCACTTCCACCAGGAAAAAGCTCTGTCTCTTAGATTCTTAGCAACTTTATTGAGCCTGAAAACAAAGGTTTCTGCCTGTGTAATACTCTCTTAAATAGCACTGCTACAGATCAAAAAAAAATATTGCATGCCATGAGCAACAAAGGAGGATTGCTCGTTGACCGAGGGCATTAAAAATATATGATTTCGATAAAAGCAAAGTCAACATGCTTGAAATTTGGCCCAATTGTGGCACTTGTAGTTGATGAGTTTTGCCATTTTTTGCAGGAAATACCGCCTCTAACAAAAATGGCAGCACGCCGCGTAAAGCTTTCCCTATCAGTTCAAAATACACTATATCCATTAAGGCATATCACACTATCAGGGGTTGAAGGTGAGAGCCATGTTTCGGATACGCGTATAACGTCCCCACCAGAATTCTCGAAAATTAATCCAAATTAATCGATTTTGTTTTTTAAACTTTGAGCATTTATGTGTGCGACAGTGAAAACGGATTTACGTTTCGCCAGTAATCTGACCATACTCATCGTAACATCATTGAAGCATCCACATGAGAATACGTTAAAATTCATCAAAAAACATAAAAGAATATGAACACAACGCTAATAGTAACATATTGAAAAGAAAAATACATCCAATTATCAAAAATTTTTATGTAAATGGGGAAAAAAATATCAATACTATTAAAAAGATAAAAAGTTTTAAGTGTACTGGACAAGAGGTTATTAGACTGGAAGTTAGTAAATCAAGATTTGAATACAAACTAGAATTGATAGAGAAATATGCAACAGTTATATGAGGACACGAAAGTCAGATGTAATAATTAACAAGGTAAACGAAAAAACTGGCTTAGCTGTTTTGGATAATAAACTTTAAGAGGATCATCCTTCTCATCTTTCCTGATATGAACTCTCCCTCCCAAACTCAGTTTTGTATATTCCATAATTATACGGTTTTAGATTTTCGTTCACGTAAAAAGGGCAGTTACTGTCAAAGCCAACATTGAACAGTCGTAGATACGATATATAATTTCGGCGATAGTCAGCTATAATCTTAAGGACGTAGTTTTTTTGTAAGGATAGTTGATTTTGATACCAAATGGCGGATCATCAACATTTTTGCAATTTTTGAAATGTTGGATTCGAAAAATTGATTTTCTGCATACATATATGTTCAAAAGTTGGATGTAAATTTTCATCCTGGTGAAATAGTAAGCCTGTGATACGTATGTACATCTGACGCTGCAGCTGAATTTTCTTTTTTGGGACATTTCAGCTTTAAGCTTTTTATATATATTTTTAACTGTTCCATATTAAAACTGGATGTCTCTAATGCTTTCACCCGATCATTGAACTCATTTATGTATATCTTGTTTTACCTCACACAATATTTAATTTCTAAAGTCCGCAAACTTTTGTTTCATTTCCGCAATTATACCCGTTTTTGACAAAAAACGTTGTTGGTAAAAAAGTTCCTAATGTTTATCTTCACCAGCGTTGTCAGGGATAGTTTGATAATGTTACATATTTTCATCGAAAAACTTAAATTTTTTTATAAAAATTTTAATTTTTGAATAAAACCAACAACAACAAATAGGATTGTGTTAATAGACAAACAAAGTAATATTGTTTTATTAAATTCTTTATATATGTACATTTGTACATATTTTTTATAGTTACAAAAATCAAATATTAGTTTTCAATATAATTTTATATTGCTATTTATTAGTGATGAAGAAGGCTCATATTTCGACCAGTCTTTTATATTTTCTTTAGCCATTATTAATGCAGCTATTGTGTTGGTAGTTAACCGATTACGATTGTCAATTTTAATTAATTTAAATTAGCGTTTGAAAATGGAAGCCCAAAAATTAAGCATATAGCTATTTTTAAATTTTTGAATAATTGCTAATCTGCAGCATTTTTTAGGTTAAAAATTTTTTCCCAATATTCAATAGCACTCAAATTTGGTAATAATCCTAGCAACTCGTGATTAAGAAGCGCATGCTCGCGCCATTCTTTGTGTAATGATTGTGTATCAACAAAATTTTCTAAATTGGGATACTTTTGTAAAAAATCACTTAAATCCTTTAACTGCAACTGACTATTTTTTTACACAAATTAAATAAAATGAGCCCAACATTAAGTTCATTTGTTCAACTTTTAAGAAAGTTATTAACTTGTTTTTAAGACATAAATATTGGTTTTCAGTAATAATTAAACATTTTTTACTTAATACAAATCCCATTTTCCTTGTTTTAAATATATGAAAATTTACGTAAAAAACAAACTAAAATTATTAATTTGAGTATTTAGCGCTAACTTAATTTAATTATTATTTGCTTTAAAACAAGAACATTTCCTATGAAGAGGGTAAAAGCTTAAACTTAAATTAAGTAAGTTTTCTTTTTTATTTGAGAAAGCGTCATACTTATTTTAAGTATAAGATTTCCTAAGAAGAAGAATTTTGTACCTACTTTTATTCAATATTAGTACAAAATTTAAGTACAAAAGTAATAATTAAAAATCATTTGTTTAGTATTTTTCGTTTATTTATTTATGGAAAATACAGTATACAATAAATGTGTACATACAAGTTTCTTAATTATTAGCATATGTTAATATAAGTTTTTAATCATCTTAAAAGTTTATAATGAAATTTTTGTAAACCATTAAAAACATTTCTTTATTATTTAGTATGACACGTATTTTTTATATGCAGGCTTCCAATTTTTTACTTAGTTTAAAAGTAAAGTTCCGCTACTTTTGGGCCCCGCATCAAAAGCTGTTACCCTAAATGCTAATTGACATATTTTCTGGTACTTGGCAGTGGAAGAGAACCATGTATTAGGTGCGAGAATATAATATTTCCTAAATCTGAAAATACAAAGATGATATGAAAATGCCCACAACTTCTTCAGAATTTGCCTTTAGAGCAATAAAGTGTACGACCGACCCCCATTAGTTTCCCCTCCAAAACATATTCCTAGAATATACTTACCCTCTATCTCCACGCCCTAAGGGGGTTACCATACAAAATTTACAAAAATTATGTAAAAATGCCCACAACTTCTTCAATGTTGGCCTTAGAGCAATAAAGTGTACGACCGACCCCTATTAGTTTCTTCTCCCAAAAATATTCCTAGAACATACTTACCCTCTATCTCCACGCCCTACGGGGGTTGTCATACAAAATTTGTAAAAATTAGGATAAAAACCCCTACAACTTCTCCGTCACCCGTGGAGCGTTAAAAAATGACACCAACCCCTATTTAAAAATTAGAAATATTTCATAAGGAAAAAAATGGTTAAAAATAAAAAAAAGTTTGGGATTGCGAAAAGTCAATGTGAAGGGTATATAAGATTCGGCACAGCCGAATATAGCGCTCTTACTTGTTTATATCTTGGATATTGCAAGTGAGCTTTAAAAAATAGGGGATTTTTTCCATTGTTATTAAATTTGAGCAGAAATTAATTTTGTGTATATAATTTTTGTTTATATTTAAGATTGCAAATATAAGATTTGCCTTAAATTTTAATACAAATAATCTACATCAAAAGTATATGGATTTAAAATTTTGGTAACTTTCGTTGCAAAAAATGTATAACTGCCGCAGCACTGATTTTTTTATTAATATTACGTTTTAAAAAATCTATGTTCAAGTACAAATGTATATATATGTACATATGTATGTATTCAATTACAAATACCCTGCAGAAAACAGAACTAGTCCATACACGCATGTATAAAGGAGTAGGATTACTCCAAAACTAACCCAAATGCATGTAAAAAACATGGTCTTTTTAACATTATGATGTCCTAGGGCCGGACCACTTAACTCAGATTTGCATTACGTCGGAGTAGTTTCAAAACTACTCTATCCTACCTACAAACAACGACCGCTCGGAACGCAATCGTTGAAACACGAACGCATATCACTTAAGTAACTACAAGTTCTTGTTTGACAATGACATGGCCCATGACTGCATTACACAAGGACCATGTTGTAACTAGTCCATTTCAGCTAAAACGGACCATGTGGTCCAAGATTTTTTGCAGGGTATGTGCATACTTATATGTGTATGTATATACATATGTAGATATGTATGTATGTATATATGTATGTAAGTATGCCAAAAAAATCTTCCCTTCCCTGCAAAAAATCTTGGACCACATGGTCCGTTTTAGCTGAAATGGACTAGTTACAACATGGTCCTTGTGTAATGCAGTCATGGACCATGTCATTGTCAAACAAGAACTTGTAGTTACTTAAGTGATATGCGTTCGTGTTTTACGATTGCGTACCGAGTTGTCGTTGTTGGTAGGTAGGATAGAGTAGTTTTGAAACTACTTCGACGTAATGCAAATCTGGGTTAAGTGGTCCGGCCCTAGGACATCATAATGTTAAAAATACCATGTTTTTTACATGCATTTGGGTTAGTTTTGGAGTAATCCTACTCCTTTATGGACTAGTCCATACACGCATGTATGGACTAGTCCTGTTTTCTGCAGGGTTATACTAACTACAAGTTTTATGGTTTTAGGTAACAAATTTTGGTAATCTGTTGTATTTAACCCAGGTTAATTAAGTTAATTGTATTCAATATTGATTTTTTTATTTTAAAAAATATTTACTTAAGTAAAGTTTGTTTAAGCTAATTGTTTTAAGTTAATCTGACTTCGTATAAATAAGTTTTTTGAACTAAAATTAATGTCATATCTAGCTTTAATATAATAACCTACTACAATATATCTAAAAACCAAATGTTCTAAAATTAAAGAAACATTTTTTTTAATTATAATAATCCAGTCATCATGCCAAACTTTTTTTAATTAAGTAAATGGTATGTAAGCGCAGTTTATTTTCTTTGGCTTTATTAAAATTTTTCCATAAAAACAATGACTACTAATACTTGTTTTAAGTATTTAAACAATTTTGAACTGTTTTTAAGGAAGGCGTTAACGTAATGTTTTACTTATCATACAAAATAAAAATTACTTATTTCAAGGAAAGAAAGTCTTTGTTCTTACGAATTTTTTAATATATGTGTAAAATTTTTTAATTTTTTTTAATATTTATGTACTTTATTTTAGTTAGACTAATTTAGTAAAATGTTGTATTATATTTAAGTTAACAAGCATATTCTCTTTACTTTCAATAAGTAAATTTTTTTTTGAATTTGAGTTAAAATTATTATTTTTAAGTTAATTTTCACTAAGTTTAAGTAAAGTCCATGAACTAAAATTTAGTTTATATCTTACTTAAATGTAGTCCAATTTTTTTTGAGTGTAGAAGAAAAACAGAAGAGACTGCCTTCAAAAAGTACTCAATTTCTAAAGAAATCGATTTCTTAAATCCAAAATTAGCCCTTGGTACTGGTTATAAAAAAGTTACAACTTTAAAATGTTATATAAAAAGTTTAATGTTAATGATAATCTTCTTAGTCAATAATGGCTAACCGTAGAATATGATTTTTTAGAAGAAGAAATAAATTCTCTTTTAAAATTAATTCGAAACCATTTTGGTTATACATATATGTCAAAGGTCAAGAAATTAAATAATAATTTAGTTTTCCCTTGCTTCTCAAAGTTTTCCCAAATTCTATTGAGCTTACCACATGCCAATGCAAATACTAAGAGGATATTTTCAATTCTTCGAGTCACGAGGTTTTAAATTCCATATCGAGCCTTTGGTGCAATACCGTAGTAATTCAAAAAATTGTGAACTGAGAAAAATGCATTTGAAGATTTGAACCATCTTTTTGATAGTATTTTCGATTAATAAAGTTATTTTTTTACAAGTTTTTAAATAAAAAGAAATGTTTTTAATTAAAAAAAGGCCAAAAATTATTAAAAATATGAAATATTTATTTATATTTAAATACTTTGTATCAACCTAACAATGATGTATCGTTATTGTCACAAAACCTATGACAAACTTAAAAATTAATTCGAAATATAACGTTATAGCAAATAAACTTTTAAGATTTTTTTAATTAAACCATTAGCATAAGAAGAAATGATAACTATTTTTTTTCTAAAAAAGTTGTAATATGAAATAATACGAACAAGTTAAAAAAGAAATCAAATTATGCAGTTGTGTTTTTGTGCCTAAAACGTAGCAAAAAATAATATTGCTTTATACTTTTAGTAAATTTCTTGTCATAAAGGAAATATTTCGTTATTGCAAATAAATATTGTTGGAAATACCTAGAGGCAATAAAGACATTTTTAGCTGTAGAATCTGAACAGTTAGAGGGGGAATCATAATCTTTTTTTCTTTAGATAGATATTTCCCCAAAGATAATTTCTGCATACCCAGCTCAAAAAATTCAAATTTTGAGTTACTACGGTATTGCACCAAAGGCTCGATATGTATTCTTCCATCTACTTACAATCAAAAATGTTTCACTGTACAAGTTTTCGTTGTGCAGAAAGTCATTTTAAGAAAATGAACTCAGAGGAAGTTTGGCCTATTTGGCATATTCGCTGCTAAATTTAACATTATTTAATTTGATTAAACAGCGAATTTTTCATTTTGCATTTAGCATTTTTTTACATTTCTGTTTTATTTTAACATTTTATACCTATATGTATAATAATAAAATATCTTTGTATATCTCTATCATTGTATTTTGTATTGTATATGTGCACACAAATGTATAATAATAGCAACCACGACAAATGACGTCTTATCCAAAGGATGATGTTTTAAGTATGTAAAGCTATTTAATATCCATTTATTTCATTAACGCTAGATACACACTTTAAAACATGTTTGTGCAACCAGGTATGTTTTATTGCTTGTTGCATAGTGTGAACTCGTGTATATGGTTTAATATCAAAGTTTTAAGAATGTATATGAAGAGATTTTAATATTTTCTGGTTGCGTAAAGATGTTGCAAAGCATAACGTAAATTACGCATTCAAATTGTTTTGAGTTGTGGCCACACTGCTCACAAGTGCTTTATAACTAAAATGCTTCGTTACCAATAAGACATATGTACATACAGTGTGCGACAAAACATATGCACGAACTTCTGTTAAGTAGAATATGTCTTAAAAACAAAAGCAAACACATTTGAATTTCAACCTATTTCTATTTTTTATAAAGTTAATAACCTAAATTAAATAAAATATAAGAAAAACAAATGAAAATTCTTATTAAACTTAATAAAATTCATATTATACAATAAAAAGCAGCTTTCTGTATGCGACAAAACATATGCACGTCTTTAGGAAACTCAAAAAAATATTAATATTTAGTTGAGTAGCCATTATTTTTTAAAACTTCTTCACATCTTCGTAGCATTGACTCAATTAGGTTTGATAAAATTTCTCCATGAATTTCATTCCAAGCAATTTCCACTTGGCGGAAAGGTTCATCCCTATTTCTGCAATTATCACGGTTAATTTTACGATCTACATTATCCCATAGATTTTCTGTGGGATTGAGATCTGGCGATTGCGCTGGCCTTTTAAAACATTTATTTTATTAACTGCAAACCACTCTTTGATGCATTTAGCCAAGTGTTTAGGATCGTTGTCCTGTTGATACCTCCACTTAAGCGGCATTTCCTCCTCTGCATGTGGTAGCATTATGTTTTGTAAGATATCCTTGTAAACGAATCGATCCATTACACCATATATTTTATGAATTGGCCCGATTCTATGACTAGAAAATCATCCCCAGACCAATACATTTCCTCCTCCATGTTTTACCGTACCTTTGGTATATCGAGGGTTAAGGCGTTGTCCTTTTGGTCTACGTACCAGCTTAAATCCAACAGAACTTTTAAGATTGAACTTAGACTCATCAGAGAAGAGTACGATTTTCCATTGGGCTGTGGCCCAGTTGATGTGTTCCTTGGCAAATTCGATTCTGGCTAATCTGATTTTGGCGGAAGTAAATAGTTTTTTTGCACTTCTATATGATTTTAATCCACCTTCAACAGATCGTCTTTGGATGGGTCTAATCAAGACATTTAAGTTTAACTGACTTGCAAAAGGTGTTGCTTAGATAAATGGATCCTTTTTTATTAAAGGATACTATTGCCTGGTCGTCCCGTTTGCTGGTTTTCCGGGGTCTACCACCTCTGTGTACGGTTGCCAACGATCCTGTTGAACGGAAACGGCTTTCAATGCAAGAAATGACACTGTGGTGAATTCCAAATTTATTTGCAATCGACGTTACTGATTCCCCTTTATTATTATCATTTATATATTTTTCTTTTAAATGATCGGAATATTTGCTGTAAGCCGTTCTTTTATTAAAATATTGCAAACTATGACCGATGACTTTTAAAGAATATAAATAATAATAAACACGTGGAAAATGTTTCAAATTATTCCGTTTAAATTTAAAAAATTGTGCATCTCATTTAACGGTTCTTTTTGTTGGTAATTTGTTAGAAAAAATGAAGAACATAAATACCAACTACTTCGTGCATTTGTTTTGTCGCATGTGAAATAGCGGGTTTGTTTTTTTTTTGTTAAACACTTTTTTTTCTTTGTTTTTGTCTTGTGTTAGTAAGAGGACTCTATTATCATTACAAAAAAATAACACAATTAAAAATACGAATGAAATTTTCTATATTATTAAGATATCTGATTGTAAGTACAATCTCGTGCATATGTTTTGTCGCATACTGTATGTAGATTTTTGCGTTATATTTTTTTGTTTTTTACTCAAACTACCTAAAATATATGTGGTTTTTTTTAAGTAAATAAAATTTCCTTTTCAGTTTTACCTATAACTAATAAGCGGTAGGGAAAATTGTAGGGGGAAAAATTGCTGTTGTAGGAAAATGTGGGAATACTTTTATCAACACGTAGGGAACTTTAAAAATGCCATCTGACATCTCTGGTTTTGAAACGTAGAAAAAATATGCTAAATTGGCAATACTGGACAACAATTTTAAGAGCAGAGTTAAAAGAATTCTTAAAGCAAAATACCTGATTGACCTAAGGAAGAAATTATTGAACGAATGTAGACCTAAAAAAACTGACGTTGAAAATACCAACTGTGTTCTAATTTCATTTAACTCTGATTAAAAACAAGTAAGAGCGCTTTATTCGGCTGTGCCGAATTTTTTTTACCTTTCCCCGAACTTTTTTTAATTTTACCCATTTTTAATTGCCGAAATATTTCTAATTTTTAATTAGGAGTGTGTGTCATATTTTACCCTCTTAGGATGACTACGTTGAAGCAAAATTGTGTATGGCAACCCTTTTAGAAGATGGTGATAGGGGGTATATGTATATTATAGGAAAATGTTTGCAAGGAAAAAATGAGTTGGAATCAGCCCTTAATTTGACCTATACACGTGCACCCTGAAAGCTGTAGGGGGGATTTATTTTAATTTCGCAAACTTTGTTTGGGAGTCCCCTTAGGCGATGGAAATAGGGGGTAAGTTTGTTCTTGGAATATGTTTCGGAGGGGAACTAATGGGGGTAGGTAGTACACTATTTTTTTATAAGGCTGACTCTGGGAGAGTTATGGGCCTTTTTACAAAATTTTTTTAAATTTTGTATGGCAACCTTCTTAGGTGATGGAGATAGGGTGTAAGTATATTCTAGGAATATGTTTTGGGGGGGGGGGGGGGGGTAATAATGGGTGTCTGTAATACATTTTATTCCTCCAAGGGCGCCTCTAGGAAAGTTGTAGGGGTTTTAACCCTAATTTTTACAAATTATGTATTGCAACCCCCTTTAGGGGGCGATGATAGGGAGTAAATATATCGAGAAATATGTTTAGGAGGGAAACTAATGCGGGTTTATTATACACTTTATTTCTCTAAGTCCGACTCTGGGTAAGCTTTTGGCCTTTTGACATAATATTATACATTTTCTATGGCAACCCCCTTAAGTGGGGAAGATAAGTGGTAAGTATGTTTTAGGAAAATGTTTAAGAGGGAAAACTGATGGGGGTTTGTGCTACATTTTATTCCTCAGAGTGAGAAAAGAGGGAAAACAGTCATGCCGTTTCCCTTTCTCTGTTAAATGTAATTTAAATAGTTGATGTTTACAACTAAAAAACACTACTACCGTTCAAAGAGTACTGATGATGAAATTGCGTAGCTGCTTTCGAAAATGTATTCTACTCGCCTAGTATCGGTAGAAAAATCAGCTTTTTTCAAATTAAAGTTTCTTTCAACATTAAAGGAAAATTAATAATTTCTTCTAATAACAAGTATGAGCGCTATATTCGGCTGTGCCGAATCTTATATACCCTAAAAATTGGTCTTTAAATATACCAAACCGAGTAATTTTGTACTGCAAATAATATAATAAAAACCTTGTGCGAGTTTTAAAGTCCATAGAAAAATATACAAAATTTTAACGTTAGTATGAATAATAGAAACAGATGAAGAAGATTTGAGGTCGAGAGTTTCAAAAGTTTTCGACATTATTTAAAGGTTAAGAAAACTTGTTAAATGATATGGGATGTTCTAGTCCCCCTGCTCTTCTCCAACTTTTTCTCCAAAATTTATGAATTATTTGATTATTACTTTTTGTAGAACATTTGATGTGGATATCTGTTATAGTTTCCGAGATATAGCGTATCGAAAATTTCATACAAATCGTTAATTTGTATGGAAGCTACCCCTTTTTCTGCCCCCACTCAAAAAATTTTTTCTTAAGAGCGTAGCCCTTGATGTTGAATCACTTTTTGTAGAACATTTGATTTCGATATAGCGTATCGAAAATTTCATACGAATCGGTAATTTGTATGGGAGCTTCCCCTTTTTTTTGCCTCCACTCAAAAAATTTGTTCTTTAAAGCATAGGCCTTGTTGTCCAATTACTTTATGTAGAACATTTCATTTCGATATCTGTTATAGTTTCCGAGATATAGCGTATCGAAAATTTCATACAAATCATATATTTGTATGGAAGCTTCCCCATTTTTTGCTCCAACTCCAAAAAATTTTTCTTAGGAGCATAGCCCTTGATGTTCAATCACTTTTTGTAGAACATTTGATTTCGATATCTGTTATAGTTTCCGAGATATAGCGTAACGAAAATTTCATACAAATCGTTAATTTGTATAGGAGCTTCCCCTTTTTTTGCCCCCACTCAAAAAATTTTTCTTTAAACCATAGGCCTTATTGCCCAATTACTTTTTGTAGAACATTTCATTTCAATGTCTGTTATAGTTTCCGAGATATAGCGTATCGAATATTTTATAAAAATTGTTAATTTGTATGGGAGCTACCCCTTTTTTTGTCCCCACTTAAAAAATTGTTTCTTTAAAGCGTAGGCCTTGTGGCCCAATTACTTTCTATACAAAACTTGGTTTCGATATCTGTTATAGTTTCCCAGATATAGCGTATCGAAAATTTCATACAAATCAAAAAAATATTTTCTTAAGAGCGTAGCCCTTGATCTCCAATCACTTTCTGTAGAATACTTGGTTTCGATATATGTTATAGTTTCCGAGATATAGCGTATCGAAAATTTCATACAAATCATTTATTTGTATGGAAGCTACCCCATTTTTTGCCCCCACTCAAAAAGTTTTTTCTTTAAAGTGTAGTCCTAAGTGTACAATTATTTTTTGTAGAACATTTTAAGTCGATAGCTATTATAGTTTACGAGATATAGCGCATAAAATATTTTATCAAATTTGTGCAATTGTAGGAAAAATACCCCTTCCCCTGGTCCTATCTGAAAAAACTTTTTCCATTATTTAGGTTCCTTTTTTAGGAGTATCCGTGCCAAGTTTTGTGGCAAGAGTGACTATACTTACTAAGATATATAGGGATATATGCACGGATTTCGTCCTAAAAAAATGGGTTACTCT
This sequence comes from Melanophora roralis, assembly GCA_963583895.1. Taxonomy (NCBI): domain Eukaryota; kingdom Metazoa; phylum Arthropoda; class Insecta; order Diptera; family Rhinophoridae; genus Melanophora; species Melanophora roralis. The sequence goes on from OY757192.1 coordinate 7,560,342, forward strand.
GGGTTTTCGCTTATATCTCGGTTAATAGTGAACCGATTTTGCTGATTTTAAATAGCGATTGTCTCCAGGATATTTCTAATAGTTTGACACCAATAACTGGTCTGTATCTTTTTATTTGACTCCGGAAACTTGATTTAAACAGACAGACAGACGGACATCGCTAAATCGGCTTCCCTATCTATAAGGATCCAGAATATATATACTTTATGGGGTCGTAAATGAATAATAAAGAAATTACAAACGGAATGACAAAGTGATATATACCCTTATCACTATGTGAAGGGTATAAAAATAAATTATATGAACTTAAGCCAAACTAAAAAGCGAAAATTTGTTTTAAAAACAATTAGTTCAACAATAAATAAAAATCAGTTGCATTCTTAATCTCGTAGTGTACGGACGTGTCTACGCGAATGCAATATTAGTAATAGGTGATATTAGTAATAGGTGGCAAAAGAATTTATTAATATACTTACATACACAAATAAGTGAGAAAAGAAAAAAAAAACAACAAACTAAATAATAAAAAAAGCGAACGGTTAATGAATAACAGTAATCGTCGTGACAGTGGGCCTAATAGCCGAAATGCTTACATTGTGTTAAGCTCAAGCGTTAGTAATGAAAACATCAGAGACCCTGAATATAATAAAAATTATTTAAGTGCGAAACCGATAATAATTAAAGACAATTTAAATGCAAGTGCTCCTAATTTAAATAAGTCTACTGAACAAGGGACAAACTTAGCCCGATCTATTTTTAAAAATTATAAAAAAAATACCGAGGTGCCATCCTCATCGCGCTCATCCTTGTCAAGTTCTGGTGTTGAACCGGCAGCTGCTAAAGACGGTCACGGTCATTTTTCTCCACAAGCTCCAAAGATCCAGGTAGGAATGGATCGTTATATAACAGTTCTCAAGAGGGGAAGAAGCCCCAAATCGGCAGAGATTAACAACCCAGCAAAAATTCTGAAAGATGACGAAAGGCCAACGTCATCGCAAAACCGTTTTGCCATCTTGCAGGAGGAAAACGATGCTCCGTTACCCGAGAAGAAGACTTTTAAGCCTCCCCCAATTTATTTGAGGGAGAAAAACACCAACGACCTCATTAAGCTCTTAGTAGGATTGATCGGTGAAAACAACTTTTTTGTGTCGAACATAAAGCGTGGTAACATCTATGAAACCAAAATTCAAGTTCATCACGAAAACGATTACCGTACCACTGTTTCGGAATTTGAAAAACAGAAGAAAAATTTTTACACCTACCAACTAAAGACCGCAAAAGGCCTCCAGATTGTGATTAAGGGTATTGATTCAAATGTGGACCCGGAGGAAATTAAGGCCAGTTTGTGCAGTAAAGGCTTCAAAGCCAAATCTGTGTCAAACCTTAGAAACAGGGAAAGGCATCCCCAACCATTATTTCGGGTGGAGCTTGAGCCTGGTGATGTAAAATTGAACAAAAATGAAACTCACCCTATATATAACCTGAAATATATTTTGCATCGTAGAGTTGTGGTTGAAGCGCCACATAAGCGATCTGGGCCCATGCAGTGCTTAAATTGCCAAGAATATGGTCACACCAAGGCTTACTGCAAATTGCCTTCTATTTGTGTTGTGTGTGGAGACCTGCATGCTACGACAAAGTGCGACAAACAAAAAGATGATCCTCGTGTAAAGAAATGCAGCAATTGCGGTGGAAATCATACTGCCAACTATAGAGGCTGCCCTGTTTTTTACTTAGTAAGGCGCTCAACAAAGCCAAAAGTAGTTCCTGCTCCTTCCCAGGAGTTAAATATAGCAGCTACTTCTATGCCTCCACTAGCACAGCCAACCACGAGTCAACTTTCTTATGCCAACGCGTTAAAGTCTGACCAGCCCAACGCAAGCAAGCCTAACCCGCCAACAACACAAAGAGAGGTGCCAACAAATGAACCTACGGGCCCCAATTTCAGCCGCCTGGAAGCCGTAATAGAAAATATGGTAAAACAATTTACGCAGATCATGGCGCAAATGGCTGGTATGATGCAAGAAATGCAAAAAATGCAGTCTGCTCTTCTGCAGGCCATGCTTAAAAGGCCATGAACTGCCTCAGGGTTTGTTTCTGGAACGCAAACGGCATCCGCCAACACAAAAACGAACTCGAATGTTTTCTAAATAACCAAAAAATTTATGTCATGTTGATTTCCGAAACTCATATGACATCTAGAAGCACTTTCAAAATATGTGGCTATACTTTTTACGACTCAAAAGATCCCAGAGATAGGTCATGTGGTGGCTCAGCGATATTAATTAAATCAAGAATCAAACACCAGTGGATGGGTGGTCTCTCCGAAAGTTATATACAAGCAACAAACGTCTGCATTGAGGAATTCTACCATAATCTCGTTATTTCGTCAGTTTATTGTCCACCCAGATTCTCCATAACGAAGGATCAGTACAACAGTTATAACAAATCTTTAGGGCCCCGCTTTATAGCTGCTGGAGACTATAACGCTAAGCACACGTACTGGGGCTCCCGCCTAATTAGTCCGAAAGGTCATGTCTTGTATGATTCCGTGTCTGAAATGGGACTTTTCGTTATTTCAACTGGACAACAAACCTATTGGCCAACAGACCGCAATAAAATACCAGACGTAATAGATTTTTGCGTAGCAAAAGGTATATCCCCGGAGCTTATTGAGGCCCAAGCCTCCTTGGATTTATCTTCTGACCACTCACCCACAATTTGCACTATTTGCAGTCCTCATCAAATAGCAACTAGTGATTTTTTCTTAACTAAGAAAGTAGATTGGTTGAAATATAAAAAATATATCAGCACCCACTGCTCGGAAAGCCAACCACTAAAAACACCCGGAGACATCGAAGATTGTCTGAACAGCCTTAATGAAAACATTATAAAAGCCGTTGAACATGCTTCGTCTACTTATCGTCAGGCCAAGTACAACAAAATTTTTTCTGCAGATGTTGAAAAGCTTTTATTTGAAAAAAGGAGAACCCGGAGAGAATGGCAAAAGCATAGATCGGCTCAACTTAAAAATAAACTAAAAGAATGCACAAACCAATTAAAAAACTTGTTGGAGGTGCACAGAATGGCATCACTGAATAAATATTTAGAAAGCCTAGACGCGACTTCCCAGACAAATTATTCTCTATGGCGAGCTGCCAGACGTCTAAAAAGACCCGTTATCGCAAAACCTCCACTGCGAAATCTGAGAGGATCCTGGGCTATAAATGACAAAGAAAAATGCGAGCTGCTCGCAAGTCACTTATGAAACGTGTTCACTCCCAACACATGTACTGACGTTAGGGAATTACCGCCTGTTGTTGCTAGACACCCTATGGAAATACGTTTCCGATTTTCAGATGTTGTAAAGGCTATCGTTAACCTAAATGATAAAAAGGCTCCTGGTGTTGATAAAATAAGCAACAAAATGCTTTTAGAGCTACCGTTTATCGCTAAAAGAATTATTCTTTTTATTTTTAATGCCATAATTCGGCTTGAACATTTCCCGGCAATATGGAAAGTTGCCTTAGTTAAGATGATTCCTAAGCCTGGTAAGGATCCTTCAAAGGTGGAGTCGTATAGGCCTATAAGTTTGTTACCAACATTGTCAAAATTGTTCGAAAAGCTCTTTAAAAACAAGCTGACTCCGATCATGAATGGAAACAATTGCATTCCAGATCACCAATTTGGCTTTAGAAGTCAACATAGCACAATCGAACAAACTCACAGACTGGTGCAGGTTATAAGAAAAACATTTGAGGAAAAGAAGTACTGCTCCGCGCTTTTTATTGATGTCTCTCAAGCCTTTGATAAAGTATGGCACGAAGGCCTGTTAAACAAACTAAAGCTTAAGCTTCCAGCTAATATTTGCAACCTTTTAGAAAAGTACATAACCGGTCGACAATTTATGATCAAAGAGGGAAATCAAATAAGTTTTTCTCAACCAATTGGGGCTGGTGTTCCTCAAGGGAGTATACTAAGTCCAATTTTGTACTTGCTTTACACAGCAGATATGCCAACCAACTGTTTTACGCATACGTCTACATTTGCTGATGATACCGCTTTTCTCAGTATTCATAAAGATCCTAAAGAGGCTTCGTGCCAATTGCAACAACACGTAACCCAAGTAGAGAAATGGGCAAAATTATGGGGAATAAAAATTAATGAGCAAAAATGTACTCACGCAACTTTTACTTTACGCAAAGAGACGTGCTCTCCAATTCTTATTAACAACCATATGGTGCCTCAACGAACCGAGACAAAATATCTTGGTATTCACCTAGACCGCCGCCTCACATGGAAGCCTCATATAGATGCGAAGTTGACGCAAATGAAACTTAAAGCTACACAAATCCATTGGCTAATCGGCCGAAACTCTGTGCTTCGTCTTGATTGTAAACTTCTACTCTACAAATCGATTTTGAAACCAATTTGGTGCTACGGTATACAATTATGGGGCACTGCTTCCGCATCCAACATAGAAAAAATTCAACGCAGGCAAAACAAAATCCTAAGAATGATAACTGGTGCTCCTTGGTATGTTAAAAACAGCAACATCCACAAGGATCTACAAGTTCCACTAGTTAAATGCGAAATCTTGAACTATGTGGACAAGTATTTAAATAAGCTGGAAACTCACCCAAATCCGCTTGCCCGAAACATCCTGCAACATATTGGGCACACCCGCCTGAAAAGGAGGGATACTATTGCGCTTATATGAAGCTTGATAATTAATATGAGAACTTAAATTTTAGTCTGGCACTGGCTGGACTTATATTAACTACCTAGTTTTAAGATTTGAACACTTATTGTTAGTTCGCCACAGGCGAAGATTCAATAATAAATATATGAAAAAAAAAAAAAAAAAAAAAAAAAATAAAAATTAGCGAATAAGTCTATTCTAGGAATATGTTTGGGAAGGAAAACTAAAGGGGGTCGGTCGCATATATTATTTCTCTAAGGCGTACTCTGTGGAAGTTATGGGCGTTTTAACATCATTTTTGTAAATTTTGTATAGCAACCCCCTTAAGTGATGGCGTAGGGGGTAAATATTTTTTACAAAAATATTTGGAAGAAAAAAGATGAAATGGGGTCGGTCCTACATTTGACCCTTTTAGGAACACCCTTCAAGCTGTGGGAGCGATTAAAAAATTTAAACTTTGTGTGGCAACCCCATTAAGGGGTTGAGATAAAATGTAAGTATGTATATGTGTTCCATAAAAATATTTGTGTGGAAAAATTAATGGAATTCGGTTGTACATTGCAGCCGCGTAGGGGAAACTCCAGAGCAGTTGTAAAGGTTTTCATGTACAAATTTTAAATAAATAAACATAAGCAGTCTTGGTTTTTGGCTTATGTATATATCAGTCAGTTATCAGGAGATTTTGCAGAATTTCATAACAATTTGATTGCAGATATTTCTAATAGTTTGATACCACCTTTGGGTCTGTGCGGCATTGGGGATCTTTAAAAAGTTGATTTCAACCATAACACGGGCAGACGGACATCGCCAGATCGACTTCCCTATCGAGAAGGACCCAGAAACTATATAATTTATTGGATCGCAGATGGATATTAAAGAAATTACAAACGGAATAACAAACTTATTTATACCGCTATCACTTATGTGAATTTAATTTTAAGGAACAAAAATCTGGCTGAGAAAAAACACTAAAATTTGAACTCGCAAATAAAAACACCAGGCCAGGAAACGTACAGTATAATTAAAGGCCGGTTTTTATCTTTTATTTTTAGGCGTCACGAATACTCGCACAAAAGGGTCATACCTCTGCCACATATCAATGTAGTGTCAGTATAAGAATTTTTTAACAGCAAATGTTTTATGTTGTCACCACTGTATGTATGAATATATAAAACATTAACTCATCTACCATTCTTCTTAAGTTGTAAGAACATATTTTATTTGAGAGCAGTGTAATTGGCAGCATCACTGATTAATACATTTACACGAGCTATAAACATTAATTGCACAAAGAGCAAATTGCTTTCATTGTCAAAATACAAATTAACACACACAGGCGGGCGTTGCACACGTGCTAACTGAAATATGTTAAAGATACTTATGCTGTCCAAGAGGAGTGAGTAAAAATTTAGTTTCAGATAAATTTTAGAATTAAACGTAATATTTATATCCTCATAATATCACGTTTAAAAATTAAAAGAAAAAATTATGCTGTTCTTACCTGCCTAGGTGTTGGTAAGGGCTAGTTACCCTAAAAATAGATTTTGAAAAAAAAGAAACAAACAAAAAATAATTTGCAAACATTGAGTACACTCAGGTCTTTTTTTATGCAGTATTTTTTTATGCGAATTTGAATTTATCCGGTCTTTAAATATTCTTATTTTTTTATATAAAAATAATATTTAGATAATTGATAACATTGGTATGTAGTTTTTGACATATAATGTGTGCTCTCTGTAAAGCCCTGAGATTTCTGTTAAGGTTTGTGCTTTCTGTAAAGTTTGTAGATTTCTGTTAAGGTTTGTGCTTGCTGTTAATTAATGCGTTTCATGCGAAGACCAGCAGCGATTATTTGAAATTCGCGATTTCCCTTATAGATTTTGTAAGCACGCGACGAAGAAATGTTTTAACGTACGTTTGCAGTTTAGTCATAGACCTGCAAAGGTAACAGTTTCATTTTGCATTAAATTTAAAATATTTATTCTGGTGGAATTTCACAGAGATTTTTAAATTTTAATTATCGAAGGTGTTGAAGTTTCGCTCAAAAATTTTTTTTATGGCTTTAATGCTAACATACAATTTTTGGATTCGATATTAAGATCTTGGTATGGAGAAAAATAAGAAAAAACGACAAACGATTTCTTTAGAGACCAAAATCGAAATTTTGGACCGCTTAGCAAATGGAGCTAAAATTAAGACTCTGGCAGACCACTTTAAACTAGGCGAATCATCAATCAGAGCCATCAAAAATATGCGATTTTTTTAAATTTCGGAACGTTTCCCTAGTTTTTGTATGGAGTTAGAGTCTTTTTTTATGCGGTTTTATGCGGAACGCATCTACCGCATAAAAAAAGACCTGAGTGTATAGGGTTTAAAGGCAGTATGTAGTTACTTTGAAAAAATTAAAAAGAAATCGTTAGACGAAATATTAAGTTATGATGTTTTTTACCTTTAGACTAAAAAAATAAAATACTTTTAAACAATATATAACAACAACATTTTGTAAAAAATAACAGTACTCTCATTTTCTTTTGGTATAAAGCTATTAAAAAAGGGTTTTTTATAAGAAAAATATATTTTTGAAGATTTCATTAAATAGTTTTTACATCTTCTCACAAGCTCCTCAACAGCAATATTTAAATTTTTTATTAAAACTATTTTGTGTATATTTATATGTGAAAGAAAACATATTCACCCATTTTTTGCAGCTTTAAAAAAAATACCACAATTTTGAAGTAAAATACTATTTTGTTAATATGTATTTGAAATTCAAGCACATATTAATTAAATACATACTTATAATGATTCAAATTGTTAATACATATGTATAAAAAAATGCAAAAAATAAAAATTTATTAAATGGGTGATTGAAATATTATTCGCTTTTTAGGCAAAATATTTGACAAAAAATGTTAAGAAATGGTTAGTTTTTCAAAAAAAATTTTTTTTTTTGTTAAATTAAGATTACAAGTTTTACGTTGTTAAAATACTTATTTCTTTTAACACCAGTTGAGGTAGAAACTAGTAGGTGGAAGAAATATTAAAAAACAGTTTGTATCTATTTATTGGTTGTATACAAGTGTATGTTTTTACATTAAATATCATTATAAATTACTTATTTACATGCGACATGTTTGCTGGCATATGTAATGCGGTGTCACAAAGGTAGCACGCTATGAGGAACGAAGCGACAATATTTATACTTCCTCTTTCCATTTTTATACCCTTCACATAAGCGATATATATAAGTTTGTCATTCCGTTTGTAATTCCTTTATTATCCATTTGGGACCCCATAAAGTATATATATTCTTGATCCTTATAGATAGGGAAGCCGATTTAGCGATGTCCGTCTGACCGTCTGTCCGTGTTATGGTTGAAATTAACTTTCTGAAGCCCCCCGATATCGCATAGACCCGAATGTGGTATCAAACTATCACAGATAGTCGCGAGAAAATCGGTATTGAAATTCAGCAAAATCGCCAGATAAATGACCGAGATATAAGCAAAAAACCAAGACTACCTCGGTTTTTTGAGTCTACAACAACAACAAAGAACATACTTTTACAAGTAATAATATAAAAACAACAAAAAAACAACAAAAAAAGAAAAAAAACAGAACCAGTCATGTTGATATTATTGGAACACACCCAAAAAAAAAATTTTATTAGTATAAGTGTTCATACATATAACAGCGTTGCCATACAAAGCTTAATTTAAACATTTTTAAAATCGCTCCTACGGCTTCCAGGGTTCTCCTACCAAGGTAAAATGTAAGACCGACCCAAATTATTTTTTCCCTCCAAACATGTTTGTGGAACATACTTACTCTCTATCTCCAGCCCCTGACATGGTTGCCATACAAAATTTTAAAAAATAAGGTAAAAACCGCTACAACTTCCCCGGAGTCGCCCGTAGAGGAAAAAAAATGTATTACAGACCCCCATTAGTTTTCCCTCCCAAACATATTCGTAGAATATACTTACCCTCTATCTCCATGCCCTAAGGGATGGCAACAAAATTTACAAAAATGATAAAATGCCCACAACTTTTTTAGAGTTGGCCTTAGAGCAATTAAGTGTACGACCGACCCCCATTAGTTTTTTCTCCCAAACATATTTCTAGAATATACTTACCCTCTATCTCCACGCTCTAAGGGGGTTGCCATACAAAATTTACAAAAATGATATGAAAATGCCCACAACTTCTACAGATTCGTTCTTAGAGCAATAAAGTGTACGACCGACCCCCATTAGTTTCCCCTCCAAAACATATTCCTAGAATATACTTACCCCGTATCTCCACCCTCTAAGTGGGTTGCCATATAAAATTTAATTTGTAAAAATTAGGATAAAAACCCCTACAACTTCCCCGTCGTCACCCGTGGAGCGTTAAAAAATGACACCGACCCCTATTTAAAAATTAGAAATATTTCACAAGTAAAAAAAGGGTAAAAAATAAAAAAAGTTTGGGATTGCGAAAGGTTAATGTGAAGGGTATATAAGATTCGGCACAGCTGAATATAGCGCTCTTAATTGTTTTCTCTTGTATTTTTGCTATGCTATGTGTGCAGTGTTGCCAATTAGAGATCATTTTAAAGGGCTTTCTGATTAAAGCTAATTAATAGTAGCATTACATATTGTAAACAGCTATAATTTATCTACCATTTATTCATTTAGTTACTTATAAAAATTTAAAACAAATAAGGTGTTAAAAAAATAATATTGTACTTTGGTTGTAAATCAATAGGTACAGCTAAACAAGAAAGAGCTCTATATTCGGCTGTGCCGAGTCTTAGATACCCAACACATTTGACTTTCGAAACCCAAAACTTTTTTAAAATTTTTATAAATTTTTTTATTTATTCACTTTTTAATTTTTAAATAGGGTTCGCTATCATATTTTAATCTTTTCATGGTGACTACGGAAGTTGTAGGGGTTTTAACCATAACTTCTTCAAATTTGGTATGGCAACGCCCTTAGGGGGTGGTGATAGGGGATTAGTATATACTAGGAATATCTTTGGGAGGGAAAACTAATGGCGGTTCATCGTACACTTCATTTCTCTTAAGCCGACTATGGGAAAGCTATGTGCGTTTTTGCATAATTTTTGTTAATTTTGTGTGGCAGCCCCATAAGGTGATGGAGATAAAAAGTTAGTATGTTTTAGGAATTTGTTTGAGAGGAAAACAAATGGGGGTGGGTTTGTTATACATTTTATTTCTCCAAGGGCGACTCCGGGGAAGTTGTAGGGGTTTTTACCCAATCTTTTCAAAATTTTGAAGGGCAACCATATTAGGGTCTAGAGATAGGGGGTAAATTTGTTCTAAAAATATTTTTGGGAGGAAAAATTAATTGAGGTCGATCCCACATTTGATCTTTTCAAGAGCACCCTGGAAGCTGTGGGAGGGATTTGAAAAAAAAATTTTAACAAATTAAACTTTGTATGGCAACCCTGTTATAGGAGAAAGATAGGGTGTAAGTATGCTCCAAGAAAATATTTGTGGGAAAAATTATTGAGAGTCAGTCTTACCGATGCCCACTATGTCCCCGCCCCAAACATATTCTTAAAACATTTTTACCCGCTATTTCCATCACTCAAGGGGTTTGCCCTACTAAATTTACAAAAATGAACACCCATAACTTCCCCAGAGTAACCCTTAGAAGAATAGAGGGTACCACCGACCCCCATTCGTTACCTCTCTTAAACATATTCCTAGAATATACTAAACCCCTTTCTCCATCACCTAAAAGGCTCATATACAAAGTTTATTAAAATTGTGCCCATGGATAGGTCTAATGTAGGAATGATCCCCACTCATTTTCACCTTGCAAAAATTTTCTTAGAACATATTTCCCCTCCCCAACGTTTAGGGGTGTTGCCATCAAAATTTAAAAAAAATTGGGCAAAGCCCTGAAAACTTCCCTAGTCACCCTAATAGAGTTAAAATATGACACCGACTCCTATTTAAAAATTATAAATATCTGATAAATAAAAAAAATTAATAAAAACAAAAAACAAGTAAGGGCGCTATATTCGGATGTGCTGAATCTTAGATCTGATTTATCTGATTCAGCCGCGTTATTTCGTACTGCAAATATTAAAATAAAAATTATTTTTTATGTACCATGATACAATTAATCAGGTATACTTGTCCCTTCAACAACTACAAATTAGAGCAAAAGTGTCTCACAACAGCTCAAAGAAAAAACGATGTGTTGGTTGTTTCATTTTTACAGGAAGAACACAATGTTTCTTGACTGTCAAAGGAATTCCAATCGAATTGGCAGAGGGAAAATGCAAAAAAGTCTTCATCAACAGTTGGTCACATTATTCCAACTATTCAAAAAACAATTGACTCCTCAAAATAAAAAGTGCGAACTTAACATATTTTCTTTTGCCCATACTCAAGAACGTAAACAATCAATTGCACTGACATACACATATTGTATCGTCAAGAATTTAGAAGAAATCAAATTGCCCAAAATTGAATTTGCTGATTTGAAGTTTTACGATCACACATTTAATAATAACAAATAATAACTGTATTGTAAGCAAAATTATGAATAAAATATTAGTATAAATAGCGGTAAGAATTATTGAATAAAATCAGAATCTTTCTTGTAACCAACAAAAGAGTATTCTCATTATTTTAACTGAGCACCTAACAGTGCTTAGAAGAATCAAAACGTGCTGTGGCTAAGCGTAGCGTTATAAAAACCCTTAGCAGCCTGCCGTCACAAAAATTCATACATTTTATGGCGATCCTTCTCACCAATCTGTAGACTTAAAAAAACCCTAAATCCTGCGAAACTAACGTCAGGAATCAACTGAAACACTATATCCTGACTTCTTCTTGAACTGACTTTCCGGATGACAGTGATAGAAGAAAGTCCTTCAAAAGAACACATAGACGCAATATTTGCAAAATACTACAGTAAGGAATATATCACGCAAGGACAAGCCGAAGAAGACTATCCTAGATACACGCCTGCACAAGTCAACAGCAGTCCCAAGCCAATCCCCATCGAAGAATACAAAAAGAGGACACAGAAGTACCAAAAGCAGAGAAAAAAATCGAAAAGAGGTGGAAAAAAGAAACAACTAAAAAAGAAAAGACAGGAAATAATAAGATTAATAAAATTAACAGTAGGTGAACAGCTTTCTCATACCTTGAGCTAAAATCCTTAAATGGGAAACCGAAAATCGAAAACAGAGGAGGTCCTCAATATCAACAACAATAGCCCAGAACGAAGTATGTATTTCGGAACAACCATAAAGATAGATGCCTTTTGCATATTATGTTTAGGTGTAATATTTTTAATTTTTAAATTAAACAAATATTTTAAGAGTTATGTGCAGAAAAAAAGCTGTTGTACAGGTATAAATATCGAGTATAAATTAATATTCTATGGACTCAGTAATAAATAAATTAGAAAAAATCCTAACCAATTTTAAGAAATCAGGATCAAGGGGATATCAGGAGGCAACATTGATAAGTAAGTTTGAAGAAATAGATTTGTAAAAACAGAATTTTATGACTCTTTAAATAAAACGATAAAAACAGAAGACACAGAAATAAAAACAGAAAAATTTGGGAAATACTACAATAGAGCGAAAACTCTTTTCGAACAAGCCCTAATAACACCCAATAATCAACAACAAAATTTATTAGATATGGCAACTTTTAATTAAGAGACCGCTATAAATATTATTCCTGAATTCAAAGGAAACTATAAAGATAATAGATAAAAATAATAGACAAAACTTTGTATAATACAATAAAGCAATACTTATATCTTTTGTCTATAATGCTAAACTAACAAACCTAGTACGCACTGCAATAGGAGTGTCTGAACCAAAAAAGGTTCCAAGAACTGAAAGAATCTTTGACCAGTAGATATAGGTCCAAAAGGACTGTTTCTCAGATCCAAACATTGTTAAGCACATTTACCCAGAAGACAATGACTGTGAATACTTATCAAGAGAAATTATTAGAACTGGTAACTGAATTGTATGAATTGCAGATTAAAAATATAGAAAACTGCAGAGAAATTCAGGCTGCAACGGTAAAACCAATCAACGATGATTACTCCCTGAGCGTATTAAGAACGTATCAAGACCTAAAAATCTAGATGAGGCATTATAATTGGCCTAAGAGCTGGAAAAATATTTCGCTTCTAACACGGAACAAGTTTTGTATTTCTCGAATAGCGGAAATCGGGGAAATAACCAAAGAAATTTTAACAATAGAAATAATAATTTTTTTAATAACAATAATCGAAGAAATAGTTTTGGTCCTAACGGCAACGGAAATAATTACAGCAATAGTAGGACAAATTACAACAACAAAGGGTCAAATAATAAGAACAACAATAACAATTTTGGTAATAATACTACTACTAGAAATAATAGACCAACAAACTATAGCAACAACCATTCTGGTAATAATTACAATAATAACCGAAATGGTGTTAGATATAATAATAGTAACAATAACAAGTAAAAGCGCTATATTCGGCTGTGCCGAATCTTATATACCCTTCACATTGACCTTTTGCAATCCCAAACTTTTTTTTATTTTTATCCATTTTTTTTACTTATAAAATATTTCTAATTTTTAAATAGGGGTAGGTGTCATTTTTTACGCTCCACGGGTGACGGGGAAGTTGTAGGGATTTTTATCCTAATTTTTACAAATTTTGTATGGCAACCCCCTTAGAGCGTGGAGATGGGGGGTAAGTATATCCTAGGAATATGTTTGGGAGGGCAAACTTATGGGGGTCAGTCGTACACTTTACTGCTGTAAGGCAAACTCTGAAGAAGTTGTGGACATTTTTACATCATTTTTGTAAATTTTGTATGGCAATCCCCTTAGGGCACGGAGAAAGGGGGTAGTATATTCTAGGAATATGTTTGGGAGGGCAAACTAATTGGGGTCGGTCGTACACTTTATTGCTCTAAGGCCAACACTGGAGGAGTTGTGGGCATTTTCATATCCTTTTTGAAAATTTTGTATGGCAACCCCCTTAGGGAGTGGAGATAGGGGGTAAGTATGTTCTAGGAATATGTTTGAGAGAAAAAACTAGTAGGGGTCGGTCGTACACTTTATTGCTCTAAGGCCAACTCTGAAGGAGTTGTGGGCATTTTTACATAATTTTTGTAAATTTTGAATGGCAACCCCCTTAGGGCGTAGAGATAGAGGGTAAGTATATTCTAGGAATATGTTTGGGAGGGCAAACTAATGGGGGTCGATCATACACTTTATTGCTCTTAGGCCAACTCTGAAGAAGTTGCTAGCATTTTTACATCATTTTTGTAAATTTTGTATGGCAACCCCCTTAGAGCGTGGAGATAGGAGGTAAGTATGTTCTAGGAATATGTTTGGGAGAAGAAATTAATGGGGGTCGGTCGTACACTCTATTGCTCTAAGGCCAACTCTAAAGAAGTTGTTGGCATTTTCATATCATTTTTGTAAATTTTGTATGGCAACACCCTCAGGGCGTGGAGTTAGGGGGTAAATATATTCTAGGAATATGTTTTGGAGAAGAAATTAATGGGGGTCGGTCGTAAACTTTATTGCTCTAAGGCCAACTCTGAAGAAGTTGTGGGCATTTTCATATCATTTTTGTAAATTTTGTATGGCAACCCCCTTAGGGCGTGGAGATAGGGGGTAAGTATATTTTAGGAATATGTTTGGGAGGGAAAATTAATGAGGTTCGGTCGTACACTTTATTGCTCTAAGGCCAACTTTGAAGAAGTTGTGGGCATTTTTACATCATATATGTAAATTTTGTATGGCAACCCCCTTAGGACGTGGAGATAGGAGGTAAGTATGCTCTAGAAATACGTTTGGGAGGAAAAACTAATTGGGGTCTGCAATACATTTTTTCCTCTACGGGCGACTCCGAGGAAGTTGAAGCGATTTTTACGATTTTTATGAAATATTCGATACGCTATATCTCGGAAACTAATACAGATATCGAAATCAAATGTTCCACAGAAAGTGATTGGACATCAAAGGCTACGCTCTTGAGAAATAATTTTTTTGGTGGGGGCAAAAACAGGGGTAGCTCCCATACAAATTAATGATTTGTATGAAATTTTCGATACGCTATATCTCGGAAACTATAACAGATATCGAAACGAAATGTTCTACATAAAGTAATTGGGCAATAAGGGCTACGCCTTAAAGAAAAAATTTTTTGGTTGGGGGCAAAAAAGGGGTAGCTCCCATACAAATTAACGATTCTTGTGAAATATTCGATACGCTATATTTCGGAAACTATAACAGATATCGAAATGAAATGTTCTACAAAAAGTAATTGGGCCATAAGAGATACGCCTTAAATAAATAATTTTTTGAGTGGGGGCAAAAAAAGGGGTAGCTCCCATACAAATTAACGATTTTTGTGAAATATTTGATACGCTATATCTCGGAAACTATAACAGATATCGAAATGAAATGTTCTACAAAAAGTAATTGGGCCATAAGGGCTACGCTTTAAAGAAAAAATTTTTTGGGTGGGGGCAAAAAAAGGGGTAGCTCCCATACAAATTAACAATTTTTGTGAAATATTCGATACGCTATATCTCGGAAACTATAACATATATCGAAATGAAATGTTCTACAAAAAAAAAAATTGGGCCATAAGGGCTACGCCTTAAAGAAAAAATTTTTTGAGTGTGGGCAAAAAAAGGGGTAGCTCCCATACAAATTAACGATTTTTTTGAAATATTCGATACGCTATATCTCGGAAACTATAACAGATATTGAAACCAAGTGTTCTACAGAAAGTGATTGGACATCAAAGGCAAATTTTTTGTGTGGAGGCAAAAAAAGGGGTAGCTCCCATACAAATTACCGATTCGTATGAAATTTTCGATACGTTATATCTGGGAAACTATAACAGATATCGAAATCAAATATTCTACAAAAAGTGATTGAACATCAAGGGCTACGCTCTTAAGAAAAACTTTTTTGTGTGGGGGCAAAAAATGGGGTAGCTTCCATACAAATAAATGATTTGTATGAAATTTTCGATACGCTATATCTCGGAAACTATAACAGATATCGAAACCAAGTGTAATACAGAAAGTGATTCGACATCAAGGGCTACGCTCTTAAGAAAAAATTTTTTGAGTGGGGGCAGAAAAAGGGGTAGCTTCCATACAAATTAACGATTTGTATGAAATTTTCGATACGCTATATCTCAGAAACTATAACAGATGTCCACATCAAATGTTCTACAAAAAGTAATAATCAAATAATTCATAAATTTTGGAGAAAAAGTTGGAGAAGAGCAGGGGGACTAGAACATCCCATATCATTTAACAAGTTTTCTTAACCTTTAAATATGAATAATGTCGAAAACTTTTAAAACTCTCGACCTCAAATCTTCTTCATCTGTTTCTATTATTCATACGAACGTTAAAATTTTGTATATTTTTCTATGGACTTTAAAACTCGCACAAGGTTTTTTATTATATTATTTGCAGTACAAAATTACTCAGTTGGGTATATTTAAAGACCAATGTGAAGGGTATATAAGATTCGGCCCAGCCGAATATAGCGCTCTTACTTGTTTTCTTTTTTTTGTTGTTTTTTGTTGTTATTTTATTATTGCATGCAAAAGTATTTTCTTTGTTGTTGTTGTAGACTCAAAAAAAACGAGGTAGTCTTGGTTTTTTGCTTATATCTAGGTCATTTATCGGGCGATTTTGCTGAATTTCAATATCGATTTTCTCGCGACTATCTGCGACAGTTTGATACCACACTCGGGTCTATGCAATATCGGGGGGCTTCAGAAAGTTGATTTCAACCATAACACGGACAGACGGACATCGCTAAATCGGCTTCCCTATCTATAAGGATCAAGAATATATATACTTTATGGGGTCCCAAATGGATAATAAAGAAATTACAAACGGAATGACAAACTTATATATACCCTTATCACTTATGTGAAGGGCATAAAAATTGCAATCACAATAACGAAAATAAACGAAATAGAAATTTTTAGAATAGAAATGTGCATAACGTACAGGAAAACTACGAGGACCCACTATCGAGAGGACCGATAATACGATTAGATAATATTTTCCAAATATCGAATAACATTACAAATTTCATTGAATTAAACTTAGGCAAAAATTTAAAACTTACATTTACACTGGAGCAGACATCTCTTTGTGTAAAATCAATAAATTAAACGAAGATTCCATACATATCGATAAAGAAAGATCAATTAGCTTTACAGCTATCACTACAGAAAAAATTAAATCTATGGGAACATCAGAATTAAGTTTCACCATAAACGATTTCACCGAACAATATAAATTTTACATCGTTGACGAAGAATTTCCAATACCAACGGACGGAATTTTAGAAAGGGATTTCTTTTCAAGATTCTTATGCAAAATTGACTATTAAACCTTTACGCTAACTCTCACTTTGGGAAATGAAGAGATTACTGTACCTATGAAATCATTGATAAATAAAAATTATTGCATAAAGGTAGAAAAACGATCTGAAAGTATTCATCCTACACTCTAAAACATTTTCAAAAATTTACGATCATATATGACCTAATTAATTGTTGAAAAAAGTCTTGCTGCCTAAAATTGGGTCGATTTTTATATTATTAGAAGTTAAAAAACAAAAACTATGTAATTTTAAACAAAAGTTATATATTTCCGTTAAAAGTGTTTATTTCTCAACAATATATGCTTAAAAGCTAGCAATATGTGTCTATAAACATCAAAATGTTAAATATTAAACATATCTGTCTAAAAACACTATTAAAATGTATGGAATAAACAATTAAGAAAGAAGAAGCACAAAAGTGTACACGATTTAATAAAAGAACACGTGATTTTCTACAAAATTAAAAAATTAATATCTTGTGTGTAAGGATATCATAATTATTAATAATAATTAGTTGTTTGTATATAGTCGGTAACATTTATTACTTAAATTCAAAAATAAAGTTAATATTATAAGTGAGATTGGCTAGTAAAGAAGAAACTGTTAAAAAGTACATGGCGGATTGTTTTTTAAGGAAATTTTTAAAGAAATTTTTTAACAACTCGCAACAACCTCCAACTGTCAAAGACATTGCAAACCAATGGCCAATGATTTTTAAAAAAGACTGTCTTTACTGACACTTTTACAAACTAATGGAGCTTGACGTTTACAAATTAAAAATAAATTCAATAATAATAAAAACTTTCTTTGGCCTTCAGCAAAATTCTGAAGAAAAATGTATAATAAAGGCGATTTGCAAAATTTTTAAAGAGAAAGATACCCTTGTCTTAAAGAAAAAACAGGTAATTGAAAAATGTCTTTAAACCTAGTTTTAAAAGCTCAAGCTCTAAATATATGTATGTGTTTTTTTAATTAATAGTTTGGTACCACGCTTGATGAGGTAAAAATCAAATAGAAATCGTAACTCCATGGATATCCATAGTTGGTAATTTTTCTTAAAGGCTTTTTTAATAGCGAAAGTTTCTTTAATTTCATAACTTTTTATATTTCTAGAAACATCAATAGAGGAGAATTACAGATCAACTCGCAAATGAGAGACAAAAAGCTTCATATAAACAATTTAGGGAAAATCAACACCTTGATACGCAAAATTGATTCAATTGTCAATTAAGCGTCGCAAGAACCGTGATTCGATGTTTTTAACAAGTGCTTATAACTTAAAGAAATTTTTATAATTTAAGTTTTTTTAGTTTAGATAAATAAAATTAAACTATTTATTATATGGATTTTTAACTAAAAAAATGGTTGAAAATTAAGTCAAAGGGGAAGAAAAAATTAGACACAATATGTGTACAAAATTTAAACATATTTTGTTTAAAAATCAACAAAAAGTTGAAAAAAATGCATGTCTAATTTTAGGTCGAAAATAGTCTGTAAAGTGTTGCCTACTATTATTGACGTAATTTTCAACAAAAGTGGTTTAGAGTGTATAAGTTGGATATACGTGAGGACAGCATTATTCTTAGTAAAAATATTAAGCCAGGTACATTTGTCAGTAATACAATAGTACCAGGAAAAGGCAATCACCATGTCAAAATACTGAATAAAACAGATAATCTCATAATTTTAGAAAATATTGATTTTGAAATAGAACCTCTACGAAACTACACAATAGTACAAAGTACACATAGACCTAGAGAAACAAATTTCAGCGAAGGCAGGTTTAGCAAATTCATAGACACCTTGAAAATTGACGTTAAGGATGAAAAAGCAAGAACAGAATTGATACAGATTTTCAAAGACTATGAAGAAATTTTTCATTTGAAGGGAGAGACATTAACTTCTAATAATTTTTATACACAAAATTTAAAAATCTTAGACAATATACCAGTTTAAATAAAGAACTAGCTAAGCCCCGTTGTGCTTCGCTTCACCAATCATAGTAAAATTACCAAAAATATGTAAATAAAAGCATTCATAATTTTTTTTTTTAATTTACTGGTTGCCCCACTTAAGTTGCAACAAATTATAAGTCAGCCCTACTCTTTAATTAACATATAAAAATTGGGAATTTATAAGGTTTATAGCTTTGGAGGTATCCAGAAAGCTTTAGTCATCAAAAATTCTTTTATAAACTTCTATATATAATTCTAGCCCTTTATTAACATATTAACATATTTTGGTAACCTGACGAATGCAATTTAAAAAATTTTTCTATTTTTATTGGTGGTTTTAAATGTACAAAAAGTACTAAAACATTATTTTAACCCTTTTTCCCTTTAGGGTCCAATAATTAAAAAAGGACCCAAAACCGAACTCATATTTTTTAGGCCTGTCGCACTCAATTTGAATAATCTTCCTATCTTTATTGGTTTTAAAGTTACAAATAACGCCTAAGTAAATGAAAATATGTATATTTTTAACCCTTTTTTACCCTTTGGGTCAAAAATTTAAAAAGGTTCGAAAAACGTAACCATATTTTTAAGACCTATCAAACGCAATTTAAATAATGGTTCAAAAGTAACTAAAAGTACCAAAATATATTTTAAATCATTTTTTCCCTTTCAGTCCAAAATTAAAAAAAAAACACTTGTCTGTTTAGTTCTTAAAGAAAACGCAAAACTTTTTAAATATTGTTTTTATCTTATATACTTCAGAAGAGAGAAGGTTGCAGCTTTTTCCCTTTTTGCCCCCTTTTTATCCCTTCACGGGCCGAATTTCAAAAAATTTATCAGTATTTAATAATTTCCAAAAAAAGTAGCATATTTTTCCTTCCATGTAAACATTTCAAAAAAATCAGTCCACTGGTCTGGCCATCTATAAAATAACAAGTAAGAGCGCTATATTCGGCTGTGCCGAATCTTATATACCCTTCACATTGACCTTTCGCAATCCCAAACTTTTTTTATTTTTAACCATTTTTTTACTTATGTAATATTTCTAATTTTTAAATAGGCTCTAAGGCCAACTCTAAAGAAGTTGTGGGCATTTTTAAATAATTTTTGTGGGCATTTTATCATTTTTGTAAATTTTGTATGGCAACCCTATTAGGGCGTGGAGATAGGGGGTAAGTATGTTCTAGGAATATGTTTGAGAGAAGAAACTAATAGGGGTCGGTCGTACACTTTATTGCTCTAAGGCCAACTCTGAAGAAGTTGGGGGCATTTTTACATCATTTTTGTAAATTTTGTATGGCAACCCCCTTAGGGCGTGGAGATAGGTAGTAAGTATGTTCTAGGAATATGTTTGGGTGGGCAAACTAATAGGGGTCGGTCGTACACTTTATTGCTCTAAGGCCAACTCTAAAAAGAAGTTGTGGGCATTTTTACATAATTTTTGTAAATTTTGTATGGCAACCCCATTAGGGCGTGGAGATAGGGGGTAAGTATGTTCTAGGAATACGTTTGGGAGGCAAACTAATGGGGGGCGGTCGTACACTTTATTGCTCTAAGGCCAACTCTGAAGAAGTTGTGGGCATTTTATCATTTTTGTAAATTTTGTATGGCAACCCCATTAGGGTGTCGAAATAGGGGGTAAGTATGTTCTTGGAATATGTTTGGAAGGGTAAACTAATAGGGCTCGGTCGTACACTTTATTGCTCTAAGGCAAACTCTGAAGAAGTTGTGGGCATTTTTACATAATTTTTGTAAATTTTGTATGGCAACCCCATTAGGGCGTGGAGATAGGAGGTAAGTAGGTTCTAGGAATATGTTTGGGAGAAGAAACTAATAGGGATCGGTCGTACACTTTATTGCTCTAAGGCAACCTCTGAAGAAGTTGTGGGCATTTTTACATAATTTTTGTAAATTTTGTATGGCAACCCCCTTAGGGCGTGGAGATAGGGGGTAAGTATGTTCAAGGAATATGTTTGGGAGGGCAAACTAATAGGGGTCGGTCGTACACTTTATTGCTCTAAGGCCAACTCTAAAGAAGTTGTGGGCATTTTTACATAATTTTTGTAAATTTTGTATGGCAACCCCCTTAGGACGTGGAGATAGGGGGTAAGTATGTTCTAGGCATATGTTTGGAAGGGCAAACTAATAGGGGTCAGTCGTACACTCTATTGCTCTAAGGCCAACTCTGAAGAAGTTGGGGGCATTTTATCATTTGGGTAAATTTTGTATGGCAGCCCCATTAGGGCGTGGAGATAGGGGGTAAGTATGTTTTAAGAATATGTTTGGGAGGGCAAACTAATGGGGGTCAGTCGTACACTTTATTGCTCTAAGGCCAACTTTGAAGAAGTTGTGGGCATTTTTACATCATATATGTAAATTTTGTATGGCAACCCCCTTAGGACGTGGAGATAGGAGGTAAGTATGCTCTAAGAATATGTTTGGGAGGGCAAACTAATGGGGGTCAGTCGTACACTTTATTGCTCTAAGGCCAACTTTGAAGAAGTTGTGGGCATTTTTACATAATTTTTGTAAATTTTGTATGGCAACCCCCTTAGGACGTGGAGATAGGGGGTAAGTATGTTCTAGGCATATGTTTGGAAGGGCAAACTAATAGGGGTCGGTCGTACACTCTATTGCTCTAAGGCCAACTCTGAAGAAGTTGGGGGCATTTTATCATTTGGGTAAATTTTGTATGGCAACCCCATTAGGGCGTGGAGATAGGAGGTAAGTAGGTTCTAGGAATATGTTTGGGAGAAGAAACTAATAGGGATCGGTCGTACACTCTATTGCTCTAAGGCCAACTCTGAAGAAGTTGGGGGCATTTTATCATTTGGGTAAATTTTGTATGGCAGCCCCATTAGGGCGTGGAGATAGGGGGTAAGTATGTTCTAAGAATATGTTTGGGAGGGCAAACTAATGGGGGTCAGTCGTACACTTTATTGCTCTAAGGCCAACTTTGAAGAAGTTGTGGGCATTTTTACATCATATATGTAAATTTTGTATGGCAACCCCCTTAGGACGTGGAGATAGGAGGTAAGTATGCTCTAGAAACACATTTGGGAGGAAAAACTAATGGGGGTCTGCAATACATTTTTTCCTCTACGGGCGACTCCGAGGAAGTTGAAGCGGTTTTTACCTTATTTTTTAAAATTTTGTATGGCAACCATGTCAGGGGCTGGAGATAGAGAGTAAGTATGTTCCACAAAAATGTTTTGATGGAAAAAATAATTTGGGTCGGTCTTACATTTTACCTTTGTAGGAGAACCCTGGAAGCCGTAGGAGCGATTTTAAAAATGTTTAAATTAAGCTTTGTATGGCAACGCTGTTATATGTATGAACACTTATACTAAAATAACATTTTTGGTTTGGGTGTATTTCAATAATATCAACATGACTGATTCTGTTTTTGTCTTTTTTTGTTGTTTTTTTTGTTGTTTTTTTTATTATTACATGTAAGAGTATGTTCTTTGTTGTTGTTGTAGACTCAAAAAACCGAGGTAGTCGTGGATTTTTGCTTATATCTCGGTCATTTATCGGGCGATTTTGCTGAATTTCAATACCGATTTTCTCGCGACTATCTGTGACAGTTTGAGACCACATTCGGGTCTAAGCGATATCGGGGGGCTTCAGAAAGTTGATTTCAACCATAACACGGACCGACGGGCAGACGGACATCGCTAAATCGGCTTCCCTATCTATAAGGATCCAGAATATATATACTTTATGGGGTCCCAAATGGATAATAAAGGAATTACAAACGGAATGACAAACTTATATATACCCTTATCACTTATGTGAAGGGTATAAAAACATTTATACATACACACATACATACATACATACATACATACATACATACATACATACATACATACATACATACATACATACATACATACATACATACATACATATATACATACATACATACATACATACATACATACATACATACATACATACATACATACATACATACATACATACATACATACATACATACATACATACATACATACATATGTACATACATACATACATACATACATACATACATACATACATACATACATACATACATACATACATACATACATACATACATAAATACATACATACATACATACATACATGCATACATACATACGTACATACATACATACAACCCTTCTTTATATAATACTAGCAAACGCGGTGCGCTCCGTTACACCCCATTAGAAAATATTAATGGTAGGTAGGGATGGGATGGAAGGGATATAAAAAAATAAGAAATATCTTTTAACATTTTTGTACATATGTTTGACACAAAACTACATTTATTGTTTTTTTAACTGAGATCCTTTTTTAATGTATATAAGCAAAAGCATTCACATTAGAGGTGAGCGATCCCGTCATTGTTAGGGAATATCGTTAATAGTGAATGCGGTTATTTAAACAGTGACGGTGATCACTGTTTAGCATTTTTCACTTCTTGCAAAAGAGTTACTTTAATCTCTGTTAAATTAATATACATACATAATGTTATTTTAAGCAGTGATTATGCGATTTTAGTTTTTTTTTTAACGAACTCCTGAACAACGCATTGGAAAAAAAATTTAAATGATAAATAAGAATTCAAAATATTTATGAATAAGAAATATCAATTTTCAATAGGTATGTAGTTGCAACAATATCCCATATTTATATTAATATTTTAAATTTACTTTAAACAAAATTTTGATACAAAATTTAAATTTATACCTTTTGAGATAAGTTTTAAAGCTCCCTTGGTGCATTAAGGTAAAGCTTTAATTTAGAAAAGCAGCTTACAATTCTTGTTAAATAGATTCCAAACATAAAAATATATAAAAATAGTTGAAATCCATTGTAACAAAAACAAGTAACACAAATTAAGCTGTATATGTACATAACACAACTAAGTATAATATAAAATTTGTGCTTTTTCTCGTTTAAACGTGTTCGTCGGTCATTAAGGACTTGTCCAGCTTTTGAAAATATTCTTTCGTATGGAACTGACGATCCTAATGCACAATAATTTTCTTGAGCTATTTAAAAAAGATTTGGATATATATTTTTATTTGTACCCCACCAATCAAAAATATTTTTACTTTACTGATAATTGAAAATGAAGTTCAAAAAGCCTGATCGTAATAACTAAAATTTCATTTCAGCTAACGATTTATATACATATATCGCTCATTTACTCAAATGTCGTAATTCAAGAAACGCATTTTTGGCGTTAACGATTCAGAACTGTTTGTTATGCTATGCATTATGTCGTATATAAGTTTCATATTGAAAATGTTTCTACTTAAAAAAATGTATTTATTCTTTTCTATATAACGCAAGCAAACTAAAAACTTCATACGCATTTTTTTCGAAATATTTTTTTTATTACGGCGTTGTTTGCGCAAATGAGCGAATTGCTTATTGTTGTACCCTAACAAAGATTTTCGCTCGTGTAAAGTTATATTTTTGTTAGCTGTACTTTTTTTTTCATTTTAGCTAACGATATGTATTTAAAATAAATGTGTGTATAAATCTGTTTTTGAGTATTAATGCTCTAGCCGGCTCATAGTTAAATTTTAACCGCCGTCGCGGACAAACGGTACTCGGCGCAGATCTCTGACGACACCTTTCTGGTAAAGTTTTTCACACCACTTTCACAAACACACATATAAAAACATAAGCGCTTTACTTTTTTATAGAACAAAATGTAAACATGAAGCACAAAAATGTTACTTTACATTTTGCAAAGTTTAACATAATAAGAGTAACATCGCAGGGAAATGTTACTGCACAATATTTCTAAATAATACTTTGAGTAACATAATAAATTAAAAGTAACACTATAGTAGAAACAGTTACTTCACAGTTTATGTCACTGTCGGTCCCAGTGATTCGCAAGTCACAGGTATAAAATCACAGGTACGGAAATATCGCTCATCTCTAGTTCACATACAGCGTGTGTGTGTATGTTTGTAAATTGCTCTTTTGCTTGGTTTTTATCCCATTATAAGCTCCATTTAGTAGTACTTAGGCTATTGCACAAAATTTTGAGACTAAATGTATCACCCTCTGTTTAAAAAAATAATAATTTTGTATGGGAGCTACCTCTTCCCCTGCTTCGATCATAAAAATATTTTACTCAAATAGAAAAATGTTTAATTGAATAACTTTCACAAAATTTTAAGCAAATAGCGATTATAGTTCTCGAAATATACCATCAAGTCTATTTAATTCGTATGGGAGGTACTACGCCCACTTAAGGTAAAAAAATAAAATATAGCCTATCTCCGTTCAGGAAGCAAAAAAATAACATTAGTGAAAAAATCATCAAAATCGGTTAGGTAGTTCCGGAGAAAAATCAAGACATACAAAAAAACTTTTCCTCTTTATTATTAGTATAGATATAGATAAGCAAAAGCGTTCACATACAGCGTGTGTGTGTATGTTTGTAAATTGCTCTTTTGCTTGGTTTTTATCCCATTATAAGCTCTATTTAGTAGTACTTAGGCTATCACTTCCCCTGCTTCGATCATAAAAATATTTAACTCAAATAGAAAAATGTTTAATTGAATAACTTTTACAAAATTTTAAGCAGATAGCGATTATAGTTCTCGAAATATACCATCAAGTCCATTTAATTCGTATGGGAGGTACTACGCCCACTTAAGGTAAAAAATTAAATATAGCCTATGTCCGTTCAGAAAGCAAAAAAATAACATTGGTAAAAAAATAATCATAATCGGTTAGGTAGTTTCGGAGAAAAATCAAGACATACAAAAAAACTTTTCGTCTTTATTATTAGTATAGATATGGGGATCACATTTCAAATATTTTTCAAAAGAAGTTCAAACTTCTCTTAAATTTTAATTTTTATTTATTGTTGAACTAATTGTTTTTAATACAAATTTTCGATTTTTAGTTTGGCTTTAGTTCATATAATTTCTTTTTTTTTTTTTTTTTTTTTATTAGAAGAAATTATTATTTTCCGTTAATGTTGAAAGAAACTTTCAATTTGAAAAAAGCTGATTGTTCTACCGTTACTAGCCGAGTAGAATGCATATTGTTATACCAAAATTTTATTATGCTTTTGTGCAAATATTTGTACCTCACCAATGAAAAAGGTCTGAGACCCTCCTCCAGTTATACCGATCGACACAGAATCACTGGGAGTTAATGTATTCTTGTGAACAAAGTAGAGACCGTATTTTTGCAGATATTTCGATGAAATTTGGAACAGATAAGTTTTTTGGCATAGGAAAAAAGCATGTTGTTTGTGGTGATGATCAGTTAATTTTTAGACAGAGCTCCCATACAAATGTCCTCCCGGATTAAGCGTTTTGGGCTATAACTGGCTCAAATATGGCCTTATCCTCACATAATTTTGCACGTTTATCTATCCTTATGCCACCCATTTTTGTACCGAAAATAAACATTATCGCTATATTTTTAAGCTTCATAAAAATTGCAACAATAGAAGAACCAGTATGAAAACTTAAATTTTTGTGGGCGCTGCAACCCTACATTTTTGTCCTTTAGAATTTCAGAAAAAGAGGCCTTCTATATGTGTGCCAAGTTTAAAAAAATCAGTGCATAATAGTACCAGCATAAAAAGTTTAACTTTTATGGGCGTGGCACCGCCCAAATTTTTACCTTCAAAATTTTAACTTTAGAAGCCGTTTATGTGCGAACTAATTTTCAAAAATCGGTCTGGAAGAGGAATTTAAATTATGTTTCTACCTTAATTGATTTTAAAGTTACAAAAAGGACTAAAACATAATTTTAACCCTTTCTTCCCCTTAGGGTCTAATAATTAAAAAAGTATATAAAAACGAACTCATATTTTTTAGGCCTGTCACACTTAATTTGGTTTAAAAGTTACAAAAAAGGCATAAAAAATCATTAATTTTAGGCCCAAAGGGGGAATTTCGGGCCTAAAATTAAAAAAAAGTACGAAAAACGTAATCATATTTTTGTAAGACCTATCGAACGCAATTTGAAAAACTTTTTTCATCTCTATTGGTTTAAAGGTAACAAAAAGTACCAAAATATAATTTTAACCCCCTTTTTCGCCCTTTCAGACCAAAATTTTAAAAAAACTCCAGATACCTGTCTGTTTATTTCTTAAGGAAAACGCTAAACTTTTTAAATTTTGTTTCTATCTTATATACATCAAAAGATAGTAAGTTACAGATTTTTCCCTTTTTGTCCCCTTTTTATCCCTTTACGGGCCCAATGTTTAAAAATTCATGTGCATTTAAGCAAACATGTAAAGTTTAACACGTGTTATAAATTTCATGTATTTAGCTCTAGGCGTTTGATCAATATGGATTTGGGTAATTTTGTTACTTGACCTTCCCACACAAATGGGCGTATTGTGGGCGTGGCAGCAATAGCTAAAAAAAAAAGTAGCCTAGTTCCTTCCAGACTTGAAATAACTCCCTGTAAAAATTTCAAAAAAATCGTTCCACTGGTGTGGCCAGCTATAAAATACAAACATACATACATACCTATTTACATACATACACCCCTTCTTTATATAAAAGATTATAGATTACCACATACACAATATGATGAAATCAATGATAAAGTACAACAATTATTGGATGAAGACATCATTGAACCATCAACTAGTGCATATAATTCACCATTATTAGTAGTGCCGAAAAAGAGCAAGAGTGAGAGATTTCCGACAACTCAACAAAAAGATAGTAAATGATAAATTTCCATTAACAAGACTAGAGGATGTATTAGACCGTTTAGGAAGAGCAAAATATTTTTCAACTCTAGACATGACCAACTCATTTTATCAAATAAATGAAGACGAGAATTCGAGACATCTAACGGCATTTTCAACTAGGGTTGGTCATTATCAATTTAAACGATTACCATTTGGTTTGAAGATTTCTTCCAATAGTTTTCAAAGGCTGTTAACAATAGCATTAAGTGGCTTAGACTCCAAAGCATTTTTATACGTAGACGATATTATTGTATTTGGATGCAGTTTAAAACATCATAATAAAAACTTGGTGAAAGTATTCGAACATTTGCCAAAATATAACTTAAAATTAAATGCATCAAAATGTGTATTTTTGAAATCCGAAGTAATTTATTTAGGACACCAAATAACGAAAAACGGTATACGAACAGATCCTTCAAGACACAAGGTAATAGAACAATATCCAGTTCCAAAAGACAAAGATGAGGTTAAAAAGTTTGTAGCATTTTGTAATTATTATAGACGTTTCATAAAAGATTTTGCTGAAATCACAAAATGCCTAAGCGACCAGACTAAAAAACGAAAAGAATTTAAATGGACTGAAGATTGTCAACAAGCTTTTGACCTATTAAAGACGAAATTAATTAGCGCACCAATACTAAGATATCCAGATTTTGAACAACCCTTTATATTGACTACTGATGCATCGAATTATGCATTAGAAGTTGTTTTATCACAGGGGAAAATTGGAGAAGATTTTCCGATTTCTTATGCAAGGAAAGCATGATTTAAATAAACCAGTGACTGAGAAAGAACTACTCGCGATCCCCTGGGATATACAATTCTTCAGACCATATTTGTATGGTAGAAAGTTTATTGTGGTCACAGATCACAGACCACTTGTTTCACTTTTTTCACATAAAAATCCTTCATCTAAGTTGACTAGGATACGAATAGATTTATCGGACTATGATTTTGAAATTGTTTATAAGAGAGGAAAAATAAATACGAACACAGATGCTCTGTCAAGGATAAAATTAGATTCTGAGATGTTGAAAAATATGATAGAAGAAGACAAAAGTAAACCATCAAAAATTTTAGCAAAAATACGTGGAATGAAAGCAAAGGAAAATACTGAGAATGTGGAAATGAATAATATGAATGACATATCCCAAGGCCAACATAAAAATCATATGTGGGAATGTACATCTCTACAAGATATAAAGAATATACGTGAATTCAAATTTAATATTATAAAAACCGGTATAAGAAATATGAAAAAAGGACCCAAGGATGGCACCATAGAAACTGAAAACAAGTAAGAGCGCTATATTCGGCTCTGCCGAATCTTATATACCCTTCACAATGACCTTTTGCAATCCCAAACTTTTTTTATTTTTATCCATTTTTTTTACTTATGAAATATTTCTAATTTTTAAATAGGGGTCGGTGTCATTTTTTAACGCTCCACGGGTGACGGCGAAGTTGTAGGGATTTTTATCCTTATTTGTACAAATTTTGTATGGCAACCCCCTTAGGGCGTGGAGATAGAGGGTAAGTATGTTCTAGGAATATTTTTGGGAGAAGAAATTAATAGGGGTCGGTCGTACACTTTATTGCTCTAAGGCCAACTCTAAAGAAGTTGTGGGCATTTTACATCATTTTTGCAAATTTTGTATGACAACCCCATTAGGGCGCGGAGATATTGGTTTAGTATGTTCTAGGAATATGTTTGGGGGAAGAAACTAATGGGGTCGATCGTACACTTTATTGCTCTAAGGTTAACTCTGAAGAACTTGTGGGCATTTTCATATAATTTTTGTAAATTTTGTGTGGCAACCCCCTTAGGGCGTCGTGATAAGAGGTAAATATATTCTAGGAATATGTTTGGGAGGGAAAACTAATGGGGGTGGGTCGTACACTTAATTGCTCTAAGGCTAACTCTAAAGAATTTGTAGGTTTTTGCATATCATTTTTGTAAATTTTGTATGGCAACCCCATTAGGGCGCGGAGATATTGGTTTAGTATGTTCTAGGAATATGTTTGGGAGAAGAAACTAATGGGGTCGATCGTACACTTTATTGCTCTAAGGTTAACTCTGAAGAACTTGTGGGCATTTTCATATAATTTTTGTTAATTTTGTATGGCAACCCCTTTAGGACGTGGAGATAGGGGGTAAGTATGTTCTAGGAATATTTTTGGGAGAAGAAATTAATAGGGGTCGGTCGTACACTTTATTGCTCTAAGGCCAACTCTAAAGAAGTTGTGGGCATTTTACATCATTTTTGCAAATTTTGTATGACAACCCCATTAGGGCGCGGAGATATTGGTTTAGTATGTTCTAGGAATATGTTTGGGAGAAGAAACTAATGGGGTCGATCGTACACTTTATTGCTCTAAGGTTAACTCTAAAGAACTTGTGGGCATTTTCATATAATTTTTGTAAATTTTGTGTGGCAACCCCCTTAGGGCGTCGTGATAAGAGGTAAATATATTCTAGGAATATGTTTGGGAGGGAAAACTAATGGGGTCGGTCGTACACTTTATTGCTCTAAGGCCAACTCTAAAGAAGTTGTGGGCATTTTACATCATTTTTGCAAATTTTGTATGACAACCCCATTAGGGCGCGGAGATATTGGTTTAGTATGTTCTAGGAATATGTTTGGGAGAAGAAACTAATAGGGGTCGGTTGAACACTTTATTGCTCTAAGGCCAACTCTGAAGAAGTTGTGGGCATTTTCATATCATTTTTGTTAATTTTGTATGGCAACCCCTTTAGGGCGTGGAGATAGGGGGTAAGTATGTTCTAGGAATATGTTTGGGAAAAGAAATTAATGGGGGTCGGTCGTACACTTTATTGCTCTAAGGCCAACTCTAAAGAAGTTGTGGGCATTTTACATCATTTTTGCAAATTTTGTATGACAACCCCATTAGGGCGCGGAGATATTGGTTTAGTATGTTCTAGGAATATGTTTGGGAGAAGAAACTAATAGGGGTCGGTTGAACACTTTATTGCTCTAAGGCCAACTCTGAAGAAGTTGTGGGCATTTTCATATCATTTTTGTTAATTTTGTATGGCAACCCCTTTAGGGCGTGGAGATAGGGGGTAAGTATGTTCTAGGAATATGTTTGGGAAAAGAAATTAATGGGGGTGGGTCGTACACTTAATTGCTCTAAGGCTAACTCTAAAGAATTTGTAGGTTTTTGCATATCATTTTTGTAAATTTTGTATGGCAACCCCATTAGGGCGCGGAGATATTGGTTTAGTATGTTCTAGGAATATGTTTGGGAGAAGAAACTAATGGGGTCGATCGTACACTTTATTGCTCTAAGGTTAACTCTGAAGAACTTGTGGGCATTTTCATATAATTTTTGTAAATTTTGTGTGGCAACCCCCTTAGGGCGTCGTGATAAGAGGTAAATATATTCTAGGAATATGTTTGGGAGGGAAAACTAATGGGGGTGGGTCGTACACTTAATTGCTCTAAGGCTAACTCTAAAGAATTTGTAGGTTTTTGCATATCATTTTTGTAAATTTTGTATGGCAACCTTAGGGCGCCGAGGTAGGGGGTAAGTATGTTCTAGGGATATGTTAAGAAGAAAAAATAATGGGGGTCGGTCGTACACTTTATTGCTCTAAGGCCAACTCTAAAGAAGTTGTTGGCATTTTCATATCATTTTTGTAAATTTTGTATGGCAACCCTCTCAGGGCGTGGAGATAGGGGGTAAATATATTCTAGGAATATGTTTGGGAGAAGAAATTAATGGGGATCGGTCGTACACTTTATTGCTCTAAGGCCAACTCTGAAGAAGTTGTGGGCATTTTCATATCATTTTTGTAAATTTTGTATGGCAACCCCCTTCGGGCGTGGAGATAGGGGGTAAGTATATTTTAGGAATATGTTTGGGAGGGAAAATTAATGGGGGTCGGTCGTACACTTTATTGCTCTAAGGCCAACTTTGAAGAAGTTGTGGGCATTTTTACATCATTTTTGTAAATTTTGTATGGCAACCCCCTTAGGACGTGGAGATAGGAGGTAAGTATGCTCTAGGAATACGTTTGGGAGGAAAAACTAATGGGGGTCTGTAATACATTTTTTTCCTCTACGGGCGACTCCGGGAAAGTTGAAGCGGTTTTTACCTTATTTTTTAAAATTTTGTATGGCAACCATGTCAGGGGCTGGAGATAGAGAGTAAGTATGTTCCACAAAAACTGTTTGGATTAATAAAATAATTCGGGTCGGTCTCACATTTTACCTTGGTAGGAGAACCCTGGAAGCCGTAGGAGCGATTTTAAAAATGTTTAAATTAAGCTTTGTATGGCAACGCCGTTATATGTATGAACACTAATACAAAAAAAAAAATTTGTTTTGGGTGTGTTTCAATAATATCAACATGACTGATTCTGTTTTCTTCTTTTTTTGTTGTTTTTTATTATTGCATGCAAAAGTATGTTCTTTGTTGTTGTGGGAGACTCAAAAAAAACGAGGTTTTTTGCATATATCTCGGTCATTTATCGGGCGATTTTGCTGAATTTCAATACCGATTTTTTCGCGACTATCTGTGACATTTTGATACCACATTCGGGTCTATGCGATATCGGGGGGCTTCAGAAAGTTGATTTCAACCATAACACGGACAGACGGACATCGCTAAATCAGCTTCCCTATCTATAAGGATCCAGAATATATATACTTTATGGGGTCCCAAATGGATAATAAAGAAATTACAAACGGAATGACAAACTTATATATACCCTTATCACTTATGTGAAGGGTATAATAATAGCTTTGTAATGAACGTTAATGAAGATCTAGCAAAATACGTTTTGTCACTAGAGAAGTTAATGATTTATATGCATAAGCAAAATATAAAAAATCTCTCTTTATCATGCGAAGATAATATTTTTGAGCTTATATCATATAGATATTTGACCAAAATTTATAATGAGGTATACCAGAAATTATTGAAATCAAACAAATATAGAAATTTTAAATTAAATATTATATTGGGGGATTTCATGTCAAGTGACCCAACTTTTTTTTTCGATTGGAAAGAAATTTGGACCAAAGTAAGTTCTTGCAGAGAGTAGTTTAGACACAATTTTTTAACACGATCGGTCAAGAACTCTCTGAGCTAGAGGGGTTCAAAATTTGACGTTTTCGGCAAATAGGTGTTTTTTCTCATACATGTAGTTTATTACCTTTTGCTTTTAACAAAATTCGTCCCAAATACTTTCGATAGCTTTTTTTTCAATCTTCCAGAAAAAAATATTTTTAAAATTAAAAAAAATTTTTTTTTATTTTTTTTTTTATAAAATAATTAGAAAAAAAATTTTTTTTTCCAAATGTGCCCATTTTTTTTTTTTTTTTTTTTGCTCAAAAGAAAGCTTAGGTCTTTTGTTTGAAGAGCTTGGAAGTCGCTTAGTGGGATGCGAGTGGGATATCTATAAAAAATAATGTTTTGTAACTCAAGGTAGAGGTTTTCCAACTTTCGCGTATATTCTATATTAATTTTTTTGCTATTTATGTAAAATTTTCTCTTAAGCAAAAAAACAAAAATATTTTATGCTAAGAAACAAAATAATTTAACCTTTCCGATGGTATGCATTGCAAATATTAACAAAATGTGTTCAGACATTACCATATTAAAGTGATTTTATTCCAGAGGCCTACCATTTTGTTGGTAATGCAGTGTCGAGTGTATGAGACTTTATTTTCAATGCATACCGTCGGAAAGGTTAAATTATTTTGTTTCTTAGCATAAAATATTTTTGTTTTTTTGCTTAAGAGAAAATTTTACATAAATAGCAAAAAAATTAAAATAGAATATACGCGAAAATTGGAAAACCTCTACCTTGAGTTACAAAACATTATTTTTTATAGATATCCCACTCGCATCCCACTAAGCGACTTCCAAGCTCTTCAAACAAAAGACCTAAGCTTTCTTTTGAGCAAAAAAAAAAAAAAATGGGCACATTTGGAAAAAAAAATTTTTTTTCTAATTATTTTATAAAGAAAAAATAAAAAAAAAAATTTTTTTAACTTTAAAAATATTTTTTTCTGGAAGATTGAAAAAAAAGCTATCGAAAGTATTTGGGACGAATTTTGTTAAAAGCAAAAGGTAATAGACTACATGTATGAGAAAAAACACCTATTTGCCGAAAACGTCAAATTTTGAACCCCTCTAGCTTAGAGAGTTCTTGACCGATCGTGTTAAAAAATTGTGTCTAAACTACTCTCTGCAAGAACTTACTTTGGTCAAAATTTCTTTCCAATCGAAAGACATCGGTTTTAAAAGTTGGGTCACTTGACATGAAATCCCCCATTATATAAACCTTTGCAACACATTACGAATAAAAGAACGCAAATGAAAATTATAGAAGAATTTCACAATTCACCAATATCAGGTCATTTTGGTATAAGAAAAACTGTCCTAAAATTAAAACAACGTTACGTATGGAAAAAATATGAGAAAGATGGTTAGAGATTATACTAACAAGTGCGATAAATGTTTAAGAAATAAACAAACGAAGCACATTAAAAAAGAAATGATCATAACAGAAAGTCCTAACACTACCCAGCAAAAACTTACATTGCTTTGTAATGAGTTAAAATGCTAAAAAACCGTATTGGCACTACTTACTGATTAGCATTTTAACTCATTATTTTAACGTGGCGATGACATTGGAGGCAAGTAGTTACCATGCTCGCTTACAAATAGGGAGTTAAATAAGTACTTACCAAGCTCGCTTACAAAGATGGACTCACATAATATATCACTTTATTGGCATTTAAATAACATCTTACTTTTCAGGGCTCCAATAACTCATTGAGTATATGAAATCATATAAGCCATTATTAGTAAAAGCTTAATGAATAAATAAATTTATTGGCTTTTAGATATCTTACGAAATCAAAAACAAAACCTTTTATTCGTTTATAATTTTTGTTTTATTAAACACAAAAGAAATAGTAATAGTTCATGTACATGACTATTCAGCATGTAATATTTATATAGATAAGTAAAAACAAAAAAAAAACACTTCATTTTAATATATGTATATTACATACATATGTAATATGATAGTGAATAAAATAATTGTTAGGCCACAAATAGGACTGAATTTATATTCACTAAGGTATTCAATTTCAAGTTAAAAAAATTGTTTAATACTTAAAAATTTAGTATTATGCTATAAAAAAATAGTATTTAATGTAGTTAGCTACGTTTATACTTTCGAAATAATGTTAATATCCTTTTTTTTTAGGCTGGCTTCTTTAAAGTGACGGTTTTTGATATCTTTAACGGCTTTTCTTATATCTTCTTCAAAGAGTGGGAGTCGTTGGGGTTTAAAGTTGTATCTTAAATAAAAATATGGATATAACTTTAATTTCTTTTTATTTTTAGTGATACTAAATAAGAAAATTTTCCTATACTTACGTAGGAGAACGTTCATAATTCTTGCAAAGCCAGAGAGTCTTTTCTTTGAGTGAGTACCATTAAAATTTTGATTTAAAATCAAGTTTGGGCTAAAAGTTAACTTCAAGTTCTTTCTAATGCCTCTTTTCCAACTAAACATTTGACTGCATGAATCTAGAAAAAACATACATATATATGTATGCTACTCTATATAAATTTAATTATGCCCACCATTGCAGCTTTGTTTTCGTCGTCAATTGAGTCTTCCCATTCTTGTAAGCCATCATCAGTATCTATTGGAAAACGTTCTTGGTGTTTGGGATTTTTCCAAAGTGACGTTATTGTTGATTTAAGAGCAACTGTTTGTTCCGCCAAAATATTCGCCACATTTACATTTTGATTAGCCATTTTATCTAACAAAAAACTTTGAGAAGGTGACTCATTTTGTGTGCTTTGAAGAACGTGATCTATTTAAGTAAAATGAAAACTAATATAAAGATTGTTTTATTATACAAATGCATAAAGGTATACTTACTTTTGATTTCTTTTACTTCTTCTTGAATGGACTCCACTTTATTTAAGATTTCTATTAAAATATTGTCTGTTGTTTGAGACATTTTAATCTTTTTTGGTTTTGACATCTTTTAAATTGTTTTAGTGGTTTTCTGCAATTAAAACAAATTTATTTTCATAGGAAAGTTCAACCACTTTAGCTTGTATTAGGTATATCTTTTGTATAAAATGTTTGTTTTGTGTTGAAAGTATTTGTGGCAAAAGCAATATCCAAATGAAGAAAGTTTATGGGCTTGTCAAAAAATCTTTCCACATTTGAAAATTGTTTGACAACAAATGTGTCCTTGCTTATAATTGCTGTTATCTTAATATATTTTTTGCTTCTAGTTAAACATACATTATCTAGTGGCCCAGAGCTAAAATATCCTTTCGATATAGCAAGAGATTTTATGCGTCCTCAAAGGACTTTGGAAGAATTATAGCTTCTTTAGAAAAAGTATTATAAATTTGTTGTGTCAAGGGCTTTGGCATTTTTAAGTTCCTTTTTATTTTTTTCATGTAATTTTTAAAACTATACGCTGAAAATGCGTCCAGTGTGCCATATTGCTTAACGCAGTCTACCAAATGTAATAAGTTGTGAACATTATACGTAACGCTTAATCTTCCATACAGAACTGGAAATGTTTCAACAAACTCCATTATCATGTTTTTAGCATTCTCTATTTGCGCGTTGGTAGCTGTTTTTAAACTGTTTTTAAAATTCTATATGAACAATGCAGTAACAGAAAACGGTCGTATAGTTCACTAGGAATATTATTTTTTAAAACAACTATGCCAGTGTTTAACAAGAACTGTCTGAATTCAGTCGCTTTCCATCTTGAAAGTTCCGACAAACTTCGAGGCTTTCTAGAGAATTCACGTGGTATATTTTGGCGCAATGAAATAAGGTTTTCAGATATGAATTTGGTACAGGAATAATAGATTTTTTGTTAATCAAGGCTATCAACATTTTCTTTGCTATTCCAAGTTCTATTAAGTGCGTTGAGTCAATAGGAAACTGCGGCATCATTTTTATTCCGGCGGCTTCTAAATTCATTTCTAGTTCTAGATGCATTGGCTGGTGGAAACTTTTGAATTTTCTTTGTTTAAAATCTTCATCACTTCTGCTTTCTCCAACAGTTGTTTGGTATGTGTTTACATTGTCAATTCGTTTACCCACTTGTCGGCACCAGTGACAGCCATTGTGGGCCGGCGCGTCGCATATAAAAGCCCGAATTTTAACATCTATTTTTTCCATTACAATTGAATCCGGACGTGTTTAACTCCAATATCTCCGCAGTAAAATCATGCAAATAACAATTAACACTTACTGGTTTATGTTTTCCCACATAGCATCCAATCATAAATACTTCACACTGTGAAATATCAACAAATCGACCTAGTATGGGCCATAAACCAACTTCGGAACTTTTGAAAACAGGAAGCCCATCTATTCCAATGTCGATTAAAACGCATTTGAGATCAAGTTCTTCAAATAAACTTGCAACTTTTTCCAGTTGTTTTATTAACCCGATATGAACATATTTTCCAGGACAAATTGTTCTTTCTCTGCAATTGTTGTATTTGCCTATAAGTCCTTGGATCGAAGTGGGTACGTTTACTTCTACTGATTTCAGAATTTTTAATAAATCGTCTGCGCATGCAACTGTTGGCTTGTGCATTAGAAACCATTTTCTTAATATAATGGCTAAAGTTTCCTTCGAGCCAATTGTGGTTATGTGGAGTTCATTTGAAATGTCAACACTTTCCGCATATGCCAAGGATAATTGCTGCACTTTACTGGAGACACTGTTGGTAGGTGTATCACTATGCTCTGACTGCACTGTCTTTTGAATTTCAAAAAGGATCTCTTCTTTTCCTTTTTTTTATTCTTTTAGCCTGCCTTTTACCAATCATAATTAAAACCGAAAAATGTTTACCTTGTTTTGCTTTTTTTTTTAATGCTGTTAAAATTTTACACTAAATTTTGCACTTATTGTTTTTTTCTATTGTTTTAAGCTTGCATTTTTGTAATTATGTATTTAACGTTTTTCTCTTATTGCGCACTACTCCGTTAAAAATATTTTAAAGTATAAAAGTAACCAATAGATCCAAAAAAGTTGTATTCAATAATCAGTAATGGCAATTCAGCGTTTTTTAATTTTATAATAGGATTAATAACATAAAGTTTTTTTTAGTATTTACGCTCGTAAAAAATAAACGCTCATATTTTTAATAATTATAATACGTTTATTAGGGGCCTACTGACAATTATTCCATAGACATCTGTCGAATGAACCCCTAATAAGCCGACTATAACTACCATGAATATGAGCAATAAAATATAGTTATAAGTTAAATTGTTAAAACTAAAGGTATAACAGAGAAGAAATTGCTAAAAGTTATTAGTTTTTAATACATTTTATTTTAAACAAAGGTTACCTTCATGTTTTAGAAACCGGCTATTTTGTCAAATCTTTTTTATTCTGAATTTTTATAAAGTCTAATGGTTCACCCTGTTGTAATATAAATAATGCAATCAAGGTAAAACCGTACAAGGTAGTAGGATGACTACTACAAACACAACACCAAATCACACTTTTACATCGTAAATCTGACACAATGAAATGATAAAAAGTAAAGACACAAAAACAGGCAAACATAAGTATGCAGCCATGGAACAAATACCTTATAAAACACATAGGGGTATTTTGTCATTCTAGCCGGACATTACTTCTTATTTTTTACAATAAAGCTTCTTAAAAATTAATGAGTGTTCCTAGATTGATGAAACTTGGCAGAAACATGTACTGTAGTCATAGGCATTTAAGGATTAAAAATAATAAAAATTGAACCAGTTGGGGAAAAGTTACCCTTAGAAGAACTAATACCACCTCTGAAAAATTGAAACTGTTTTTAAGTTTTCAGTACTATTGTTATGCAATGCAACTTTAAACGTAAGCGAAAGCTAAAATAAATCTACACTTGGACAGTGTCGTCCTCTCCCCTTTCGTGGGCGGCGGCATAAAGCAAAATTTGCAAATATAATGTTTATAATAAAATAATGGAAAACTTCCGCCCAAATGCTATAAAAGTAAAATTTTGAAGATTTTATGGGTAGAGGCAGAAATACCCCTAAACCCTACCCCCTCGATACGGCCCTGCACAAAAAATTTTTTTTATATATTTTGCTAATTTTCACAAAAGATTTATTTTAAAGCTTGTTTGTCGCTTTTTTTTGTTATTCAATGTATTAAATTTATCTGAAAATAAGTAATTTATATATAAAAATAACTTGTTTACAGAAGTAACAATTTATTTAAAGTTCACACAATTTTTTTTCTAAAAATCTCAATTCCTCCTTAACAGATTTATCTTTACATTCATGAACTATTTGTAATAACTCTTATCTTTTATAAACTTTTTCCATTTTACTCTCGTAGTTTTAAAAGTGTCCTGAAAACAATTGCGTGCAGTAACCACAATATATATACACTAACAAAATAAGTACTTGAAGCACAGATTTGTTTCTCTTTAAAAAATAATTTTTTTACACAATTTTTGAAGGTTTTGAAGGCAGGTAAATTTATTTTTTTTTGCATAAAATAGCGTTATTAAGAAAGTTGTCACACAGGTGTTACCAGTTTAGGGGATGGCAAAAACTACTGCCTCGATCATTCCTTTTTATACATGCGATATCATATATGACTTAATTTGCTCAAGATTATGTCGAAATTTGTCTGTGCAACACTGCGCGGAGGCTTTTATTACAAATGCAACCTTGGGATATCCATTATTAGTGACTTACAAATCCGAAAAATTACAGTAACGGAAACGTACTATAAGAAGATGTCAAAAGTTTTTAGTATTCACAATTATTTACAATATACAAAGTATTTAAACTAAGATATACAACGCATGATATTAAAGAAAATCGAAGATATTATTTGAACGTCATTCAATTAATTCATTATTTTATCGTACATATTTCAAAGAAAAGAAAATATAGAAGTGTTCAAAATGGTTATATAATCAAACAGAACACCGACATTATGTTTTTGACGTAAAATTATGCTGCCAAATTACGTTATAAAATGGAATCTGAAAATGTCACATTTATTATAATCAGCTGGGTCTCGATATTACCTGGTTGAGTTTAGCCTATTCACCCTATATTTAAATGTATCTACCTATTTTGCAACAAAAATATGACTGCATGTATTTTGGTTATTGTGACTTCAATAAAATAAAATTAAGTTGTCATCACTGTTTTCTATTTAATTACATATGATACCGGTTATTCATAGTTGAAGAACACAACACTCGTATTTTTTTTGTTTATTGTTTTTAATCAAAAAAAAAAAAAAAACAAACAACAAAGTAGCTTGAAATATTAAAGTAATAAATTTAAAGCAAGTAGTGCACTATATTCGGCTGTGCTAAATCTTTTATACCCTCCACAACGTGTAGGGGCTTCCACCCTAATTTTTTAAATTTTGTACGGAACCCCCTTGGTAGTGGAGATAGGGGGTGAGTATATTCTAGGAAAATGTTTGCAAAAAATATGAAATGGTGTCAGTCCTGCATTTGACCTATCCACGAGCACCCTTAAAGCTGCAGGGTGGGATTTATTACAATTTCCGAAACTTTATATGTGTGGCCCCTTTGGCGATGGTGATAGGGCGTAAGTATGTTCTAGGAATATGTTTTAGACAGACAACTAATCGAGGTCTGTGATACATTTTATTCCTCTAGGGGCAACTCCGGGTAAGTTGTGTGGATTTTTTACCCTATTTTTTCAAATTTTATTAGTCAGTTATTGGGCAATTCTGATCGATTTATATGGTGATTTTTCGCAGATATTTCTGATAGTTTTATGCCACTTACGGGCGTCAACCATAGTACGGACTGACGTTCCTGTCTATAAGGATCAAGAAAATATATACTTTATGGGGTTGCAGATGGATATCAAAGAATTAACAAACGGAATAACATATACTTATGTGAAGTACATCAAAAGATAAATTTGCTCAGTAATAAAAATGTTGCAAGTAAAAAAAAGTATTCTAAATTAGCTTTTGAAACTTTTAAGTTATTTTTTTAAATGTTTTGGAGTAAAAATTGTTTTGAATATTAAAGTTAAATAAAATTTAAATGAATTTTAAAGCTAGGGGGGAAAATATCTACTTAACTATCAGATAAGAAATAACTCATTGTTTAACAACTTCTAAATAATGCAGACAGTATGTAACAGTCATTTTTTTGCTGGGTAGTTTTGAGACAATAGAAATAGATGCTTTTGGACCTTTAAGAATATCTAATGGTTACAGATACATAGGTACTTACAATGCAATGTGAATTAACAAAATACGTAATAGCACATCCAATTGAAACAAAAGACGCTAAAAATATTGCCAAAACATTAGTTGAGCAATTTATTCTAAGGTACGGATGTTTTAAAAAATTTTAAATCTGATAGAGGTACTGAATTTAATAACGAGTTATTAAAAGAAGTTTGTAATTTGTTAAATATAAACCAAAAATTTTCAGCACCCTATCACCATCAGTCAATAGGTTCTATAGAACGAAACCATCGTGTATTAAATGAATATTTATTAAATTTTGTTGATGATCATGAATGGGACAAATAAAACCCTTAGCAGCCTGTCGTCACAAACATTCATACATTATACACAACTAAGCCATTGCGAAATTTTTTGACAATATGACGTAACAGAACACCTTGTGAATCCCATAAATGTATCTTACTAGCTGACCCGGTGAACTTCGTGCCAAAGTTTATAAATTCAAATAGTTCATTGAAATCTTATATGTAAAAGAACAATTTTTTTTTTAAGTGACACCGCTTATAAATCAAGAACGGCTGGACAGATTTTAATGAAACTTTTAGGCTAACTTGTTTTTGGAAATTCCGACTGGGCGTGGCACCTCCCATACAAATTGAACAGTTTTTTTTCACATACTCAATACCTATTATAGCTGAAGTCTCCAAATTTGGTACAGCTTATTATTTATTGATGTGCATAATTATGCTTTGTATGGGCGGGAAAAAATAAATAGGCGTTGCACCTCCCATATAACGAAAATAGTTTTTTGTATATATCTCAATAACTGTAATAGCTGAAGTCCGAAAACTTTGTATGGATGTTTATAGCACTAATATGCATAATTGAGCTTTGTATGGGCGGGAAGAAATAAATGGGCGTGGCACCTCCAATACAACAAAAATAGTTTTTTGTATATATCTCAACAACTGTAATAGCTGAAGTCTCAAAACTTCGTACGGATGTTTACAGTGCCAATGTGCTTAATTGTGTTCTGTATGGGTCGGAAGAAATAAATGGGCGTGGCACCTCCCATACAACAAAAATAGTTTTTTGTATATATCTCAAAAACTGTAATAGCTTAAGTCTCCAAACTTCGTACGGATGTTTATAGTGCTAATATGCATAATTGAGTTTTGTATGGGCGGGAATAAATAAATAGGCGTGGCACCTCCCATACAACGAAAATAGTTTTTTGTATATATCTCAATAACTGTAACAGCTGAACTCTCAAAACTTTGTAAAGATGTTTATAATGGTAATATGCATAATTCAGCGGTGTGTGGGTTAAAGTCTCCAAATTTTGTGTAGGTGTTAACAATGTTGATGTTTACTATTAAGCTGAGTTTGAGCGTGAAGAAAATAATAGGCGTGCCACCTCCTTTACAAAAAAAAATCTTTTACATATATATGTCAATAAATGTAACAGCTGAAATCTCCAAGTTTAATATAGGTACTTATTATGCTAATATGCATAACTAAGATGAGTATAGGCAGGAAGTGAATTATGGGTGTGGAACCTCTAATAGCATGGAAATATTTATATGTTTATCTCATTAACTGTGACAGCTAAAGTCTCCATGCTTTTTGGTGTGGCACCTCCCGTACACTTGGATTTTTTTTACATGTACTTCAATAATTCTTATAGCTAGAGTCTTAAAATTGTTTATGTTTGCTAATATACATGATTGAGGTGAGTATACTTAGGAGAAAAGGGAATAAGGGGCATGACATCGTCC
The DNA here is from genome assembly GCA_963583895.1 of Melanophora roralis. Taxonomy (NCBI): domain Eukaryota; kingdom Metazoa; phylum Arthropoda; class Insecta; order Diptera; family Rhinophoridae; genus Melanophora; species Melanophora roralis. The sequence continues at coordinate 7,603,209 of OY757192.1, forward strand.
ATACAACAAAAATGGTTTCTTATATAAGTCTCAATATCTGTAAAAAAACTTCAAAATACGTGTTTATATTGAACGTAATTTAAATTATTTGTTTAAAAGTAAAAGAAATAACCTAAAAACTACCAATAAAATGTTTATCCCTTTTTACCCCTTAGGATCAAAAGTATCAAAATTTTATATTCATATTTTTTAGACACCTGTCGAATGCAATAAAATATAATTTGAACCCCTTTTTATCTTTTTCGGTTCCGAATGTACAAAATAGATATAAGCATTTTCAAAATATGGTTTTTACCCTGTCTCGCCCAATGGTCTAATATTTCAAAAAAAGTACGAAAAATGCATTCATAACTTTGAAACCTGTCGGTCGTAAATTTAATTATAATTCTATATTTTTTTAGTTCAGAAGCTACAAAATTAACCAATAAATACTTCAAGTCTTGCCCTAAGCATTTAGGTTATGCAATGATAAATCTGTCTGTCAGATACAGAGTCATTAACGCAATTTTTTCTATACATTGTTTTGTAAGCACAACAAACATTCAAAAAAATAAAATATTTACAAGGGGCGAATAGGGTTACAAAATAATGAAGCCATTATAAACTGAACTGTTTGTGAAGTTTTTCTTGGTAATAGCTTCCCATCATGAAAGATGCGATAGGCTACAATTTTTCTATTCACGTTTATCAGTAAGTTTCAGTAGTTATCAAAGAAAAAACAAAACATGTTTATAACGTTATTGACATGCTATTAAGGATAATATTTAGTGAATTGTGTGTGTTTAGGCAAAAAATTCGTTTGCTGATTACATATATTGTTAGGCAATACATGTTCGGAGATACTCAATGCTGGATGTATTCAATAGAGCGGCAAAAACGAGGCTTGCCGCATGCACACATTGTTATTTGGTTATTCGAGAAGTTCGACCAGACCAGAAAGATGATATTAAAAGTGCCGAGATCCCTGATCCCGAAACAGATCAAGAACTACATGATGTTATAATTACATATATGATTCATGAACCGTGTGGTGCTATCAAACCCCAATCTCCGTGCATGGTCGACGGCAAGTGTTCCAAACATTATCCACAAAAATTGAGGGCGGAAACTATCACTGGCAATGACGGTTATCCACTGTATCGGCGTTGATCGCCCAATGACAACGATCAAACTATTACAAAGAAAGTAAAAGGAAATGATTTTGTGATTGACAACAGTTGGACTGTGCTATATTTGCCACTTCTTTCCAAATCATTTAAGACATATTGCAACGATGAAATTACGGGTTATTAAGTTGGGCGATATGTGAGCTGTAATCAGGCGGTTTGGCGTACATTCTCATTCCCTATTCACGAATATCATCCCACTGTTGCACATTTAGCAGTGCATCTGGAGAATGGCCAACGAGTATATTTCACTGCGGCAAATGTTGTTCAACGTGCTGAAATACCTCCAGCGACAACATTGACAAGCTTCTTTGCTGTTTGTCAAAGCGATCCGTTTGCACAAACTTTACTTTACTTTACTCGGAGATGCCACGGTATTACACTTTTAACGCTTCTTCAAAAAATTTTTAACGTTGAAAGAAAGGTACTATGGTTCCTTGGCATCCAGATGTGCGTTCAAGTGATGCTTTTTTTTGCGGTTGTTGCTGGTGAATGTTGGTGGTCCAACATCATTTGCAGCATTACGTACTGTTAATGATATAGTCTGTCCAGAATTTCGTGCTGCATGTCAAGAGCTCAATTTGCTTGAAAACGATACTCATTGGGATACGACAATCGCTGAGGCATATACGAACATTATTTGTTATTATCGTTATTTGCTATTGACATGCTTCCCGTCAAATCCAAGTAACCTGTGGAACTAATACAAGGACAATGTGTCATTTTACATCAATTTCGTGTCAGCTTAAGAAATCCAAATCTTGAAGTCAATGCGAAGATGCATAACCTTATTTACCTTATTATGAGAACCTAAATTTTGGTCTGGTACTGACTGGACTATTATCAATTACATAATTTTAAGATATGAATACTTATTGTTAGTTCGCATTAGCGAAGATTCAATAATAACAAGTAAAAGCGCTATATTCGGCTGTGCCGAATCTTATATACCCTTCAAATTGGTCTTTAAATATACCCAGCCGAGTAATTTTGTACTTCAAAAATATAATAAAAAACCTTGTGCGAGTTTTAAAGTTCATAGAAAAAATAACAAAATTTTAACGTTCGTATGAATAATAGAAATAGATGAAGAAGGTTTGAGGTCGAGAGTTTTAAAAGTTTTCGACATTATTCATATTTAAAGGTTAATAAGAGTTGCTAAATGTTATGGGATGTTCTAGTCCCCCTGCTCCTCTCCAACTTTTTCTCCAAAATGTATGAATTATTTGAATATTACTTTTTGTAGAATATTCGAAGTCGATAGCTGTTATAGTTTCCCAGATGTAGTTGATTTGTATGGGAGCTACCCCTTCTTCACCCCCCATCCGAAAATTGTTTTCTTCAGAGCGTAGCCCCTGATGTCAAATTACTTTTTGTAGAACATTTGATTTCGATGTCTGTTATAGTTTTCGAGATATAGAATATCGAAAATTTAATAAAAATTGTTAATTTGTATGGGAGCTACCCCTATTTCTGCTCGAAGTCAAAAATTTGTTTCTTTAGAGCGTAGCCCTTGTTGCCCAATTACTTTCTGTTGAACATTTGATTTCGATGTCTGTTATAGTTTCCGAGATATAGCGTATCGAAAATTTCATACAAATCGTTAATTTGTATGGGAGCTACACCTTTTTTTGTCCCCACTCAAAAAATGTTTTCTTTGAAGCGTAGGCCTTGTTGTCCAATTGCTCTTTGTAGAACATTTGATTTCGATATCTGTCATAGTTTCCGAGCGTATCGAAAATTTCATACAAATCGTTAATTTGTATGGGAGCTACCCCTTGTTTTGCCCTCACAAAAAAATTTTTTCTTTAAAGTGTAGGCCTTGTTGTCTAATTACTTTTTACAGAACATTTGATTTCGATATCTGTTATAGTTTCCGAGATATAGCGTATCGAAAATTTCATACAAATCGTTAATTTGTATGGGAGCTACCCCTTTTTTTGGCCCCACTCAAGAAATTTTTTCTTTAAAGTGTAGGCCTTGTTGTCTAATTACTTTTTGTAGAACATTTAATTTTGATATTTGTTATAGTTTCAGAGATATAGAGTATCGAAAATTTCATACAAATCGTTAATTTGTATGGGAGCTACCCCTTTTTTTGCCCCCACTCTAAAAATTTTTTCTTTGGAGCGTAGGCCTTGTTATCCAATTGCTTTTTGTAGAACATTTGATTTCGATATATGTTATAGTTTCCGAGATATAGCGTATCGAAAATTTCTTACAAATCGTTAATTTGTACGGGAGCTACCCCTTTTTTTACCCCCACTTAAAATTTTTTTTTCTTTGGAGCGTAGGCCTTGTTATCCAATTACTTTTTGTAGAACATTTGATTTCGATATCTGTTATAGTTTTCGAGATATAGCGTATCGAAAATTTCATACAAATCGTAAATTTGTACGGGAGCTACCCCTTTTTTTACCCCCACTTAAAATTTTTTTTTTCTTTGGAGCGTAGGCCTTGTTATCCAATTACTTTTTGCAGAACATTTGATTTCGATATCTGTTATGGTTTTCGAAATATAGCGTATCGAAAATTTCATAAAAATTATTAATTTGCATTCGAGCTACCCCTTTTTTTATCCCCACTAAAAAAATATTTCTTTGGAGCGTATGCCTTGTTATCGAATTACTTTTTGTAGAACATTTGATTTCGATATCTGTTATAGTTTCCGAGATATAGCGTATCGAAAATTTCATACAAATCGTTAATTTATACGGGAGCTACCCCTTTTTTTGCCCCCATTAAAAAAATTTTTTATTAAAAGCATAGGCCTTGTTATCGAATTACTTACTGTAGAACATTTGATTTCGATATCTGGTATAATTTCCGAGATATAGCGTATCGAAAATTTCATACAAATCGTTAATTTGGACGGGAGCTACCCCTTTTTTTGCCCCCACTCAAAAAATTTTCTTTGGAGCGTAGGCCTTGTTGTCCAATTGCTTTTTGTAGAACATTTGATTTCGATATCTGTTATAGTTTCCGAGATATAGTGTATCGAAAATTTCATACAAATTGTTAATTTGGACGGGAGCTACCCCTTTTTTTGCCCCCACTCAAAAATAGTTTTCTTTAAAGTGTAGGCCTTGTTGTCCAATAACTTTTTGTAGAACATTTGGTTTCGATATCTGTTATAGTTTCCGAGATATAGCGTATCGAATATTTCATACAAATCGTTAATTTGGACTCCCACTCAAAAATTGTTTTCTTTAAAATGTAGGCCTTGTTGTCCAATAACTTTTTGTAGAACATTTGATTTCGATATCTGTTATAGTTTCCGAGATATAGCGTATCGAATATTTCATACAAATCGTTAATTTGGACGGGAGCTACCCCTTTTTTTGCCCCCACTCAAAAAATTTTTCTTTGGAGCGTAGGCCTTGTTGTCCAATTGCTTTTTGTAGAACATTTGATTTGGTATCTGTTATAGTTTCCGAGATATAGCGTATCGAATATTTCATACAAATCGTTAATTTGGACGGGAGCTACCCCTTTTTTTGCCCCCACTCAAAAAATGTTTCTTTGGAGCGTAGGCCTTGTTGTCCAATTGCTTTTTGTAGAACATTTGATTTCGATATCTGTTATAGTTTCCGAGATATGGCGTATCGAAAATTTTATACAAATCGTTAATTTGTATGGGAGCTACCCCTTTTTTTGTTCCCACTCAAAAAGTTTTTTCTTTATAGTGTAGGTCTGATTGTACAATTACTTTTTGTAGAAGATTTCAAGTTAATAGCTGTTTTAGTTTCTGAGATATAGCGCATAAAATATTTCACCAAATTTGTGCAATTGTAGGAAAAATACCACTTCCCCTGGTCCTATCTGAAAAAATTTTTTTTGTTATTTAGGTCCCTGTTTTAGGAGTATTTGTGCCAAGTTTTGTGTCAAGAATGACTATATTTACTGAGATATATAAAGATATATGCACGGATTTTTTCCTAAAAAAAATGAGTTGTTATGAGTTTTCGCTTATATCTCGGTCAATAGTGAACCGATTTTGCTGATTTTAAATGGCTGCGGGATATTTCTAACAATTTGACGCCAATAACTGGTCTGTATCTTTTATTTGACTCCGGAAACTTGATTTCAACAGACGGACAGTCAGACAGACGGACAGACGGACATGGATATATCAACTTCCCTATATATAAGGATTCAGAATATATATACTTTATGGGGTCGCAAATTGATAATAAAGAAATTACAAACGGAATGACAAACTGATATATACCCTTATCACTATGTGAAGGGTATAATAATATGAAGAAAAAAATAGATGCATAACCGGGCCTTGCTCTTAATTGAAGACATGTGTTACCTTATTTGCGGCAGTTTGTTAGTCAGGTTAGGACTGCCAGCACTAGAACATGAAATGAATGAGCTACTAAATCGAGAATTGAAGTGTAAACATGAATACGATCGAAACCAGTTGAACCAATTAGTTCAAACCAATGTTTCCCTCTTAAACCTCCAACAGAAGGAAGTCTATGATATAATATTGAAGGCAATTGATGACGGAAATGGAGGTTTTTTTTCTTAGATGTCCATGGTGAAACTGGGAAGACATTCCTCATGTCATTGATTTTATCCACTGTTCGTGCAATGTCCAACATTGCTGTTTTTTTTTTTTTTTTTTTTTTTTTTTTTCATATATTTTATTATTGGATCTTCGCTTAAGCGAACTAACAATAAGTATTCAAATCTTAAGACTAAGTAATTAATATTAGCCCAGCCAGTGCCAGACTAAAATTTAAGTTCTCATAATAAAATAGTTATCTTCATCTAAGCGCAATAGTATCCCTCTTTTTCAGTCGGGAGTGTCTACTATGTTGCAAGATACTTCGAGCGAGCGGATTTGGATGCGTTTCCAGCTTATTTAAATACTTGTCCACATATTTCAGGATTTCGCTTTTAACTAGTGGAACTTCTAGATCCTTATGGATGTTGCTGTTTTTCACATACCACGGAGCACCAGTTATCATTCTTAGGATTTTATTTTGACGGCGTTGTATTTTTTCAATGTTAGAGGCGGAAGCAGTGCCCCATAATTGTATACCGTAGCACCAAATTGGTTTTAAAATCGAGTTGTAGATTAGAAGCTTACAATCAAGACGTAGCACAGAGTTTCTACCAATTAGCCAGTGGATTTGAGCAGCTTTAAGTTTCATTTGCGTCAGCTTAGCATCTATATGAGGCTTCCATGTAAGGCGGCGATCCAGGTGAATACCAAGATATTTTGTCTCAGATCGTTGAGGCACATTATGGTTTTTGATAGTGATTGGAGGGCACGTTTCTTTGCGTAAAGTAAAAGTTACGTGGGTACATTTTTGTTCATTTATCTTTATTCCCCATAACTTTGCCCATTTCTCGACTTGGGTTACGTGTTGTTGCAGCTGGTTCGAAGCCTCTTTAGGGTCTTTGTGAATACTAAGAAAAGCAGTGTCGTCAGCAAATGTCGACGTGTGTGTGAAACTATTGGTTGGCATATCTGCCGTGTAAAGCAAGTACAAAATTGGACCTAGTATACTTCCTTGAGGGACACCAGCCTCTATTGGTTGGGAACAACTTATTTGGTTTCCCTCTTGGATCATAAATTGTCGGCCTGTTATGTATTTTTCTAAAAGGTTGAAAATATTAGCTGGAAGGTTGAGCTTTAGTTTGTTTAGAAGGCCTTCATGCCATACTTTGTCGAAAGCTTGTGAGACATCGATAAAAAGCCCGGAGCAGTACTTCTTTTCCTCAAAGGCTTTTCTTATAACCTGTACCAACCTGTGAGTTTGTTCGATGGTACTATGTTGACTTCTAAAGCCGAATTGGTGATTTGGAATGCAGTTGTTGTCATTCAGGATCGGATTTAGCTTGTTTTTTAACAGTTTTTCGAACAATTTTGACATTGTGGGTAACAAACTTATGGGCCTATAAGATTCTACCTTCGAGGGATCTTTGCCAGGCTTAGGAATCATCTTTACTAAGGCAACTTTCCATATAGGCGGAAAATGTTCAAGCCGAATTATCGCGTTAAAAATAAAAAGAATGATTCTTTTAGCAGTAAGAGGTAGTTCTATGAGCATTTTGTTGCTTATTTTGTCAACGCCAGGAGCTTTTTTACCGTTAAGGTTAGCGATAGCCTCTACAACATCTGCAAATCGGAAACGTATTTCTAGAGGACGTCTTGCAACAACAGGCGGTAATTCCTTCACGTCAGTGCATGAATTGGGAGCGAATACGTTTTTGAAGTGATTTGCGAACAGATCGCATTTTTCTTCATCATTTCTAGCCCAGGATCCTCTCAGATTGCGCAGTGGTGGTTTTGCGATAACAGGTCTTTTAAGACGTCTGGCTGATCGCCATAAGGAATAATTTGTCTGAGGAGTCGCGTCTAGACCTTCCAGGTACTCTTTCAGTGATGCCATTCTGTGAGCCTCCAACAAGCTTTTTAGTTGGGTTGTACATTCTTTCAGCTTAGTTTTAAGTTGGGGCGATCTATGTTTTTGCCATTCCCTGCGGGCTTTTCTTTTTGCAGATACGAGCTTTTCCACATCTTCAGAGAAAATTTTGTTGTACCTAGCCTGGCGGTAGGTAGAAGACGCATGTTCAATGGCTTTTTTAATGTTTTCATTTAGGACGCTCAGACAATCATCTATGTCTCCGGGAGTTTTTAGCGATTGGTTCTCCGCGCAGTGCGTACTAATATATTTTTTATATTTCAACCAATTAATTCTTTTTGATAAGAAAAACTCACTAGCTGCTATTTGGTGAGGACTGCAAATAGTGATTATTGTGGGTGAGTGGTCAGAAGATAAATCCAAGGAGGCTTGAGCCTCAATGAGCTCCAAGGAAATACCTTTTGCTACGCCAAAATCAATTACGTCTGGAATTTTATTGTGGTCTGTTGGCCAGTAGGTTGGTTGTCCAGTTGAAATAACGAAAAGTCCCATTTCCGACACGGAGTCATACAAGACACGACCTCTGGGACTAATTAGGCGGGAGCCCCAGTACGTGTGCTTAGCGTTATAGTCTCCAGCAGCTATGAAGCGGGGACCTAATGATTTGTAGAAATTGTTGTACTGATCCTTCGTTATGGAGAATCTGGGTGGACAGTAAACTGATGAAATAACAAGGTTATGGAAAAATTCATCAATGCAGACGTTTGTTGCTTGCATATAACATTCAGATATGCCACCCAACCATTGGTGCTTAATTCTTGATTTGATTAAAATAGCAGAGCCACCACAGGATCTATCCCTGGGATCTTTTGAATCATAAAAATTGTATCCACTAATTTTAAAAGTGCTTCTAGATGTCATATGATATGACATCTAGAAACATTGCTGTAGCGGTAGCTTTTTCTGGAATAGCGGCCGTATTGTTAGAAGGATGCCGCACAGCTCACTTAGCGTTAAAATTGCCATTAAACCTTCAAAATAAAGAGCAACAGACACGTAACATTGCGAAAAACTCCGCCATGCCAAAAGTTTCAGTAGCGTGTAAAATCATTATAATGAATAATTTTACTGTCTGGTGATTTTCGCCAAACACTGCCAAACATTCCAAGATCGACGGCTGCTGATCGAATTAATGCTTGCGTTAAATCTTCAAGTCTGTGGCTTTTTGCAAAAATACTGCAGTTGACAGAGAACATGAGAGTTACATTGCTCAACGGTTCATCAGCTCATGATTTCTCCAACTAATTGTTGACTATCGGTAATGACCGTATTCCTGTGGACGAATCGAACGGATTGATTTCGTTTCCTCAAAATTTTTGTAATTTTGTATCGTCAAAAGAAGAGCTTATCCAGAAAGTATTCCCCAACATAATTGCTAATGGGAAAAATTATTACTGGTTAGGTGAACGGGCAATTTTAGCAACTAAAAATATGGATGTGGATTGTAGTTCAGAATCAAATCGTTGGTACTCTGCATTCTTTTAAATCTAATGATTGTGTAACAAACGAAGATGAAGCCGCCAACTGGAGTTTTAAACTCCTGAATGTACGTGGCTTACCAACGCACAGCTTACAACTAAAGGTAGGCTCGGTAGTTATCGTGCTTCGAAATTTAAACCAACCAAAACTTTGCAATGGAACGCGTTTGGTAATAACAAAACTGATAGTCCATGTTATTCACGCAATTATACTTAGAGGAAAATTCAAAGGTGAAGAAGTTCCCATACAGAGAATTCCGATGATACCAAGCGATATGCCTTTTGAGTTTAAGCGAATTAAATTCCCTATTCGTCTTGCATTCGCAGTGATGATTAACAAATCACAAGGACAATCCTTGAGTATTTGTGGTCTTAATTTAGAAAATACATGTTTTTCTCATAGCCAAATATACGTTGCATGTCCAGTATGTGCAAATCATCTGCTTTATTTGTACTTGCACCAGATAACAAAACGAAAAATGTCATATATCACAAGGTACTGCACTGAAGGGAATTAACCTAGACATAACTAATGCACGAAAATGCAGAGCTACAACCGCAAATAACCAACAGGTTCTCTTGAACGCACATTCAAAATCATGAGAAATAACTTTTGTTTTTGCTAAAATCAAAAATTGTTATTTTTTGAAAATTAATAAAAAATCGAAAAGAGCAAAGACTTACATATGTGTAAATTTTCGAACAGATTTATATAACAACGCTAACTCTAAATACGAAAAGTATTTTTTAACGAAAATCAATGCATATATGGTACTTTTTTAACAATAAAGCAAAGCTAAATGTCGATTTTTGTGAAATATTTTTTTTATTGCAGCGAAAACGAGGTTTCATATAAAAGTTAAGTTAATGGCTATTTTGATGCTGACTCCGATCCTGAATGAAAACAACTGCATTCCAGATCACCAATTTGGCCTTAGAAGTCAACATAGCACAATCAAACAAGCTCACAGACTGGTGCAGGTTATAAGAAAAACGTTTGAGGAAAAGAAATACTGTTCCGCGCTTTTCATTGATGCCTCTCAAGCTTTCGATAAAGTCAAACAAACTAAAGCTAAACCTTCCAGCTAATATTTTCAACCTATTAGAAAAATACATAACCGGTCGACAATTTATGATCAAAAAGGGAAACAAAATAGGTTTATCTCAACCAATAGGGGCTGGTGTACCTCAATGGAGTATACTAGGTCCAGTTCTGTACTAGCTTTACACAGCAGATATGCCAACCAATAGTTTTACACACACGTCGACATGTGCTGATGATACCAATTTCCTTAGTATTCATAAAGACCCTTAAGAGGCTTCGAACCAACTAAAGCAACACGTAACCCAAGTTGAGAAATGGGCAAAGTTATGGGGAATAAAAATAAATGAACAAAAATGTACCCGCGTAACTTTTACTTTACGCAAAGAAACGTGCTCCCCAATCACTATTAACAACCATATGGTGCCTCAACGATTTGAGACGAAGTACCTAGGCATTCACCTGGATCGTCGCCTTACATGGAAGTCCCACATAGATGCGAAGTTGCAAAAATGAAACTTAAATCTACACAAATTCATTGGCTAATCGGCAGAAACTCTGTGCTTCGTCTTGAATGTAAGCTTCTACTCTACAAATCGATTTTGAAACCAATTTGGTGCTACGGAATACAATTATGGGGCACTGCTTCCTCCTCTGACATAGAAAAAATTCAACGCCGCCAAAAGAAAATCCTAAGACTGATAACTGGTGCTCCTTGGTATGTTAAAAACAACAACATCCACAAGGATCTAGAAGTTCCACTAGTAAAAAGCGAAATCCTGAACTATGTGGACAAGTATCCAAATAAGCTGGAAAGACAGCCAAATCCGCCCGCTCGAAGCATCCTGCAACATAGTGGGCACACCAGCCTAAAAAGAAGGGATACTATTGCTCTTAAATGAAACTTTTGAAACTAGTTATCTTTATTGTGAGAACTTATATTATAGTCTGGTACTGACTGGACTAGTAGTAATTACTTAGTTTAAAGATTTGAATACTTGTTGTTACTTCGCTTAAGCGAAGATCCAATAATCTATTATATAAAGAAGGGGTGTGTGTGTATGTATGTATGTATGTATGTATGTATGTATGTATGTATGTATGTATGTATGTATGTATGTATGTACATATGTTTGTATTTTATAGCTGGCCACACCAGTGGATCGATTTTTGTGAAATTTTTACAGAGTGTTACTTCAAGTCTGAAAGGAACAATGAATACTTTTTTTTTGGAAATTATTGCTGCCACGCCCACACTACGCCCATTTGTGTGGGAAGGTCAAGTAACAAAATTTCCCAGAGCCATACTGCTCAAACGCGTAGAGCTAAATACCTGAAATTTACAACACGTGTTAAGCTTTACATGTTTGTTTAAATGCACATGAGTTTTTAAACATTGGGCCCGTAAAGGGATAAAAAGGGGACAAAAAGGGAAAAATCGGTAACCTACTATCTCTTGATGTATATAAGATAGAAACAAAATTTAAAAAGTTTAGCGTTTTCCTTAAGAAATAAACAGACAGGTATCTGGAGTTTTTTTTTAAATTATGGTCCGAAAGGCCGAAAAAAGGGGTTAAAATTATATTTTGGTACTTTTTGTTACTTTTAAACCAATAAAGATAGAAAAATTTTTCAAATTGCGTTCGATAGGTCTTACAAAAATATGATTAAGTTTTTCGTACTTTTTTTTAATTTTGGGCCCAAAGGGGGAAAAAAGGGTCAAAAATATATTTTGATTTTTTTATTCGTTTTTTGTAACTTTTAAACCAATAACGATAGGAACATTATTCAAATTAAGTGTGACAGGCCTAAAAAATATGAGTACGTTTTTAGATACTTTTTTAATTTTATAGACCCCAAGGGGAAGAAAGGTTAAAATTATGTTTTAGTACTTTTTGTAACTTTAAAATCAATTATGATAGAAACATAATTTCAATTGCTTTTTGAGACAGATTTTTGGAAATTAGTTCGCACGTAAACGGCTTTTAAAGTTAAAATTTTGAAGGTAAAAAAGTGGGCGGTGCCACGCCCATAAAAGTTAAACTTTTTATGCTGGTACTTTTATTGCACTGATTTTTTAAAATTGGCACACATATAGAAGGCCTCTAATTCCAAAATTCTAAAGGACAAAAATGGAGGATTGCAGCGCCCACAAAAATGTAAGTTTTCAAACTGGTTCTTCTATTGTTGCGATTTTTATGAAGCTAAAAAAACCGATAATGTTTATTTTCGGTACAAAAACGGATGGCATAAAGATAGACAAACGTGCAAAATAATGTGAAGATAAGGCCATATTTGAGCCAGTTATAGCCCAAAACGCTTAATCCAGGAGGGCATTTGTATGAGAGCTCTGTTAAAAAATTAACTGATCATCACCACAAACAACATGCTTTTTTCTTATGCCAAAAAACTTATCTGTTCCAAATTTCATCGAAATATCTGCAAAAGTGCGGTCTCTACTTTGTTTACAAGAATACATTAATAAGGCTGAATTCCAAAACGCAGTTTGCTTTGCATTAAAAATTTTCAACTTCTTCCCAGGACATTAATAAAACTGTAAGCACTCATTTGGAAGTAGAAGATATTACCAGAAACATCATCTTTGCTTTCAGGAAAAACTTGAAATTTCGTGATGCAAAGCAAACTGCGTTTTGGAATTCAACCTAACTCCCAGCCGGACGGATGGACTGACAGGTTTTAATCGGCTCAGGAAGTGATTCTGTGTCGATCGGTATAATTGGAAGTGGGTCTCAGACCTTTTTCTTTGGTGAGGTACAAAAATTTGCACAAAAGCATAATAAAATTTGAATATAACAATATAAAAGAAGTTTGAACTTCTTTTGAAAAATATTTGAAATGTGATTCCTGTATCTATATTATATAAAGAAAGGTTGTATGTATTTTTGTATGTATGTATGTATGTATGTATGTATGTATGTATGTATGTATGTATGTATGTATGTATGTATGTATGTATGTATGTATGTATGTATGTATGTATGTATGTATGTATGTATGTATGTATGTATGTATGTATGTATGTATGTATGTATGTATGTATGTATGTATGTATGTATGTATGTATGTATGTATGTATGTATGTATGTATGTATGTATGTATGTATGTATGTATGTATGTACCCAATAAGCACAAATTTTTTGTGAATTCCAATGTTGGAATTCCGGTGTGAATCCAAGCTTGAATTACATTTAAAATCCATCCTCTTTCCAGTCTGTTTGAAGTTTGTTAAAAAACAACAACAAATTTGTTTGAAGCATACGTTATTTATGGCACAGAGTTGATGGAAAATCATTGGCGGGGGGAAGATGATGATTTTATAATTAAATTTTCAGATTCAAGTTCGGTTCAACTTGAATCACACCGTTATTCAAGGCTGGGATTACACTATAAAGGTACTGTTTTGTTCGACTGTAATTCAATGGTTAATTTTGCTGGATTCGCTATTGAATTCAACTGTGTTTCAACTGTAATTCAACACTGGAAATTGGAAATTGTGACTTGATTTCAAATGTAATTCCACTTGAATTTCAGCCAAAATGCTTATTGGGTATGTATGTATGTATGTATGTATGTATGTATGTATGTATGTATGTATGTATGTATGTATGTATGTATGTATGTATGTATGTATGTATGTATGTATGTATGTATGTATGTATGTATGAATGTATGTATGTATGTATGTATGTATGTATGTATGTATGTATGTATGTATGTATGTATGTATGTATGTATGTACATATGTATGTATGTTTGTAATTTATAGCTGTCCACACCAGTGGATCGATTTTTTTGAAATTTTTACAGCGAGTTACTTCAAGTCTGGAAGAAACAATTGGCAAGTTTTTTTTGGAAATCTTTGCTGCCGCGTCCACACTACGCCCATTTGTGTGGAAAGGTCTGATTATGAATTGCCTAACCAAATTACCCAAAGCCATACTGATCAAACGCGTAGAGCTATATACATGTTTGTTTAAATACATACGAATTTTTAGAAATTGGGCCCGTAAAGGGATAAAAAGGGGACAAAAAAGGAAAAACATGTAGCCTACTATCTCTTGATGTATATAAGATAGAAACAAAATTTAAATCCATTTGCGTTTTTCTTAAGAAACAAACAGACAGGTATCTGGAGTTTTTTTTTCATTTTGGTCCGAAATGGGGGAAAAAGGGGCTAAAATTATCTTTTGGTACTTTTTGGTATTTTTTGTTACTTTTAAACCAATAAAGATATAAACATTATTCAAATTGCGTTCGATAGGTCTTAAAAAAATGTTATTACGTTTTCCGTACTTTTTTAATTTTGGACCCAAAAGGGTTAAAAATATATTTTGATTTTTTTATGCGTTTTTTGTTGCTTTTCAACCAATAAAGATAGAAACATAATTCAAATTGGATGCCACAGGCCTAAAAAATATGAGAACGTTTTTGGGTCTTTTTTGAATAATTGGACTCTTAGGGGGAAAAAAGGTTAAAATTATGTTTTAGTACTTTTCGTATCTTTAAAACCAATGAAGGTAGAAACATAATTTAAATTGCATTCGTCAGGTTACCAAAAAATGTTAATATGTTAATAAGGGGCTGAGATTATATATAGAAGTTTATAAATAATTTTTGCTTATTAAAGCTTTCTGAATATGTATCTCCAAAACAGTAAGCCTGGTAAATTTCCAATTTTTATGTGCTTAGTAAATAGTAGGGCTAACTTGTTATTATTAATTGCAAATTATGTGGGGCAACCAATAAATTAAAACATATGTAAATTCTTTTGTTTACATATTTTAATAATTTTACTATGATTGGGGTAGCGAAGCATATCGGGGCTTAGCTAGTAAAATATATGAAAAAAAAATTGTTGACGCTTCTCGTCTTAATTTGAAGAAGATTAAGAAATTGCAGTGCAAACTTAATATAAATATAGATAAATAGCTTTTAATATAGTCACTAAAAATGTAGCAATTAGTAAGGAATCATGTAGTTTTAACAAAGTGCTGCAAAAGTAAATGGCAAAAATTAGCTTAAAATAGAAGAAATCAAAAAGATACACTGCTTTGTAGTGAGTTAAATGCTAAAAACCGGTATCGGAACTACTTATTTATCAGCTTTTAAACTCAATTTTTTTCATGGCGATAACGTTGGAGGCATTTACTTGCCATTTGTTATAATAAAGCATTTAATACATACACACATAAACACAAGTTGGTATTCTTTTATATGTCTGCACTGTATTAACTAATTAATACATACATACATAGGTACAACACATCCTTTTGTTTAATTTACAAGTTTACATTTATATTATTAAATTTTTACAATGTTGCGATATTATAAACGAATTTCTCATTAATTCATACTTTAGCAATAATAGATAGAATTTGTAAACATAAAAAAATATCAATAATTGGAAACAGAGACGAAATTCCTACTAATTTCCAAGTATTGCGGCAATAATAAAAGAATGTGTCGCAATTAATAACTTTGCGGCATCAACATATATAAATACAAAACAAAAGACTGTATCGTAATTGTATAATTGCTTATGTACAATTTATTGTAACAATGTGTAAAATATGTTTTTGTATTAAATTTAAGTACATAAGATCAAATATTTTTTAAAAATAAAATTAGTAAAACTTTTAATCAAAAACCAGAAAGACGAGTTTCAGTTAATTACTTGCGCTGTCGGCAGGATTCGCGAAATAAGAAAGATCCTATTCACGTTCTAACGTTTTGTCGCAAACCGATTCTAGTATGTTCCTATTCTGCAAATCCCACGGTACCCTCCAGGAAATATAAATATTAAAAAAAAACGAAAAAAAATTTTTTTTTTAATTAAAAAATCGATTAAGCTGTAAAATATTCCTTAAAAAAATTTCATAGTCGAGAAAAAAACAAGTAAGAGCGCTATATTCGGCTGTGCCGAATCTAATATACCCTTCACATTGGTCTTTAAATATACCCAGCCGAGTAATTTTGTACTTCAAATAATATAATAGAAAACCTTGTGCGAGTTTTAAAGCCCATAGAAAAAATAACAAAATTTTAAAATCGTATGAATAATAGAAATAGATGAAGAAGATTTGAGGTCGAGAGTTTTAAAAGGTTTCGACATTATTCATATTTTAAGGTTAATAAAACTTATTAAATGTTCTAGTCCCCCTGCTCTTTTCCAACTTTTTCACCAAAATGTATGAGTTATTTGATTATTACTTTTTGTAGAATATTCGAAGTCGATAGCTGTAATAGTTTTCCAGAAGTAGCGTATCGAAAATTTTATAAAAATTGTTAATTTGTATGGGAGCTACCCCTTCTTCACTCCCAACCCGAAAAATTTTTCCTTAAGAGCGTAGCCCTTGATGTCCAATCATTTTCTGTAGAACACTTGGTTTCGATATCTGTTATAGTTTCCGAGTTATAGCGTATCGAAAATTTCATACAAATCGTTAATTTGTATGGGAGCTACCCCTTTTTTTGCCCCCATTAAAAATTTTTTTCTCTAAAGCGTAGGCCTTGTTGTCCAATTGCTTTTTGTGGAACATTTGATTTCGATATCTGTCATAGTTTCCGAGATATAGCGTATCGAAAATTTCATACAAATCGTTAATTTGTATGGGAGGTACCCCTTTTTTTGCCCCACTCAAAAATATTTTTCTCTAAAACGTAGGCCTTCTTGTCCAATTACTTTTTGTGGAGCATTTGATGTCGATAGCGGTTGTAGTTTCCCAGATAAAGCGTATCGAAAATTTCATACAAATCATTAATTTGTATGGGAGCTACCCCTTTTTTTGCCCCCACTCTAAAAAATTTTTCTTTACAGCGTAGGCATTCTTGCCCAACTACTTTTTGTAGAATATTTGATTTCGATATCTGTAATAGTTTCCGAGATATAGCGTATCGAATATTTTATAATAATTGTTAATTTGTATGGGAGCTACCCCTTTTTTTTGCCCCACTCAAAAAATTTTTTTCTTTAAAGCGTAGGCATTTTTGCCCAATTAATTTTTGTAGAACATTTTATTTCGATATCTTTTATAGTTTCCGAGATTTAGCGTATCGAATGTTTTAAAATAATTGTCGATTTGTATGGGAGCTACCCCTTTTTTTGCAGAACATTTTTGTAGAACATTTTATTTCGATATCTTTTATAGTTTCCGAGATATAGCGTATCGAATATTTTATAATAATTGTTAATTTGTATGGGAGCTACCCCTTTTTTTGCCCCCACTCAAAAAAATTTTTCTTTACAGAGTAGGCATTCTTGCCCAACTACTTTTTGTAGAATATTTGATTTCGATATCTGTTATAGTTTCCGAGATATAGCGTATCGAATATTTTATAAATATTGTTAATTTGTATGGGAGCTACCCCATTTTTTGCCCCACTCAAAAAATTTTTTCTTTAAAGCGTAGGCATTCTTGCCCAATTAATTTTTGTAGAACATTTTATTTCGAAATCTTTTATAGTTTCCGAGATATAGCGTATCGAATATTTTATAATAATTGTTAATTTGTATGGGAGCTACCCCTTTTTTTGCCCCCACTCAAAAAAATTTTTCTTTACAGAGTAGGCATTCTTGCCCAACTACTTTTTGTAGAATATTTGATTTCGATATCTGTTATAGTTTCCGAGATATAGCGTATCGAATATTTTATAAATATTGTTAATTTGTATGGGAGCTACCCCATTTTTTGCCCCACTCAAAAAATTTTTTCTTTAAAGCGTAGGCATTCTTGCCCAATTAATTTTTGTAAAACATTTTATTTCGATATCTTTTATAGTTTCCGAGATATAGCGTATCGAATATTTTATAATAATTGTTAATTTGTATGGGAGCTACCCCTTTTTTTGCCCCCACTCAAAAAAATTTTTCTTTACAGAGTAGGCATTCTTGCCCAACTACTTTTTGTAGAATATTTGATTTCGATATCTTTTATAGTTTCCGAGATATAGCGTATCGAATATTTTATAAATATTGTTAATTTGTATGGGAGCTACCCCATTTTTTGCCCCACTCAAAAAATTTTTTCTTTAAAGCGTAGGCATTCTTGCCCAATTAATTTTTGTAGAACATTTTATTTCGAAATCTTTTATAGTTTCCGAGATATAGCGTATCGAATATTTTATAATAATTTTTAATTTATATGGGAGCTGCCCCTTTTTTTGCCCCCACTCAAAAAATTTTTTCTTTATAGCGTAGGCCTTCTTGCTCAATTACTTTTTGTAAAACATTTTGTTTCGATATCTGTTATAATTTTCGAGATATAGCGTATCGAATATTTCATAAAAATTGTTAATTTGTATGGGAGCTACCCCTTTTTTTGCCCCCACTCAAAAAATTTTTCTTTACAGCGTAGGCATTCTTGCCCAACTACTTTTTGTAGAATATTTGATTTCGATATCTGTTATAGTTTCCGAGATATAGCGTATCGAATATTTTATAATAATTGTTGATTTGTATGGGAGCTACCTCTTTTTTTGCCCCCGCCCAATAAAATTTTTCTTTAAAGCGTAGGCATTCTTGCCCAATTAATTTTTGTAGAACATTTTATTTCGAAATCTTTTATAGTTTCCGAGATATAGCGTATCGAATATTTTATAAAAATTGTTAATTTGTATGGGAGCTACCCCTTTTTTTGCCCCCACTCAAAAAAATTTTTTTTTAAAGCGTAGGCATTCTTGCCCAATTAATTTTTGTAGAACATTTTATTTCGAAATCTTTTATAGTGTCCGAGATATAGCGTATCGAATATTTTATAATAATTGTTAATTTATATGGGAGCTGCCCCTTTTTTTGCCCCCACTCAAAAAATTTTTTCTTTATAGCGTAGGCCTTCTTGCCCAATTACTTTTTGTAAAACATTTTGTGTCAATATCTGTTATAATTTTCGAGATATAGCATATCGAATATTTCATAAAAATTGTTAATTTCTATGGGAGCTACCCCTTTTTTTGCCCCCACTCAAAAAATTTTTTCTTTAAAGCGTAGGCATTCTTGCCCAATTAATTTTTGTAGAACATTTTATTTCGATATCTGTTACAGTTTCCGAGATATAGCGTATCGAATATTTTATAATAATTGTTAATTTGTTATAATTATGTCTATTTATTCGGCTTAAGTTCATTATTAAAAATGTGATAGCTAAGAATGGAAATTTTTATTAAAAATTAAGTAATTCCGATACTAGCCGAGTGTAATGCATTTTCGAAATCAGCTACGATTTCTCGTCAGCACTCTTTCTATTCGGTACTACTGTAAGTTGAATGTTGATTTGTTCTATTTAAACAAACTTTAATTAGAATTTGAATACTGGAATTCTATTCATATTCCTTATTGTTTAGACAGAACTAAATCACATACAACTCTTTGTTCTCTTATTCTCATTCTATTTGCATTTATCACTAGTTACTTCTATTATTTATTTTCATTTTCATTTTGCTTTTGGCCATCCATTGGATGACACTAAATTTATTTAATTTTTAAATATTTTTATTTATCATTCCGTTATTCGATTGCTTTCGATAATTTTTCTATTCATAATTTTACATTGAGCCATGTGTTTGTAATACATTTATGGTTATTTATTTGAACTTTTTCTATATATCTTATAATTATGTCTATTTATTCGGCTTAAGTTCATTATTAAAAATGTGATAGCTAAGAATGGAAATTTTTATTAAAAATTAAGTAATTCCGATACTAGCCGAGTGTAATGCATTTTCGAAATCAGCTACGATTTCTCGTCAGCACTCTTTCTATTCGGTACTACTGTAAGTTGAATGTTGATTTGTTCTATTTAAACAAACTTTAATTAGAATTTGAATACTGGAATTCTATTCATATTCCTTATTGTTTAGACAGAACTAAATCACATACAACTCTTTGTTCTCTTATTCTCATTCTATTTGCATTTATCACTAGTTACTTCTATTATTTATTTTCATTTTCATTTTGCTTAATTGTTAATTTGTATGGGAGCTACCCCTTTTTTTGCCCCACTCAAAAAATTTTTTCTTTAAAGCGTAGGCATTCTTGCCCAATTAATTTTTGTAGAACATTTTATTTCGATATCTTTTATAGTTCCGAGATTAAGCGTATCGAATATTTTATAATAATTGTCGATTTGTATGGGAGCTACCCCTTTTTTTGCCCCCACTCAAAAAATTTTTTCTTTAAAGCGTAGGCATTCTTGACCAATTAATTTTTGTAGAACATTTTATTTCGATATCTATTATAGTTTCCGAGATATAGCGTATCCAATATTTTATAATAATTGTTAATTTATATTGGAGCTACCCTTTTTTTTTTGCCCCCACTCAAAAAAATTTTTTTTTATAGCGTAGGGCTTCTTGCCCAATTACTTTTTGTAAAACATTTTGTTTCAATATCTGTTATAATTTCCGAGATATAGCGTATCGAATATTTTATAAAAATTGTTAATTTGTATGGGAGCTACCCCTTTTTTTGCCCCCACTTAAAAAATTTTGTCTTTAAAGCGTAGGCATTCTTGCCCAATTTATTTTTGTAGAACATTTTATTTCGAAATCTTTTATAGTTTCCGAGATATAGCGTATAGAATTTTTTATAATAATTGTTGATTTGTATGGGAGCTACCCCTTTTCTTGCTCCCACTTAAAAAATTTTTCTTAAAAGCGTAGTCCTTATTGCCCAATTAATTTTTGTAGAACATTTTATTTCGATATCTTTTATAGTTTCCGAGATTAAGCGTATCGAATATTTTATAATAATTGTCGATTTGTATGGGAGCTACCCCTTTTTTTGCCCCCACTTAAAAAATTTTGTCTTTAAAGCGTAGGCATTCTTGCCCAATTTATTTTTGTAGAACATTTGATTTCGATATCTGTTATAGTTTCCGAGATATAGCGTATCGAATATTTTATAATAATTGTTAATTTGTATGGGAGCTACCCCTTTTTTTGCCCCACTCAAAAAATTTTTTCTTTAAAGCGTAGGCATTCTTGCCCAATTAATTTTTGTAGAACATTTTATTTCGATATCTTTTATAGTTTCCGAGATTTAGCGTATCGAATATTTTATAAAAATTGTCGATTTGTATGGGAGCTACCCCTTTTTTTGCCCCCACTCAAAAAATTTTTTCTTTAAAGCGTAGGCATTCTTGCCCAATTAATTTTTGTAAAACTTTTTATTTTGATATCTTTTATAGTTTCCGAGATATAGCGTATCGAATAATTTATAATAATTGTTAATTTGTATGGGAGCTACCCCTTTTTTTGCCCCCACTCAAAAAAATTTTTCTTTACAGCGTAGGCATTCTTGCCCAACTACTTCTTGTAGAATATTTGATTTCGATATCTGTTATAGTTTCCGAGATATAGCGTATCGAATATTTTATAAAAATAGTTAATTTGTATGGGAGCTACCCCTTTTTTTGCCCGCACTCAAAAAATTTTTTCTTTAAAGCGTAGGCATTCTTGCCCAATTAATTTTTGTAAAACATTTTGTTTCGATATCTGTTCTAATTTCCGAGATATAGCGTATCGAATATTTCATAAAAATTGTTAATTTGTATGGGAGCTACCCCTTTTTTGCCCCCACTCAAAAAATTTTTTCTTTAAAGCGTAGGCATTCTTGCCCAATTAATTTTTGTAGAACATTTTATTTCGATATCTTTTATAGTTTCCGAGATATAGCGTATCGAATATTTTATAATAATTGTTAATTTGTATGGGAGCTACCCCTTTTTTTGCGCCCACTCAAAAAAATTTTTCTTTACAGCGTAGGCATTCTTGCCCAATTACTTTTTGTAGAATTTTTGATTTCGATATCTGTTATACTTTCCGAGATATAGCGTATCGAATATTTTATAAAAATTGTTAATTTGTATGGGAGCTACCCCTTTTTTTGCCCCCACTCAAAAAGTTTTTTCTTTAAAGCGTAGGCATTCTTGCCCAATTAATTTTTGTAGAACATTTTATTTCGAAATCTTTTATAGTTTCCGAGATATAGCGTATCGAATATTTTATAATAATTGTTAATTTGTAAGGGAGCTACCCCTTTTTTTGCCACCACTCAAAAAATTTTTTCTTTATAGCGTAGGCCTTCTTGCCCAATTACTTTTTGTAAAACATTTTGTTTTGATATCTGTTATAATTTCCGAGATATAGCGTATCAAATATTTCATAAAAATTGTTAATTTGTATGGGAGCTACCCCTTTTTTTGTCCCCACTCAAAAAATTTTTTCTTTAAAGTGTAGGTCTTTGCGTACAATAATTTTTTGTAGAACATTTTAAGTCGATAGCTGATATAGTTTACGAGATATAGCGCATAAAATATTTCACTAAATTTGTGCAATTGTAGGAAAAATACCCCTTCCCCTGGTCCTATCTAAAAAAACTTTTTCAATTATTTAGGTCCCTTCTTTAGGAGTATCCATGCCAAGTTTTGTGGCAAGAGTGACTATAGTTACTGAGATATATAGGGATATATGCACGGATTTTGTCCTAAAAAAAATGGGTTACTTTGGGTTTTCGCTTATATCTCGGTCAATAGTGAACCGATTTTGCTGATTTTAAATAGCGATTGTTAGCGGGATATTTCCAATAGTTTGTCACCATTAACTGGTCTGTATCTTTTTATTTGACTCCGGAAACTTGATTTCAACAGACGGACAGACGGACATCGCTAAATCGGTTTCCCTATCTATAAGGATCCAGAATATATATATACTTTATGGGGTCGCAAATGAATAATAAAAAAATTACAAACGGCATGACAAAGTGATATATACCCTATCACTATGTGAAGGGTATAATAAGGAAATTAAGAGAAAACCTAAAAACATATTTGTGGACCCCTTTGAAAGAATAAAGGAACCAATGAAAAATTGTAAGTTAAAATTGCTTTTCCTTTACGAACCCTTTAGAAATTTAAATGAACGTATAAAAAGCAAAAAAAAAAACGTTTTAAAGACAAATTTTTTAAATAAAAGGGAAAGTACAAGAACCCTTACATACCAGTGGGAGGTGTAAAATTTCTAAACATAAAATTGGAAAGTGTGCAGAACCTAAAAGGTGCCAGACGTGTTTTTCAATGGCTGAAGAACCATAACTGAGCAACGGAAATAAGGAAAACAAGTTTGGCAGTGTAATATTTAAGGTCAGGAGCAAGCTGCCATAAACCTAGCTCTTAATGTTTTGAAGGCAAAGATACCAGAGCCAATGAAGATAGTGTTGGCATGCCGAAACACTGACTCACTTGAACAGGCTATGAATGTTTTGTTCGAAGCTAGATATGCTCATGCAGGAGCAGACAACATATAATCTTTTAGCAGAAACAAAACTTATCTTCGAAAGCATCCTACAAGCGATGTTAGATATGGATAAAACCAGCAAGAAAATCGGAATAGCTAGGTGGCCAAGGTAACCAAGGTTTCTGTCCACAGAACCAACAAAATTATTATCAACATGCCTTGGGGGGTACCATACAAATAAGTTAAAACAAGGTGTGAATATAAGATCAATAACACTGTGTGTAATTTTTTAAGTCATGGAAAAATAACCATATACGGACATCACTACGTGAAAGAAGACCAAAAAAAGAAAAGACCCGTGTCTCCCAGTTTTGCCCAAAGTCATGCACTTTTTTTGTTATGGGCCCCCAAAGATTTGGGGCCTTGGTACCATTTTTACAAAAAGTGATAATTTTCTCAGGCTCATATCTTGCTAACCGTTCGGAATTTTAATTTACTCTTTGAGGCAAAGTTGTAGCCCTTTTTATAAAGAACAAAAATTTTGAACATAAATAATTGAAAAAACAATAATTTTAAATTAAAATCGCAAAAAACTTTAAAAAATTCAAATTTTTTTTACCTTTTTCCTCCTGTTCAGGTCCATAGTTAGCAAACCGTTCAAAATTCAAGGAAATAGTTAACTACAAAAATTTACCTTACATCTCAATAAACAACGTTGTAGAACATATGAACTTCCTAGGAATGATTCTTAACACCGTTTAGGTAGCGCTTAGGTAGCCGCAAAAGTTAAAAATTTCCCCAAAATGTATGTACATACATGTAGTTATGAAGCTATCACTTCCTTACGTTTAATCAAATTGCCTTAATTATATACATATATTGTATCTGTCTTTCGTGTAATAGAGAACTCTAGTGCATATAAATATGTGTATATGCATGTGAGATAGCCGCGAAAAGTCTTGGAACTTAAACAGGTAGACAAACATTAAAATTGCTGGAAACCCTAAACAACAAAATACATCATACACAAATCGCAATAATGATCGTTAACGGCCTTTAATTAAATTATGTACATACTTTTTTATTGCTTTGTTATTACTTTTTAATAATTATTGTTTATACCAACAATAAATTACCTACATATGTACCTACTACCAATTTTTTTAAAAAGTGAGGACAATTCAAAATAAAATAGCAATTGGATAAATTTAAAAAGAAGAAATTATTGCACCCAAACTTATCAAGAAATCAACTACAAAAATTTACCTAAGATTTCAGTAAACAGCTCACGCGATCACGCACCGATCGCACACGCATCATGGAACGCAGTTCACAATATAAAAGCGACGCGACTCTCACATCGAGGCATTACACAGCGCGACGTCAACGAGATCTCAGCGGTGAAAGTTATAGAGAAAGTTCTACAGCATAATACGCATACAACATTGGCAACTGACAATTTCAATATGCAGTGTAAAAAGATTTATTTCTTTTGCTACATTTGCGGTCATCAAATCAGAAAAAATAATTCTACAAGATTTCAAAAGGAAAAGAATCTTTTAACTAGTGAATTTAAAAGAGCATATAAGTCATTTTTCAACGAAATAGATTTGATCAGGGAAAGGTACACACCTAACGCAGTGTGTCGCCAATGTTATAATAATCTTATAGCATGGTTGAATGGAGGCAAACATAGTATGAAATATTGTAAGCCGGTAAACTGGATTAATCGCCCAGGTGATCATGATGCAACCAGTTCTTATGCATGCGTTAATTACCCAAATAGACGTGATGAGAAGAACAAAATTTATAAAGCAACTGTAACAGCCACACTACCAGTGCTTGCACCTGAAAATTTTGTATTCCCAAGGCCACAAACTCCAGATCGTAGGACAGAATTTACAGAAATGACTACAGCAAGTATTGATACTAATCGAGATCGATTTGAAACCGACTATTAGCCCCAACAGGGAAGAGATGGACCAAAACTAATAACTAATAAAAAATCAAATGGAAAAACGGTACAAAGGCAAAAAGTTCGACGCATTGCTTGCAGAGGTAATATCAATTTTATTATTGCATGGTTTTGCATTATTTTCGATTTCTTTTCTAATTCATTTCAGGTATGTTGGTGGAGTTACAAGATAAGCTTTTATGATGTTAATTAGATATGTTAAAAAGAAAAAGCTAATGATGGAAACATTCTGGAAGCAACGTGCCTGTGGACACCGTAAGTTCTGAATCAGAGTCAGATTCGGACTACGATTTAGATCCTCAACTTAAGAGAGCGCGATATGCAGCTCCAGGGCCATCAACTTTATAAAAATAATACGAATATTTTTTTACTATTTTTTTTGTAATAGACAGCACAGTATCTCAATGTTGAAGAAAATAAAAACCAAATGAAATTCAGAAATTTTCGTACAATTATTAACCTTTGCGGCTACCTAAGCGCTACCTTAACGCTGCTAAGAATCATTCCTAGGAAGTTTTTATGTTCTAAAAGGTTGTTTATTGGGATGTTAGGTAAATTTTTTTAGTTGACTGTTTCCTTGAATTTTGAACGGTTTGCTACCTATGGACCTGAACAAGGGAAAAAAGGTAAAAAAAATTTGAATTTTTTAAAGTTTTTTGCGATTTTGATTTAAATTTATTTTTATTTTAATTTTTTATGTTCATTATTTTTGTTCTTTATAAAAAGGGCTACAAATTTGCCTCAAAGAGTAAATTGAAATTCCGAACGGTTTGCAAGATATGAGCCTGAGAAAATTATCACTTTTTGCAAAAATGGCACCAAGGCCCCAAATCTTTGGGGGCCCATAACAAAAGAAGTGCATGACTTTGGGCAAAACTGGGAGACACGGGTCTTTTCTTTTTTGGTCTTCTTTCACGTAGTGATGTCCGAATATGGTTATTTTTTTTCGTGTTGCACTGTGTAATAGATACAAACTTCATACTTAACACGGAAATTTCGTCGTTGTTAAGTAATTGTGTTCTATCGAGCACACAAATCCTATACTTATAGAACACAATAACTTAACAACGACGCACAGTGCTGTGTCCCATAGACAAAAATACAATAAAAAAAAATGTTTTATATTGTAGATAAAAATATATAGGTTGACAGATAACAATAATTTTTAAATAAATTTTAAAGAATTGTTTCGATTTAGCTCTTTTTGGTGGCGCTAGGGGGCGTCAAAGTCAAAGAATTTGAAGTAAAAATGGCTAAACAAATACCCGCGTCTTACATGCTTCAGGAAAACAGTTGTAAAAAAATTATTTTTTGGACTATGAGATTGAAATTTTTTTCTGTAGTAAATAACTATATTTGCAACTAACTGTCAAAAAAATTTTTTGTGATTTCTTTTTTTATAAGTATTTCTTATTGCTTTGAAAAATGCTTATTATTCACTTAAGCTCTAAAAATTTTTTAACTTTGATGGAAAATTAAAAAAAAAAATAAAAATATGGTCTACGGTTTTTTTTCTGTTTTCAAAAATTTATACTGTTTTCTAATAACTACAAGAAAAAAAATTTTAAAAATTTAACCGGAACTTTAAAAAAATTTTTTTTTTAAATGCCTATTTTCGTGATTTTTTCTCAAATTTCGACAGTTTTCTAAGGTTTAAAAGAAAACAAACTACAAATACTAAAAAATATAAATTTAAATTAATATTGTTTAATAAAAAAACCGAAAAATAGTAAAATTTTTGCGTTTCTATGTATTTTACGCTACAAAATGACACTAAAACCCCAAATTTACCTAGGTTTTTTATTGTTTTAAAAAAATTACTGTAAAAATTTAATTCAAATTGTTTCTTGTAATAGCTTACTATATTCGAAACCAACTGTGCAAAAATTTTCATTATATTATTTTGCTATACATAGTTTTTGTTGCTTTGAAAAATGCTTATTATTCACTTAAGCTCCAAAAATTTTTTAACTTTGATGGAAAATTAAAAAAAAAAAATGAAAATATGGTCTACGGGTTTTTTTCTGTTTTCAAAAATTTATACTGTTTTCTAATAACTACAAGAAAAAAAATTTTAAAAATTTAACCGGAACTTTAAAAAAATTTTTTTTTAAAATGCCTATTTTCGTGATTTTTTCTCAAATTTCGACAGTTTTCTAAGGTTTAAAAGAAAACAAACTACAAATACTAAAAAATATAAATTTAAATTAATATTGTTTAATAAAAAAACCGAAAAATAGTAAAATTTTTGCGTTTCTATGTATTTTACGCTATAAAATGACACTAAACCCCAAATTTACCTAGGTTTTTTATTGTTTTAAAAAAATTACTGTAAAAATTTAATTCAAATTGTTTCTTGTAATAGCTTACTATATTCGAAACCAACTGTGCAAAAATTTTCATTATATTATTTTGCTATACATAGTTTTTGTTGCTTTGAAAAATGCTTATTATTCACTTAAGCTCCAAAAATTTTTTAACTTTGATGGAAAATTAAAAAAAAAAGAAAAATATGGTCTATGGGTTTTTTTCTGTTTTCAAAAATTCATACTGTCTTCTAATAACTACAAGAAAAAAATTTTAAAAATTTAACCGGAACTTTAAAAATTTTTTTTTTTTAAAATGGCTATTTTCGTGATTTTTTCTTAAATTTCGACAGTTTTCTGGAGCTAAAACTATAAAAAAACTTACAATATAATAACATATAAAACCAAATTGATACCATAAGATTATAATAATTAACGAGATAAATTAAAAAAATAAGTATAAAATTGTGTTTGCCTCTTTTTGACGCTCAAGATGCTGCTAAATTAACAGATTGACGTTGGTGTTTCATTGTTTACCTCCCACCACTGCTGCTAACTTTTTTTCCCCAAAAATATAGATAAGTTAGTATAAAAAATCGCTCGAAGTTAGTTAAATTTTTAAAATGTTAGCTATGAACTGCCAAAAAATTTGTTTTTTCCAGGTCTGTTGTGACTACTTATAACAAAAACTAGATCAAAATATGACAAAAATTGAATGTTTTTCATAAATCTTATAAAACTTTGCATCACAACAAACTAATACAGCAATTGAAAATCGCTAGATTTGACTCTCAGAGTTAGAAATAAAATGTTCCCTTGAGGAACTACATTTTGCAGTGGAAAATTTAAAATGGGAATGTCATTCTGTTTTGCAAAGCCTTATGTCGAATTCAAAATGCTTACCAGCAACAAAAGCTTTGGCGCTATATATGAATTTAGATTTGACCGAAAGAAAATATAGTGTGCTACGTAATACAATAAATGAAATACACCCAAATTGTTTTCCGTATCTGTATGCATTACAAACTAAGAAAAAAAATTTATTCCGTCTATTGTGGTATCTGAAAATGAATTTCAAGGTGCTTGCCTGAAGAAGCATTGGAAGCCAACCACAAAATCGTGAGAAAAGCAAGACTGTCCCATACGAGGAAAACGTCACGAAAAAACACTCATAAAGATTTAATACTATCTTTAGATCCGTTTTTGACTTCAAAAAGGAATCCAAAGACCAAAAAAAAATCCATTATTTGCAGAAATTGATATATATATATATATTTAAGAGAAAATGCTAATGAGCCAGTTAAAGACGACGAGACAAAAGTTTCATAGAGCGGCAATATTTTTTTGGGAAGATTCTAATACTGAAGAAGATTTATTGTAAAATAAAATATACATATAAAATTTATTAAAAAAAAAAATTATTATTAAAAAACGCACTAATACGTATTTTAAATTAAATTTAATTTAGAAAGATTGTCATTTTGTAGTTTCACGTTGTCGTCAAAATCATAATGTAGAAGATTTTTAGCCAATTTAATTTTTATTTACTATTTTTATAAATCAATTTTAATGTAATTTGGCACTAACATTTGTTTGACACATAATAATAACCATACCACCCAATTTAATGAGAATCGGCTAACCTTTGTAACAGTC
Organism: Melanophora roralis; assembly: GCA_963583895.1. NCBI lineage: Eukaryota > Metazoa > Arthropoda > Insecta > Diptera > Rhinophoridae > Melanophora > Melanophora roralis. The sequence continues at coordinate 7,632,530 of OY757192.1, forward strand.
TTAGCATTTTTGCAAAAAAGGATATATGGCAGGACCTAGAGTCCTTGCGTCAATCCCAATAAAAATTATCGCACAAGTTACTAGCACGGGATGTAAATAATCTACGGACTATTGTAACTTTCTGTGCAGTTATGTAGTCAAAATTGAAAATTTCGTCCTTTCTATATATGGGCAGTAGGCGTGTCCTTTGCCCGATTTTTTCAAAAAATTTAATTTTTTTAATTTAAGTATTTTATACTAGTGTACCAAAGGTCTGCACAAGTCAATTTCTTTGGTAAAGTAAGCCTATACACGTTAGAATTTTTGCTAAAAAGGATATATGGCAGGACCTAGAGTCCTTGCGTCAATCCCAATAAAAATTATCACACAAGTTACTAGCACGGGATGTAAATAATCTACGGACTATTGTAACTTTCTGTGCAGTTATGTAGTCAAAATTGAAAATTTCGTCCTTTCTATATATGGGCAGTAGGCGTGTCCTTTGCCCGATTTTTTCAAAAAATTGAATTTTTCTTAATTTAAGTATTTAATACTACTGTACCAAATTTCAAATCTCTAGGACCACTCCTTCTATTTTTGTCCCATCACTATATGGGATCAAAGCACTGTGCGACGGTTTGTCATCCAAAAAAGACATACAAAATAAAACCCGTTTAATAAAACCTTCCAACACAATGTTTATGTAGAGAAAAAACTGAGAATACCTGCTTTTAAAGAATTCAAAATGAACAATAATAGATCGATCGAATTTTATATAATGAAGTTTAATGGTTATTGTGATGGAGTTCTGGGTAATGATATACTCCGACAATTGAATGCATTTTTAGATTATAACACCAATGCGATTCGAATTAACGAACATAACATACCTATCATTTTCGACGGATAAGAAGACCGCGAAAATAATTCAATGATAGACTCAACTTACAATACAATATTTTGCGAGAAACTAACCCTCGACAGAAAAATTTTAACGCGAAAGGTATATAATAACATAAGTAGCATTGCTAGGGAACAAGAAAATAAAACGCTGCTACAGCAAATTAGAACACAACATCTTAACCCAGAGGAAAATAACACCTTTTACAGCTCATGAAAAGGTAATCCTCGCAATTCGTTCAGAAAAAATCCAAACTAAGCTTTATTTATTTATTTTTATTTTATATTTATTTATTTAATCAACATAACCAAATTTACAGTTGAGCATAATTAAGTATACAGTTGAGCGTTAAATTTCAAGAGGAAAAGGGGGATAATAACTATATAAAAAATATAAAAACTGCATTAAACGTAAGCATTAGAATTGAGGAACTTTATCAGATTACTTCTAGTTACAGCAACATTCTCCGAGAAGTCAATGTGCACATAGAACTTATTTACTTCAGCACAAATTCTCCTAAATGGATCAAAGTTAATGTAGTTTGATCTATGAAATTTTATATATAACGGTTCGTAATATCTAAGCTGCCTGTTGGGAACCTTGATGCATATTTTACTCTGAAGATACGTTGAGTCTATTTGACCTTGAATTAAATTTAGGGCAAATGTAATATTGGCAACAATTCTTCGGCTTTTTAACGTTGGGAGATCAATTAGTGTTAATCGATTCCGATATGATGGTAGGCTTAAATCAGGATTCCAGCGAAGATTACGGAGGCAGAACAGCAAAAATTGTTTGTGAACAGATTCAAGTTTTCGAATATACACATCATATTGGGGGTCCCAAATTACTGATCCATATTCGAGTAAAGGTCTTACCAAGGACGTGAATAGATTCTTTGTAACGTAAGGATCATCAAATTCCGCTTCAAGAAACTTAATACCCCATAAGCTTTATTTACAGTCATTATTACATATAAGTTGAAATTAATTTTTACATCAAAGAGAATTCCAAGATCCAAAAACGAGTCCACAAAATCTAACTAAGCGCCATTTAAAAAGTAAACATTTAAAACAGGTGAATATCTGCAGAAAGTCATGGATTTGCATTTTGTTAAATTCAATTCCATTAGGTTTACCGTACACCAACTAAAGAAATTATTTAAATCAGTTTGGAGATGAGTACTGTCATCATCGTTTGTTATCCACGAATAAAGTTTTACATCGTCAGCAAACATTAAAATATTGCTTAATTGAATAGCCTTTAGAAGATCATTTATAAACAGTAAAAATAGGATGGAGCCAAGATGACTACCCTGTGGAACTCCAGAGGTGACATCGATATATTTTGATAAACAGTTATTATAAGACACACATTGTCTGCGATCTTTTATATAAGCACTAATCCATTTTGAACGCAATAAAGCCCAAAATTAGAACTATTAACAATTTACCTACACGTGTTCATTTCCAAAATCGTATTGATACCCTTATGTACACAAAAAGCAAGAAGCAAACTAAATAGATGTTGGAGAATAATGTAATAAGAAATAGTAGCTCACTGTATTCGGCTCCAATTTGGATCGAAGGCCGATGCTAGTGGTAAAAATAAATGGAGACTTGTTGTCGACTATCGTTTACTCAATGAAGTTACAATTGACGATAAGTTGGAAAAATTGAAAGAATGCCATTATTTCCGTACTTTCGATCTAGCAAAAGGTTTCCTTTAAATCGAGATGAAGGAAGAATACATCCATAAAACTGGATTCCGATTGAATTAAATACAGTCCCAGCGACGTTCCAGAGACTAATGAATAATGTGCTCCGCGATTACAGCAACAAAATTAGTTTGGTATACTTGGACGGTATAACGATATTTTCTCCATCTTTGCAAGAGCATATAAATTCACCTAAACTTATATTTGAGAAGTAACAAAGCACTAATTTAAAAATACAATTGGACAAATTGAAAACAGAATTTCTTGGGCACATAGTTTTTACACAAGGAGGTAAATCGAATCCTAAAAAAATCTAATGCGTTATCAACTTTCCTATACCGAAGGCTGCAAAACAAAGTAAACAATTCTTGGGACTTACCAGCTACTACCGAAAATTTATTGAAGACTACTCATTGATAGCTAAAGCCGGGACCAGGTGTTTGATTCCAAAATAAATATAGATAACCCAGAATATCAATTAAGTTTTAACACACTTAAAGACTTGTTAACAAATGATCTAATACTGACTTACCCAGATTTTATAAAAACATTTACTTTAACTACAGATGCTAGCAACTATGCCCTGCGAGCAGTACTATCACAAAAAAATCACCCATTTGCAACGCTAGTCATACTTTGAACGAGCATGAAACCAACTAGTACAATTTAAAAGGAACTACTGGGTATCGTTTGGCTAACAAAATATTTTCGACCATATCTTTTCGGAAGAAAGTTCGTGATTGAGACGGGCTATAAACGTTTGACATAGCTTTTTTCTATTAGGGAACCAAATTCAAAATTAGTGAGATAGGGACTCAGGCTTTCGAAATATAATTATGAGATAAAATATAAAACAGAATCGAAATATAGCAACGTTGACGCATTGTCCAGAATCGAACCCAAAGATATTTGTATAAGCATTTTAGAACCCAATGGTGCGATAATACACGGAATCTCATCTCCAATTAACCTGTTCAAAAGCCAAATCATATCAAAAAAAGTCAACCTCTGGATCAGTGAGAATAAAAGACAAGAATGCCTTTAGGAATAAAATAAAAATATTTCATATAACCAAATTAAATAAAAAAACTGCAATAATCTTATTAGAACTCATTTTAACCCTACACAACTTATTAAGGACATATTTCTTCCAGTATTGAGGGATACGTTTCATTAATTGGTTCTCTGAAAACAAAAAGTTTAGAATAATAAAATGTTTTGATATGCTGAAAGATGTGGAGGACAAAAAAATTGGCTGCAAAGGAAAAATAATAACACTTTGATAACAACCACAGGGGAATTAAGGCAGTTTTCGAAGAATTAAAAATTCTTATCTTTAACCTACAGCTTAAAAAAAAGGAAAAGTATGATAGGAAACCTTACAAGGTGCGACTTAAAATCACAGATACCCCATCAGCACCTAGAGAAATTATACTTATCGACGTTTTCTACACTTCATAAAAAAAATTTTTATGACCTTAAAGAAAAGAATACACAGTGAAATGAACGAGCACCTTAGATTTTTACAACACAGTGAGAACAATATATTTGAGACTGTTTAGGAAAAAATATCAAAGATAATCTGTTTTTATAACAACACAATACACAGTACAACCAAAAAGAGACCAATTGATTTCGTGAACAAAGAAATTTCAGAGAATGTATGTCCAAAAATTTCGAGTTGATCTTAAGGAAAAAAGAGACGTACATCGACAAACTAAATAGAAACAGAACGGATGTTTGGTTTTAAGAAGAACCTAACTAAATCAAAGAAATAAGAGGTGGTAAAAATTATCATAAATACAAAAAAATAGATACCAGGACCAAAACTAACATTAAAAACTATAACACAAATGTAAGAAAGAAAAATAATTCCAAATAATAAACAACTCTAGACAAAAACAGTAGAATAATACTGAAAATAAAAACAATAAATAAACGGGTAATTTCTTTCCAGATGAAATTTGGTACCATATCCCTTACCTTTTTCACTGTTATTAGTGGACAGACTTTGGACATTCAAGACTTGACGAACAATAAAAAATGGGTGAAACGAAAACAATTGACCATTACAGTAAAATTATCCACGTAATTAACATAACCTTGTACATAATTCGCGAAAATGTGCAGATATTGAATTCTAATGGACAAGGACATGGAGTATAAAACTTACTTGACACCATGAACATAGTTGTCAGATAATTTTGGTCCAATATCGTCAAATCATTGGAAATCGTCAGAGAATCGTTATCACTAAAATTTATGTTTTTTATTACGTGCTTACAGATAGTTTCGTCAAAAGTAGTAACAAAAAAGGTAAAATTTTATTCAAAGCAAAGAAAACTGAAAATAAAACAAGTAAGAGCGCTATATTCGGCTGTGCCGAATCTTATATACCCTTCACATTGGTCTTTAAATATACCCAGCCGAGTGATTTTGCACTGCAAATAATTTAATAAAAAACCTTGTGCGAGTTTTAAAGCCCATAGAAAAAATAAAATTTTAACGTTCGTATGAATAATATAAATAGATGAAGAAGATTTGAGGTCGAGAGTTTTAAAAGTTTTCGACATTATTCATATTTAAAGGTTAATAAAACTTGTTAAATGTTCTAGCCCCCCTGCTCTTCTCCAACTTTTTCTCCAAAACGTATGAATTATTTGATTATTACTTTTTGTCGAATATTCGAAGTCGATAGCTTTAATAGTAGCGTATCGAAAATTTTATAAAAATTGTTAATTTGTATGAGAGCTACCCCTTCTTCACCCCCCATCAGAACATTTTTTTCTTCAGAGCGTAGCCCTTGATGTCCATTCACTTTTTGTAGAACATTTGATTTCGGTATCTGTTATAGTTTCCGAGATATAGCATTTTGAAAATTTAACAAAAATTATTAATTTGAAATAATCTTGTTCCGAAGATTATACTGTTTGTTCATTTGAACAAAACCGACGTTAAAAAAAAACAACCAATCCTTTTATTTGGTTATATATTTTTTAATGCTTCAAATAATTTACAACCCGTCCGGTAAACAAATACTAGACAAAGCTGTTTATTGTTTGAAGGCAAAAAGCTAACTGATTTTATTCAGGCAATTGGTGCTGCTTATATACTATTATAATTACATAGTTGTAACAATTAGGAAATAAATATAAATAGAAACAGAGTTATATAAAAATTGGAACAATGAAAATTCAACATGGTGTAATAACTTCATTCATTCAAAAGTGTCAGTTAAATATTTAATAAGAAATAATAGAATCAAACTGTTATAGAATTTAATAATACAAAAGTAAATAATGAACTGCTTCAGTCTCCCCCTTTGATGCTGACATCGCCCCGATAAGGCATCAAAACACAATTTCCTTTGTCGGCCTCTTGTTCGCAATTTCCTTATAGGCTGATAGCACTTATCAGGCGACCCCACTTCTGGAGTTAAAGCTGAAGCATGGTAAGTTTCCAAAGGCAGATCCATGTTATCTTCATGCGCTAACACGTAAGAAGTTGTACCCTTCTTTCCTATAACAGTATAGGATCCGTCTCGCTTAGGAACAGTTATAGAAGTATCTCCTTCAATGAAGTCACGATATTTTTGTACAGCCCACACAATTCCAAGCGCCTCGCGTTCAATTGTGGAATAATTTTTCTCTGCATTCGATAAAAATCTGCTTGCGTACTTAATAGGGTGCTCATCTTGGCCCTCCCCCTGGAGCAAAACATCATCAGATTCTTTTAACATTTTAAAGTCAAATGAATTTAAAGTTGTAAAATAATCATTCGTATTTTCTCTTTTATGAAACTTGCGGGCTTTTGCTGGTGGAGTACTCATTCCTTGAACATTTTGATCCCGTGTTCCATTTGGCATCGAACTTTGAAATATAGGTTGAATGTAATGCGGAAAGTAATCACTACTAGTTGCACGCAAGGGAGACAAAAAATCATCTGGCGATGGTTGGTAGGACATCATGTTCCCATCCATTATTTCCTCTTCAAAAAGCTTTTCACGAACACATTGTGAGTCATCACCGTGAGAAAAGGTAGGCGTTTTAGGTAGAGATGAGGCATCCATATCTGTTATTTTATATTTGGGGGTTTTTTTGAATAGGTGACACTAATTTTCGATTTTCAATAAAATCAATAAAAGCCTATATTTCTCTGATGGCCTGTGTACCCGGAGATTTCTCCTCATTTATTTGAACGGAAGAAATTTTTGTCTCCAACAAGCTTTGAAATGTGTGCCTTACTTTTGGTTCATCTTCAAAGTACCAGTATTTTTGAGCCATGTTAAGCACAATACCTGCTTGTTCCAGAAAATCAGCTCCAAGAAGAGTTCTGTTTTTTGTAGCATTAGGTAGATAAATAAGCCTTATTTTCCGCACTCTGTTGCCAATGACTATATCGCAGATAGTCGCCATCACTTTACCAGTAGAAACAGAACCATCTGCTAGCGTTATTTCTGCACGTACATCTTGAAATACACATCTATTTGCGGTAAGTATTTCTTTAAGTTGCAAGCTTGCAACGCTGGTTTTTGCTCCACTATCAAATATTACTTCCCCTTTAAGGCCGAAAAACTCAACTTGAGCTGTTGGCAGCGAATGTCCAATGACAGTTGATGAAATTGTATTGAAAGACAGATATTGTGGGCTGTCTTTTCCACCTCCATTACAGGTTTGGCAGTTCGACCTATATACACCAGGTGCACCACATCCATAGCAACAAAAAGCGGGTTTTCTTACAACATCTGACTTTTGTATCTCTTGTTGGTAGCTTGTATTACGATTCGGTTGCGCTTGTTGTTGATCATCACGTTTTTTCTTTTTAAAACACGTTTCTACAGTGTGATCCTTAATATGACAGAAACTGCATCGATTTGTGTTAACAGCTTCCTTTGTGTCACCAGTTTTAGTTGTCACCAATGGCTGGGCTTCTAAAAGAAACATCTCTGCTTCACGGCTGGTAGAAATTAGATCTGCAAAGGACTTAACACTTTGACAGCAAACACGTTCCCTTATTTTGATATTGAGAAGTCCGTACACCATATTTAGTTGAATTTCTTCACACGGCGGGAAATTAAGTTGTGAAAAAAGAACCCGTTTCTTGCAAATGAAGCTATCAGTTGGCTCATTCTTTTGTTGTTTTGTCTCAAACAAATTCACAAAAATTCGCCAGTCGGGGACAGGAGGGGTAAATGTAGTTCGAATGATGGACACAGCTTGTTGAAATGACCCTACTGTATCTTTAACACCAATCCACCATGAGGCAGCATAGTCTTCTAATAACAAAGGCATTCCACGTATGGCATCAGCATCAGATATTTTCTCAATATCTTTAAAGACACTGATTGCAGATAGAAACTCTTCGACAGCCGCTTTAAAGCGAGCGGTACATTGTGTAAATGATCCACATCTAGCAGTTCCACCAATCGCAGCTAGTATCTGCTGAAACTGTTCAGTCGAAAAAGTTGCCATTTCCTCCTTGTTGCGCAAAACGTTTGTTTGAGTTTCTAAAGGTGTTGCGTTTTTTCCGTCAGCTCTGTTGTTTTTGTGGTATCTTCCGAAGCCCCACGTTGGGCGCCAATGAAATAATCTTGTTCCGAAGATTATACTGTTTGTTCATTTGAACAAAACCGACGTTAAAAAAAACAACCAATCCTTTTATTTGGTTATATATTTTTTAATGCTTCAAATAATTTACAACCCGTCCGGTAAACTAATACTAGACAAAGCTGTTTATTGTTTGAAGGCAAAAAGCTAACTGATTTTATTCAGGCAATTGGTGCTGCTTATATACTATTATAATTACATAGTTGTAACAATTAGGAAATAAATATAAATAGAAACAGAGTTATATAAAAATTTGAACAATGAAAATTCAACATGGTGTAATAACTTCATTCATTCAAAAGTGTCAGTTAAATATTTAATAAGAAATAATAGAATCAAACTGTTATAGAATTTAATAATACAAAAGTAAATAATGAACTGCTTCAAATTTGTATTGGGGCTAGCCCTTTTTTTGCCACCAATCAAAAATATTTTTCTTTAAAGCGTAGGCCTTATTGCCCAATTACTCTTTGTAGAACATTTGGTTTTGATATCTGTTACAGTTTCCGAGATATAGCGTATCGAATATTTTATAACAATTGTCGATTTTTATGGGAGCTACCCCATTTTTTGTCCCCACTCAAAAAATTTTTTCTTTAAAGTGTAGATCTTTGCGTACAATTACTTTTTGTAGAACATTTTATGTCGATATCTGTTATAGTTTCCGAGATATGGCGTATCGAATATTTTATAACAATTGTCGATTTGTATGGGAGCTACCCCATTTTTTGCCCCCACTCAAAAAGTTTTTTCTTTAAAGTGTAGATCTTTGCGTACAATTACTTTTTGTAGAACATTTTATGTCGATATCTTTTATAGTTTCCGAGATATAGCGTATCGAATATTTTATAGCAATTGTCGATTTGTATGGGAGCTACCCCTTTTTTTGCCCCCACTCAAATAAATTTTTCTTTAAAGCGTAGGCCTTATTGCCCAATTACTCTTTGTAGAACATTTGGTTTTGATATCTGTTACAGTTTCCGAGATATAGCGTATCGAATATTTTATAACAATTGTCGATTTGTATGGGAGCTACCCCATTTTTTTCCCCCACTCAAAAAATTTTTCCTTTGAAGTGTAGATCTTTGCGTACAATCACTTTTTGTAGAACATTTTATGTCGATATCTTTTATAGTTTCCGAGATATAGCGTATCGAATATTTTATAACAATTGTCGATTTGTATGGGAGCTACCCCATTTTTTGCCCCCACTCAAAAAATTTTTTCTTTAAAATGTAGATCTTTGCGTACAATCACTTTTTGTAGAACATTTTATGTCGATATCTTTGATAGTTTCCGAGATATAGCGTATCGAATATTTTATAACAATTGTCGATTTGTATTGGAGCTACCCCATTTTTTGCCCCCACTCGAAAAATTTTTTCTCTAAAGTGTAGATCTTTGCGTACAATCACTTTTTGTAGAACATTTTATGTCGATATCTTTTATAGTTTCCGAGATATAGCGTATCGAATATTTTATAACAATTGTCGATTTGTATGGGAGCTACCCCATTTTTTGCCCCCACTCAAAAAATTTTTTCTTTAAAATGTAGATCTTTGCGTACAATCACTTTTTGTAGAACATTTTATGTCGATATCTTTTATAGTTTCCGAGATATAGCGTATCGAATATTTTATAACAATTGTCGATTTGTATGGGAGCTACCCCATTTTTTGCCCCCACTCAAAAAATTTTTTCTTTAAAGTGTAGATCTTTGCGTACAATTACTTTTTGTAGAACATTTTATGTCGATAGCTGTTATAGTTTCCGAGATATAGCGCATAAAATATTTCACCAAATTTGTGCAATTGTAGGAAAAATACCCCTTCCCCTGGTCCTATCTGAAAAAACTTTTTCCATTATTTAGGTTTCTTCTTAAGGAGTATCCGTGCCAAGTTTTGTGGCAAGAGTGGCTATACTTACTGAGATATATAGGGATATATGCACGGATTTTGTCCTAAAAAAATGGGTTACTCTGGGTTTTCGCTTATATCTCGGTCAATAGTGAACCGATTTTGCTGATTTTAAATAGCGATTGTAAGCGGGATATTTATGATCGTTTGACACCATTAACTGGTCTGTATCTTTTTATTTGACTCCGGAAACTTGATTTCAACAGACGGACAGACGGACAGACGGACATCGCTAAATCGGCTTCCCTATCTATAAGGATCCAGAATATATATACTTTATGGGGTCGCAAATGAATAATAAAGAAATAACAAATGGAATGACAAAGTGATATATACCCTATCACTATGTGAAGGGTATAAAAACGCAGATATGTTGAAGAAATTTATTTAAAGATTTCCAAGTTAAGCCTTAAAAAAAATTTTTATGTTAAAAACAATTTTATTTCAAACACACACAATACATGCAAAGGCAAAAATGGTTTTTCAAAGCGGAAGAACCTTATTTTTGTTTTTTTTCTTCCAAGCCGTGTTGTGCTGTAGAGTACTTAGGCTGAAGACCTTTAAAATCATTTTATTTTATATCAATGTTTTGAGATTTAAATAGCAACTTGTAATTAAAGTAGCGAAAGACTGACAGAAGATTCGCAAACAGTTTTCCTGGAAACACTTGTTCATGATATTTTATGAAATTTAAGTCATACTTATGTGCATATAATGAAATTTTAATGTTCAAGCTAAAGTTGAAAACTTTTATAAAAATCGTCAAATTTAGGGCAAAAATCGTCCAATCGTCAAAACCCATTTTTTGTGGCCAAAAATCGTCAAAATGACGATTAATCGTCAAATCTGGCATCTATGGCCATGACTAAAAATGACAATTTACTAAAAGGAATCCGCACTTTAGACGAACAAAATTCTTTGACTCTGAAACTTGCAATAGTCAAAAACAATAAAGTGGTTATATCAAATTGGATTTTTATAAAAAAGAACGCAACATTTAAACATACAATGGAAATACATACATACATAAAACCGTATGTATACGAATATCTTCTATATTTCGCATATAATTTCCTCTTTTTTCTCATTTAAGTTAATTTATTTTTTATGATCATTTAGTTGGAATACTAATAAGTTATAAATAAAAATAGCCCTTCCGTCGAACAAATCATTGAATCTAAACGTGTTGACACTTCCGAGTGACACGTGAACAAACTATGTTTGTATTTACTGGAAAATGTAACGCAATAAAACATGCTGATAAAACAATACGATAACAATAAAATATCCAACTAATATTCAACATTTCGCCACTCAGTTATGCTGCATTTTTTATGTACAGAGAAACAAATAAAAATCATTTTCATTAAAAAATATTGTTGATTTGATAAAAATAATATTTCGATTAACAACCTATCAAAACATTTAATATTCCCTTAAACAATTTTAATTACAAATCTTGTATTAAAAATTGATTGATTGACTAAATCAAAGCACTTACAAATCTATAATTAAAACCAAATTAATTAAAGTAATTCTTAAATTATTATATAAATAAAAAAATATTTTATTTTGTTTTTTATTTGTTTGTTTTTATTTATTTATGTTTATTTAATTTAATTATATACACATGTTTATTTTAATTTACAATTAGGTATACATTTAGTGCCTCCACAACGGCTCAAACCATGGGACATATGATAGCAAGGCGTGCGGTCTATTCACTCATTCTATTATTTAAGTGTAAGACTTAGTTTAAAAACAAAAAAAGGCAATAAATTTTTATTGAGATAATTAAATCTTTAATTGAAAATAAAAATTTTTTTGATTAATAAGTTAATTGAAAAAAAAAATTGCAATAATTTTCTCTGTGTAGGAATGTTTGATGTTTTTGGTGCTAAAAAAAGTTTTGACGAATAATTTTCAAATAACAATAGTAATACTTAATTAAAAACTGGCTTCTTAGCAAGCAAAGTTTTAAATATTGTCTAACTAAATGCAAATAGTGCATGAGTGTGTCAACAACCATTTATTTTATATTAAAAGTACTTCTTGACCACTTAATTGACTTTCGAACTCAATCTGTCTTAAGACAGAATACAGCAACCGCTTCTTTAGGTGTCGAAAAACGTTGACCTCTAAGTTTTTTTTTACGTACGGGAATCAAAAGAAGTCATTTGGTGCCAAGTTAGGACTATACGGCGAATGACTTATCAAATCGATGTTTTGGGTGCTTAAAAATGCGGTTGTCTGAACCGATGTGTGAGACCTCGCATTGTCGTAGTGAAGAGTGATCCATCTACGGCGGTTAGTTTTCCTGATTTCTGGGAAGACAACTGGCAAGCAAATGGTTGCGTACCACTCAGAATGATTGACAAATTGTGTGGGATCCAACGCAAACGCCGAATCTTATATACCCTTCACATTTGTCTTTTAATATACTCAGGTATTTTTTCTAAGCCGAGTTATTTTGTACTGCAAATATTATAATTAAAATAGCTTGCTTAAATTCCAAAGCAATCCTAGTTTTCAAAATATAGAAAGCTTTACAAAATTTTAACGTTCGTATGAATAATGAAAATACCATGTAGAAGGTTTGAGGTCGAGAGTATAAAAAGTTCTCGACATTATCCGTATTAAAAGTTGAAAAAATTTTAAATTTGTATAGGGGGTTCTAGTCCCCCTGCTCCTCTTCACATATTTTTTTTCCAAAATGTATGAATAATTTGATTATTACTTTTTGTAGAACATTTGAAGTCGATAGCAGCTATAGTTTACCATATATAACGTATCAAAAACCTTATAAAAATTGTTCATTTATATTGGGGGCTCCCCTCCCTCTGCTTCTATCCAAATATTTTTTTTACAATGTAAGCCTTATTGTCCAAATAATACTTTAAATCATTTCGATAGTTGTTATAATTTCCGAGATAAAGCGTATCGAAATGTCATAAACATTGTTAATTTGTATGTGAGCTGCCCGTTCACCTGCCCCTACCCAAACAGTTTTTTTTTCTAAAATGTAGGTAGGTCAAATTAGTTCTTGTTAGACATTTGAAGTCGATAGCTGTTATAGTTTGAGATATAAAGCGTATCGAAACCTTCATTAAAATTGTGAATTTGTTTGGGAGCTGTCACTTTCCCTGCCTCTATCCAAAAAGTTTTTTTTCCAAAATGTAGGTTTTGTTGTCCAATTACTTTTTGAAGAATATTTGAAGTCGATTGCATTTATAGTTTTCTAGATAAAGCGTTTAAAAAATTTCATAAAAATTGTTATTTTGTATGGGAGCTACTCTTTTCCTTGCCCCCAAAAAAATTTTTTTTCTTAAAATGTAGGTCTTATTTTCCGTCCAGCTAACTTTTTTGAACATTTGAAGTCGATAGATATTACAGTTTCCGAGATATAGCGGTTGTTTCAGGGATATCTCTAATAGTTCGACATCAATAACTGGTCCGTATTGTTTTATTAGCCTCCGATTTCAACAAACGGACAGGCAGCCATGGCTATATCGACTTGCCTTTATATAATGATCCAGAACATATATACTTTAGGGGGTCGTAAATGGATAATAAAGAAATTACGAACAAAATGACAAACTAATACATACTCTTATCACTACGTGATGGGTAAAAAAAGAAAATCAAAACAGCTAAATAAAGAAAAATGGCTTGTTAAGGTTTTGAAAAGACTCTTGAATGTTTTGTTTCGTTTATGATAATTATCACTAAAATTATTGAGGTTATTAAATAAAAGCAGAAAATATTCATGAGGTTTTTCAAGAATTTGGTTAAGGTATACTGACGATTTGGTATAAGAACTAACGAAATGCATATAGACAAACTTAACCTACAACCAGAGTTGGGCAAAATACATGCTTTGCTGTATTTGAAATACAAAATACAAAATACTTCTTCCGCTTGTATTTCAAATACGAAATACCAAATACATTCAAGTCGAGTATTTCAAATACAAAATACAAAATACAGTATTTTAGTATCTTTAAGTTGAAATACAAAATACAAAATACAAAATACATTTATAACCATTAATCATGAACACAAGATTTTTAAAAGTTCAATCAGATAAGCAGCCTCTTGTTGAAGAATATATAAATCCTGCTAAAAAAAACAATCTTTCTACAGGTCCTGATAAAAACAGACTGGTGTTAAATTTTATGAAAACAGTTCTCTGCAAGGCACATTCAACAAGGTAAACCCTTTTTGTGTTTGAACGGTAGAATGTCAGAAAAATTAAAAATTCCATATAAAATTTATTTTTATTTCGTAAAAATGTCAAATTGATTTTAATCAGCTGGGCCCTTAATATTACCTGGTTAAATGTGTCTTGGTTCTCTGTATGTGCCTTGTATGTGAAAAACAAATTAAATTAAAAGTAAAGTAATATTAAGGCGAATTCGAAAATTCGCCCTTTGCATTTCTTTTGTATACCCTTTACATAGTAATAAGCAAGGCACATTCAACCAGGTAATATTAAGAACCCAGCTGATTAAAATCAATTTGACATTTTTACGAAATAAAAATAAATTTTATATGGAATTTTTAATTTTTCTGACATTCTACCGTTCAAACACAAAAAGGGTTTACCTTGTTGAATGTGCCTTGGTGATAAGGGTATTTATCAGTTTGTCATTCCGTTTGAAATTTCTTATTTATTTATCATTTGCGACCCCATAAAGTATTGATATTCTGGATCCTTATAGACAGGGAAGTTGATACAGCCATGCCTGTCTGTCAGTCTATTGAAATCAAGTTTCCATAGTCAAATAAAGTGATACGGACCAGTTATTGGTGTCAAACTTTTGTAAATATCCTGGAGACAATCGCTATTTATCGGTTGACTATTGGCCGAGATATAAACGAAAAATCAAAATAATCCATTTTTTTAGGACAAAATCCGTGCATACATCCCTATATATCTCAGTGAATACAGTCATCCTTGCCACGAAACTTGGCACGGATACTCTGAAAATAGGGACCTCAAAAGGAAAAAAATTTTTCAGATAGGATCATGGAAAGTGGATTTTTATCTGCATTTGCACAAATTTTGTGAAATTTTTCATGCGCTTAATCTTAGAAATTATAACAGCTATCGACCTACACTTTGGAGTGGGGGTAGGAGAAAGTGTAGCTCCCATACAAATTAACAATTTTTATGAAATTTTCAATTCGCTACATCTGGAAAACTATAACAGCTATCCACTTCGAATGTTGTACAAAAAGTAAATGTATGATAAGTCCTACACTTTGAAAAAAAATTTTTTTGGGGTAGAGGCAGGGGAAGGTTTAGCTGCCATACAAATAAACACTTTTTATGAAATTTTCGAAACGCTATGTCTCGGAAACTATAACAGCTGCCGACATCAAATGTTCTACAAAGAGTAATTCGACAGCAAGACCTACGCTTTAAAGAAAAAAATTTTTGAGTGGGGGTGAAGAAGGGGTAGCTTCAATACAAATGAACAATTTTTATGAAATTTTCGATACGCTATATCTCGGAAACTATAATAGCTACCGACTTCTAGTGTTCTAGAAAAAGTAATTCGAAGATAAGACCTACATTTTAGAAAAAAAGGTTGAAGAGGAGCAGGGGGACTAGAAGATCCCATAAAAATTTACAACTTTTTTTATTATTCTTTTGATACGAATAATGTCGAAAACTTTTGTAACTCTCGACCTCAAATCTTCTTCGTCTATTTCTATTATCCATACGAACGTTAAAATTTTGTAAAGTTTTCTATGGACTTTAAAACTGGCACAAGGCATTTTTATTATATTATTTGCAGTACAAAATAGTTAGGCTGGGTATATTAAATGAGCAATGTGAAGGGTATATAATAGGGAATGGTAAGCAAAGCCAAAAATCGATTTTCGATTTTACGATCAACTATTTTAATCTCGATTTTCAAAGTCGATTAATCGAAGCTCATAATCGATTATAATTCAAAGTCGACTTTTATTTTGGTGCTATATTGAAATGAAAATATACCCTCAAAAACGATTTTTAAGAAGTAAATAGAACTTTAGGCAAAGAAAGATATTATTGGAAAGGGTGCACGTACCTATTTAATGATTACAAAGAACGCAGGTCATAAACAAATATCAATTATAATTTCAATGTATTAAATTAAATAATAAGTCTGAAAATTTAAATACGCACACACAACAGATATACATATTTAATTTTCAAGGACGAAAAGTTATTTTTAGTGTACTGAGTACTGAATTATTTTTATACCCTTCACATAGTGATAGGGTATATATCACTTTGTCATTCCGTTTGTAATTTCTTTATTATTCATTTGCGACCCCATAAAGTATATATATTCTGGATCCTTATAGATAGGGAAGCCGATTTAGCGATGTCCGTCTGTCCGTCTGTTGAAATCAAGTTTCCGGAGTCAAATAAAAGATACAGACCAGTTAATGATGTCAAACTATTAGAAATATCCTGGAGACAATCGCTATTTAAAATCAGCAAAATCGGTTCACTATTGACCGAGATATAAGCGAAAACCCAGAGTAACCCATTTTTTTTAGGACAAAATCCGTGCATATATCCCCATATATCTCAGTAAGTATAAATACTCTTGCCACAAAACTTGGCACGGATACTCCCAAAGAAGGAACCTAAATAAAAGAAAAAGTTTTTTTCAGATTGGACCAGGGAAAGGGGTAGTTTTCCTACAATTGCACAAATTTGGGGAAATATTTTATGCGCTATATCTCGTAAACTATAAGAGCTATCGACTCAAAATGTTCTACAAAAAATAATTATACGCAAAGACCAACACTTTAAAGAAAAAATTTTTTGAGTGGGGGCAAAAATAGAGGTAGCTCCCATACAAATCGACAATTATTATAAAATATTCGATACGCTATATCTCGGAAACTATAAAAGATATCGAAATAAAATGTTCTACAAAAAGTAATTGGGCAAGAATGCCTACGCTTTGAAGAAAAATGTTGTTGAGTGGGGGCAAAAAAAGGGGTAGCTCCCATACAAATTAACAATTTTTATGATATATTCGATACGCTATATCTCGGAAACTATAACAGATTTCCACATCAAATGTTCTACAAAAACTAATTGGAACACAAGGCCTACGCTTTAAAGAAAAAGATTTTCGGATGGGGGGTGAAGAAGGGGTAGCTCCCATACATATTAACAATTTTTATAAAATTTTCCATACGCTTCTTCTAAAAAACTATTACAGCTATCGACTTCGAATATTCTACAAAAAGTAATAATCAAATAATTCATACATTTTGGAAAAAAAGTTGGAGAAGAGCAGCGGGACTAGAACATTTAATAAGTTTTATTAACCTTTAAATATGGATAATGTCGAAAACTTTTAAAACTTTCGACCTCAAATCTTCTTCATCTATTTCTATTATTCATACGAACGTTAAAATTTTGTTATTTTTTCTATGGGCTTTAAAACTCGCACAAGGTTTTTTATTATATTATTTTCAGTACAAAATAACTCGGATGGGTATATTTAAAGACCAATGTGAAGGGTATATAAGATTCGGCACAGCCGAATATAGCGCTCTTACTTGTTTCTTATTTAATTGTTTAAAAATTTTTCCAAATTTGACTGCATTTTTAATAAACTTTCGGCGTCAAATACAGTGCACTCGCGGAAACGTGAATATCCAGAATCGTGAACATCCAGAAACGTGAACACTTTTTATTTAACATTAACTACTTTAAAACGTGAACAAACATTGAAAGCTTTAAAATGTGAAAATTTTTTTCTGAGGTTTTTTTTTGTTTACATTAATTTTATTAGTTTTGGGAGTCCCCAAATTATGCAATAAAAGGATCTATAAGCGATATACATTGTTTTATTTGCAAAAGGTTGATTTTTGTGGTCAGATTAATAAGACAATTATGTATTACCCAAAAAACTTAGGTTTTAAAATTTTTAAATTGGGCTTTTCGGGTTAAAGCGTTGTTAAGTTTTGACTAGATTTGGATGTTTTTGAACTAGTAACTATTAATTGATAAAAAAAACTAAATTCGTTAAAAAAAAATTTGAACATATTCAATCGAAAACGTGAACAAAATCGAAAACATGAACACCCTTGGTAAAAATTAGTTCACGTTTCCGCGAGTTTACTGTATTACAAATTTTAAAATAATACATTAACTCCTCATATTAACACATGAGCTTTCGGTGCAGATAGTTAAAAAAAATGTGTTAACAGAATAATTCTTAAAATTTATAGCATTTAAAACTTTTAAGGTAAAATCGATATGTTTTAGCTCAATAATCGATTTCAGTATAAAACCGGCAACAAAAATACGATTACAAAAAATCGATTTTTTGGGGTCAAAATCGATTTTCGACTATAATCGAAGACGATTTACCAGTCCCTAGTATATAAGATTCGGCAGAGGCAAATATAGCGAATGAATGTCAAAAAAAATTCAATGTTTATACAAAATAAATTTTTTTGACATTCACATTTCCAAATATCCGCTTAGCTCTTGATATTACCTGAATAAGTGAGCCCTGGGAAGGAACGTACCTTGCTAAGGCGAAGACGTGAATGAATACAAAGACAAAGTTTCCATTCTTTTTTTTTAAATTTGTAACATTTTTCAATTTTTCTAAAGACAACTTTTTGTATAACAAAAAAATGTATTTTGCAAAAATGTATTTTGCCATCATAAGTATTTGAAATACAAAATACAAAATACTTCCGTGTTGGGTATTTCAAATACAAAATACAAAATACATTAGAAGGTGGTATTTCAAATACAAATACAAAATACGTATTTGTATTTCAAATACGTATTTCAAATACAAGTATTTGAAATACTGCCCAACCCTGCCTACAACAAACCTATTGTAATAGTGTGTATTTTAACAAAAGTAAGTTAAAAAGTGAAAAAGTTTTAAAGATACATATTTATAAACAATATTTTAAAAGAACTATTGATTTCTTTACAAATATTTATCCAAGTATAAAACGATCAAGTGTATTTTGAATACGCCTCCTCAACTGTGATTGTTATTGACGTTAAACCCATTTCCTTAACGCAAAACTGATGCTAAATTTTTGGAACTGGTTTTGTCAGAACATCAGCGATCATTTTATCTGCTCCCAAATATTCAATTTTAACTGCACCATTTTCAACAGCATCTCTTATAAAATGATAACGATAATGAATATGCTTTGTTTTAGAGTGATGACTTCCGAAGCTTTCCATATGTTGAGTGCTTTGTGAGTCACGCCTCATTGTAGTAGGAATACTGATGGGATATCCAAGTTCTTCCAGTAAATATCTCAGATACATAGCTTCTTTTGCCCACTCTGTTAATGCCATGTATTAAGCTTCTGCGCTGGATGTTGGAATAACTCGTTGTTTAGTTGATTCCCAGGATATAACTGCACCTGCAAATAAAAACAAAATCCAATTTGAGATATACGGTCATTAGTATCCTGCGCCAAATTAGCATCGACAACAACTACGTTTTTTTATACATGAGTACGTAATCTTTCGTTTCTTTGAGGTATCTAATTATTGCTAAAGCTGCATTCCAATTTCTTGGATCTTGACAAAACTAGAAAAGTTTATTTACGCTGCAGCAAATATCTGGCCTATTAAATATTGCCAGATGTAGCAAGGAACCAAAAATTTCTTGGTACTTTGTCTTGTCTTTCTTTTCTCCTTCTCCGGGAAGTTTTGGATCTTTTTCCAGATTTATTTTGGACTGCATTGGGATTTTACAAATCTTAGCAGTTTTAAGACCATAGTTTTCAATTTAATTTGCAATATAGCATGATTGGCAAATGGTTAAAGATCCTGATTTCTGGTCAATTTCTAGTCCTATACAGTGTTTGAGACTTTTCATTTCTCGAATCTCAAAATTATTTGATAATAATGTAATTAAGCTATTTGTAATTTTTTCATTATTACTTGCAATAATAATGTCGCCCACATACAGTGCTACTATTATTTGATCTGTTCCTTTATTCATGGAATAGATACAATTATCGTATTTGGAACTATTAAGATTAAACTCTCTTAGAACTAAATCTATTTTTTATACCATGCAACTTATGCATTGTATATCATGGCTCTTAAATTTCGGTATCCCAAAACCATTTCATCCGACTGAAGTTTTCTTAAATCTACTCTGTTCAAATGACCATAACGTTTATGCCATATTTCTAAGTTACTCTTAGATTTTCCAGCACATTTTGAGCGTTATAAACAAATCTTCTACCGGATTTAATACAGTATATACAAATTTTTTTTCAGATGATATCAAAATGTTACTATTCTTATATATAACTATTTTGTCAGAGAATATCTAATATTACAGCCATTATCTGTTACATTTTCCATTGAAAAAAGATTGCTTATCAAATCAGGTTCATATAGGGTTTCTAGGAGATTAACAGTACTAGTGCGACCATTAATATTAACATTGACTTGAGCTGTACCAATCCCCATTACTTGTAAATTCTTATCGTCTGTTAATCGAACTGTTCCTCTAAAAGTTTCATCTATAGTGATAAACTGTGATTTAAGGTATGTCACGTGAGAAGATGCTCCGCTATCTACTACCCAGATAAAACTATTCTTTGTTTAACTAACCGAACTGTTAGCTGCTATTGTTGATACAACAAACCCTGATGTGACATACGCTTCAATTGCTTTATTTACTTTGCTTTTACAGCTTTTGGCCATGTGGCCTTTTTTACCACAATTTTGACAGTTAAAAAGAAAAAAATTCGTACCTTTATTTTCCGCATTCTTATAGTTACCATGCTATTTCTTGATGTTGCCTTGAAACTTGTATGCTTTCAAAGCATTTTCTGAAACACTATCTTCTTTGGGCTTGTCAACCATTTCCAAAAGTCTTAAACGTAAAATATTAAGAGTTGGAAACTCACTCGCAATGTCAAATGCTGCTTTTACTTCTTTGTATTTGCTTGGCAAACCATCTAATCCATTTCACGAAGTTCAGATACTGCAATATCAAATTCTATCAAAAACTGCGATATAGTTTACTCATCCCGCATCTTATAATTCAGCATCTTCCTATACAATTCTTGTAGATTTACGTTCGTTTGTATTCTTAAGATACACCCAAATTTCATTTGACGACTTAAGCTGTCATAATTTTCGCACAAGCATCTTAATCAATGTCATCATAGCTTTGCAGATTCCTTAAATATTCATCATACAGCTTTCGTTGTGCAGCTGTTGCGTTATTATTGAGGATTACCACTTCAGGTTTGGCCTCTTTACTCATAAATTCTTACTAATAACTTCTTCAGTTCACAAAATATGTCTTCAAAGGTTTGGGTCTGGGCCCATAACCTATTGTAATAGTGTTTATTTTAACAAAAGTAAGTTACAAAGTGAAAAAATTTAAAACATATGTCCTCCCGGATTAAGCGTTTTAGGCTATAACTGGCTCAAATATTGCTCTATCTTCTCATAACCTTGCACGTTTGCCCATCTTTGTGCCACTAATTATTTTACCGAAAATAAAAATTATTGGTAAATTTTTGAGATTCATGAAAATTGCAACACTAGAAGAACCAGCATGAAGATTAAAATTTTTGTGGGCGCAACAACCCCTAGCTTGTGTCCTTTAGAATTTCAGAATTAGAGGCCTTCTATATGTGTGGCAAGTTTAAAAAAAAATCGGTGCAATAAAAGTACCAGTAAAAAAAGTTTAATTTTTGTGGGCGTGGCACCGCCCATTTTTTTAACTCCAAAATTTAAAAATCAGTCTGGAATAAGGACCTATCATATAGCTATTAGGGGGCATGGTCCCGCCTCCTTTTTTGCCTTAAAGTTTTTTCCGTTAGAGGCCTTATAAATATGTACAAGAGTTTGAAAAAATCGGTGCAACATATGCACCAGTATTAAAAGTTATTTTTTTGCAGTAAAAGTACAGTTAGATTTGAAGTGCTGTGGGCGTGGCACCTCTCCCTTTTTCCAAATACGTATAGCCTATCGCACACCCAAGCCTTTAAAGTATTTACATTCCAAATTTCATGAAAATCAGTCCAACCGTTTAGGCGTGATTGCGTGACAAACAAACAAACAAACTTACACCTTGATTTTATAATATATATAGGGATTACTAAAAAGAACAGGAAGACACTTAAGGCTTTCCAATTTATTTGAGAGACAAAAAAGAAACGACTTTATAAAGTTTTTAGTGAGATTAATCGTTGAAAATAACTTTTATGTGTCGAACATAAAACGTAATAACATCTACGAAGCTAAGATTTAAGTGGTACGCGAAAATGCTTACTGCAATACGGTTTCGAAACTTGAAAAATACAGGAAAAGCTTCGCAATCTACAAACTTTAGAATGTAAAATGCCTCCAGGTTGTTATCAAAGGTATTAATTCAAATGTTGACCTGAAAGAGATTAAGGCCAGTTTGTGCAGCACAGGCTTTAAGACCAAATCTGTATCAAGTATTAGAAACAGAAAAAGGTATTCCTAGCCATTATTCATAGAAGAGCTTAAGCCTGGTTATGTACGTTTCAAGAAAAATTAAACTCACAGAGAACTTATATTTTAGTCTGGTACTGACTGTACTAGTATTAATTACTTAGTTTTAAGATTTGAATACTTATTGATAGTTCGTTTAAGCGAAGATTCGATAATAAAAGATGTGAAAAAAAATAATTTATGACCTAAAATATATTTTGCCCCGTAGAGTTGTTGTTGAAGCGCTACATAAGCAATCTTGGCCCCTACAGTGCACAGTGGGTTCGATGGCACCGAAAGTGGCGATTAATTCATGGGGGCCGTAATTTAAATTTTTTTTTAATTTTTTTTTTTTAAATCGTTAAATATGCATAAAAAGGCATATTCTGAAAAAGAGATACACATAAAAAAAAATTTTTTACGATTTTATAGACATTTTTATTTTTCGGAAAATTATAGTTTGTTTCAGAATTTTCGCCGTTATTTTCAAATGGAATGTGATTTTTTTAAAAAATTGAAAGCAAACGAAAGCCTTTATTGTCTTCTTTCTAAAAAATAAAAAAATAGATATATATTTTGCATAAATATGAATATAAGTTTAATGTAAATTCTGAATTTGGGTTTTGAAAGATTTTGAAAAATCTACACCTTTTTTTAAAAAGTAACGAAATAAATTTTTATAATTTTTTTTGTTTATTAAATCGATAAATATGTATAAAAAGGCATTATCTGAAAAAAAGATACACGGAAAAAAATTTTTTTTACGATTTTATAGACATTTTTATTTTTCGGAAAATTATAGTTTGTTTCAGAATTTTCGCCGTAATTTTAAAATGGAAAGTGATTTTTTTTTTTAAATTAGAAGCCAACAAAAGCTTATACATTGTTAATTTTTACTTGTTCTAAATAATTTTTTGAAATCAAATTTACTTATTTTTATATGTTTAGAAATTATAGTTTTTTTATTATTTGAAATATTGTTATATTAAAAAGAAGGCAAAAACAAATGTAAGATATTTTAAATTGTTTTGTAACAAAATTTATAGCGTTATTTATTTTAGTGAATAAGCATTTAAGACGGTTTATCAAGAGCTTTTTTTTAATTGGAATTATTGACAATTTTTTATTCAATTTGAACGTACATTGACTGGTTGAGTATCCTGCCCAGATCTTAATAGTTGAAATACTTTATTGGAGCTCAGATATAGGAACTGAATGCAGTTAAGAAATCGATATATTTCAAAAATGCCATTGACTCGTTCACCTTAACGACAGAATATAGATCAAACAAATAACCCTGAACCCGCGGATGTTCATCATGAAGAAATTTTATTGGAAGATAGAAATATTATTGGGGATGCCCCCTTTAGAGATTCCTAGAGCAAACCAACCATATATTGAACACGAGAATTTCGATCAGGTAAATTTAAACTTTACAAAAAGTTTAGAAGCAATTCAGCGTCAAATTTGCGCAATTCAATCAATGGTATTATCAAATAACATTGAAACACAAAAGTCTATCTCCTCTCTTTCTAACGAAATAAAAACTATTGCTATACAAAAAAGTAATGACCAACACGTTTCTATAACAAATCCTCCATTATATTCTCAACCGTTGGCTTCGAATAGTACAACGTGTGCATCATCTAGCAACGTTAGTAATTTTCAGCAAACAGCACCACACACCTCTTTCACTTTTAATCCTATAACAAATACAGAGTTAAACGAAAATATACCGAATGCAATCTCTTATTCCGTTCCGCAAATTATGCCACAAACATCGACTTCTAACAGTTCACGTCCAGTACCCACAATTATCCAAAATCGTCAAAAGAAAATTTATAGTCTACCAACATTTTCCGGCTCACATGAAGATTGGCAAACATTTTATGAATCTTTTAAAAGTTCAACTTCTGAGTTTGAGTATTCCGATCTCCATAATATTATGCGTCTTAGAGAATGTCTTGTATGAGACGCTAGAGACACCGCTGAAGCTCTTTTATCAAACTCAAGAAATGTAAGTTCTATAATTGAAATTCTTGCAGAGACATATGGACGCCCAGAACAGTTGATTAAGTCACAAATTCGTAAAATTCGGTCAACAAAACCAGTTGAAGAATCAGATCTTAATTCTTTAATCGTTTTTGTGAATAAGGTAACAAATATGACTACATTTTTTGAATCAGTTGGAAATAGCCATCACTTAGTAAACCCAATTTTGCTTAGTGAATTAGTTATAAAGTTGCCTATTTCAAGACGTCTACAATGGGCTGATAAATGTTTGAGCTTGGGGCGAATGCCCACTATGGTTGATTTTTCAAGCTGGCTTGGAGAGCTTAGGAAAATAGTGAATATGGTAACAGATTCAGCCCCTCTATCTAATGACAAAACTCACTATGCTTGTGTACCCGTAGAAAATAAAAAATGTAAGCTTTGTAAAAATAAATGTAAGTTGTTAGCGAAATGTGAAGAATTTTGCAAACTTCCTTTAGAAAGAAGATTGGACATAGTAAAAAATTTTAAAGTTTGTTTTAGCTGTCTTAAGGAAGGTCATCAAGCAGCAAAATGTTTCCTGAAGAAACAATGTGACAAAAATTCCTGTTTCAGTTTCCATCACAAACTTTTGCATAAAGATCGCCCTATTTCATTATCTAGGATGGATTCATCTGAAAATATACTACAGAATAGTCTGTTAACAGATACAAATGTTCAAGCTCGTAATTGTTTAGCAGATCTAAATACAAAAAATAACGTAGTCCTATTTCAAGTTGTTCCTGTAAGATTGTATGGACCTAAGAATAGCATTATTATTTATGCCTTTGTTGATGATGGTGCAAATGTTTCTATGATTGATAATAAAATAGCTGACAACTTAGGAGTTACTGGGAAAAATGAATATTTAGAATTGAGATGGATAAATAATCAAGTGACTCGTGAACAGACAAAAATTGTGAATATGACTGTTAGTGGTATACATGACGGTTCGAAAAAATATAATATGCAAAATGTTTATGTAACGTCCAAACTGGATTTACCTCAACAAAGTTTCAATCGGTCTATGATTCCTTCGGGCTGTAACGAATCAATTTTATCGGAAATTTCTTTTTTAAATTATGATGATGTTAAACCAAAAATGATTATTAGTTTAGCTCATGCATTTTTGACTGTTGGTATTGAGTTACCTAGAATGTTATTCCCCACATGGCCTATTGTAACAAAAACCAGATTAGGATCGATTGTATATGGAACGCTGAAACAACCTAATCAAAAATTTGTGTCATGTCATGTATTTAAATCTGAAAATGAGTCGTTTACAGAAATAGAAAACCTAATGAAAGGTTATTTTGGGTTAGAAAGTTTTGGTGTACGAATTCCTGAAAAGCAGTTAATATCTAAAGAAGATCAAATGTCTTTAGAAACTTTAAATAGAACTACAAAACGATGCGGTGAAAGATTTGAATGTGGACTGCTGTGGCTAGAAAATTTTGTGGCGTTTCCTGAATTGTATCAAGTGGCTGCTGCACGTTTAAGTATTGTAGAAAGAAAGATGGCCAGGGATAACAGTTTTGCAGAAGAATATTGTAATAAAATAAATGAATACGTAAGAAAAGGGTATGCAAGAATTATGCAGGAAGAGGAGGCAAATATTTACACAAATAAAACATATTATCTGCCACATTTTGGAGTTAAGAATCCTAACAAGAAAAAATTGAGATTAGTTTTCGATGCAGCGGCGGAAAGTGACAAAATTTCCTTAAATAAAGCTCTATTACCCGGTCCTGATATTAATCAACCGCTTTTAGCCGTATTATTCAAATTTAGACAATCAAGAGTGGCTGTTTGTGGGGATTTAAAAGAAATGTTTCATCAAATAACAGTTATAAAGGAAGACCAAGATGCACAACATCTCCTATGGAGAGATGGAGATCCCTCAAAGCCAATTAAAACTTATATCATGCAAAGACTTACTTTCGGCGCTACCTGCTCACCAACTATAGCACAATATGTTAAAAATAAAAATGCCTTAGAATACATCACAAAAAGCCCACGCGCTGTGAAAGGGATAATTGAAAAACATTATGTTGATGATTATGTAGACTGTTTTGATACTGAAGAAGAAGCCATAGAAATTGTTCGGACTATTAAAGAAATTCATAAATTGGGGGGCTTTGAAATGCATAATATGCTGACAAATTCGAAG
Organism: Melanophora roralis; assembly: GCA_963583895.1. Lineage (NCBI taxonomy): Eukaryota > Metazoa > Arthropoda > Insecta > Diptera > Rhinophoridae > Melanophora > Melanophora roralis. The sequence continues at coordinate 7,659,349 of OY757192.1, forward strand.
TTGGTAGCCAAAGAACTAAATATAGAAAAGGATAATGGAACAGTGAACGTCGAAAAAACCATTGAACGGATTTTGGGCATGCACTGGGTGCCAAATATAAATTTCGGATACATTTATATTTGTTTTAAATTTTTATAAAGTCTCAAATGATGTTTTGAAAATGAAAAGAGTTCCCACAAAACGAGAACTACTGTGTATGGCAATGTCGGTATTTGACCCCTTTGGATTTGTAGCAGATTTTATGATTTTTATAAAAATATTAATGCAAGAAGCCTGGAGATGTAAAATTAATTAGGATCAAAAATTACCTGATACAATATATAAAAAATTTATTAATTGGTTGGTTAACTTAGAAAACATTAAGGAATTTAAAATTTCAAGATTTTATTTTGAAGGCTGTAGTGAACACAATACACAATTACACGTATTTTGTGATGCAAGTGAAGAAGCAATGGCGGCTGTTGCATACTGGAGAATTATATATCCAAATGGCATAAAAACTTGTTTTATAATAGGCAAAACATCCTGTGCTCCTCTACGCTTTGATTCAATACCAAGGTTAGAATTACAGGCTGCAGTAATGGCAGTTTGCTTGAAAAAAAATATTATTAGCCATCATGAAATATGTGTAAATAAGATAATTTTTTTGGACCGATTCGTACACAGTTATTCGTTGGATATGTTCATAAAATCGGAAATATAAACAATATGTAGCAAACAGAGTTTCTGAAATATTAGAAAGTTCAGCCGAGTCCCAGTGGCGTTGGTGCTCCACAACAGATAATCCAGCAGATAAAGGAACTAGATATTCATTTCCTATTGTATACAACCCGGAAGGTTCGTGGAAGAAAGGACCTGAATTTCTCTTAGAAAGTGAAGAGAAGTGGCAAGTTGATCGTGCTGAATTAAGAAAAGAAGATAAATCGGATAATGAATTGAAAGCGAAGTATTTTGTCATGATCACACATAACTCTTCCGAAATAATTGAAAATTTAATAAATCATTATTCAAAGTATCTAAGAATTCGTAGACAGTTGGCATGGATTCTCAAATTTCTACACAACATTCGTCAAAAACAATGTAAAAGAAGTGGTGAACTATCCATCGAAGAAGAAACGAATGCTGAGTTAGTTATTTGTTGTTATATTCAAAAACGATATTTCTCGGAAGAATATGCTTGTTTAAAATCATTAAAATTAATTCCAAAATCAAGTGAGCTTTTATCACTAAGTCCGTATATTGATAGTATGGGTATTATACGAGTTGGTGGCCGACTAGATAATGCAACATTTCTTCCTGAATATACAAGAAGGCCTATTGTACTTCCAAAATCTCACCGTTTTTCTCGGATAATTATGGAGCATTATCACCAAACAAACTGTCATCAAAATTCGTCAAAGGTCATATGTGACGTACGAGAAAAATTTTGGATACCGTCGATTCGGAGGATTTTAAATAGTATTAAATCAGGATGCTCCGTATGTAAACTAATGAAAGCAAAGCCAATGCAACCCCAGATGGGTTTATTACCTAAAGATAGAGTAACACCTTACGTCAGACCGTTTTCATATACAGGAGTGGATTTGTTTGGTCCGTTAGAAGTGGTAAACAGTTTATCATCGGATTCATTTGTGCTCTCTCTAAGAAATTTCATTAATCGACGGGGTGTTCCAGTTCAAATACGTAGTGATAATGGACGGAACTTTGTTGGGCTAAGAAAGGAGTTAAGGAATGAAGCGAATTTTTTGGATCATGATGAAGTGACGCGTTTATTAACACCGTTAGGAATTAAATGGATATTCAATACCCCTCTAGACCCGAGTTCTGGTGGAGTATGGGAACGACTGGTGCAATCCATTAAAAAGACTTTGCTGGTTCTAATAAAAGAAGTTTCACCAAAGCTAGATGTTTTTCACAGTTTATTAATTGAAGCAGAAAATATAAATAATTCAAGACCGCTTACTCATATTCCACTTACTCCTCAAGATCCCGAACCTTTGACTCCAAACCATTTTTTATTAGGGACAACTAATTCTACTCAAACTCCAACTGATTTTGATATAAGACTAATAAATACGAGAAAACAATGGCGAATACTTCAAAACTTAAAAAACGGATTCTGGGAACGTTGGATAAGGGAATATCTACCTGATCTTACTCGTCGTGTAAAGTGGTGCTCACCTTCAAGATCATTAGAAGTTGGAGATATAACACTTGTCTGTGACTTTAACCTCCCAAGATCTAAATGGAGCCGCGGTCGGGTAATAAAAACATATTGTGGCACTGATGGCATTGTACGAGCAGCTGATATTAAAATCGCTAATGGAGTTTTTAAGAGACCTGCGTCAAAGCTTGCACTTCTTGATTTTAATGCTGAGTTGTGAATTTTCGTATCTCAATTCACGGGGAAGGGAAATTGTTAATTTTTACTTGTTCTAAATAATTTTTTAAAATCAAATTTACTTATTTTTATATGTTTAGAAATTATAATTTTTTTATTATTTGAAATATTGTTATATTAAAAAGAAGGCAAAAACAAATGTAAGATATTTTAAATTGTTTTGTAACAAAATTTATAGCGTTATTTACTTTAGTGAATAAGCATTTAAGACGGTTTATCAAGAGCTTTTTTTTTAATTAGAATTATTGACATACATATTGCCTTCTTTCTAAAAAATAAAAAAAAATATATATTTTGCATAAATATGAATATAAGTTTAATGTAAAATCGGAATTTGGGCTTGGAAAGATTTTGAGAAATCTACAACTTTTTTAAAAAAGTAACGAAATAAATTTTTAAATTTTTTTGTTAATCAAATCGTTAAATATTCATTAAAAGACATATTCTAAAAAAAAGATACATGGAAAAAAATTTTTTTTGCGATTTTATAGACATTTTTATTTTTCGGAAAATTATAGTTTGTTTCAGAAGTTTCAGAATTTTCGCCGTAATTTTCAAATGGAAAGTGATTTTTTTAAAAAATTGAAAGCAAACGAAAGCCTATATTGTCTTCTTTCTAAAAAATAAAAAAAAATATATATATATATTTTTCATAAATATGAATATAAGTTTAATGTAAAGTCTAAATTTGGGTTTTGAAAGATTTTGAGAAATCTACACCTTTTTTTAAAAAGTAACGAAATAAATTTTTATATTTTTTTTGTTAAATATGCATAAAAAGGCATGTTCTGAAAAAAAGATACACGGAAAAAAAATTTTTTACGATTTTATAGACATTTTTATTTTTCGGAAAATTATAGTTTGTTTCAGAATTTTCGCCGTTATTTTCAAATGGAATGTGATTTTTTTAAAAAATTGGAAGCAAACGAAAGCCTTTATTGTCTTCTTTCTAAAAAATAAATATATATTTTGCATAAATATGAATTTAAGGTAAATGTAAAGTCTGAATTTGGGTTTTGGAAGATTTTGAGAAATCTACAACTTTTTTAAAAAAGTAACGAAATGAATTTTTATAATTTTTTTTTTTGTTTATCAATAATTATCATACTCTTAAAAAGAAACCATATTATGTTCATCCTCACCTTTATCATCATAATCTTTGCTATCATTACTCTCACTTTCATGTAATTCTTGAAAAATAATAGGCGAAAGCAAAAGCTGTAGTTCGGAATTTGATAATTGTTGTTTTTCTTTCTGCTCACTTTGTTTATTAATACTAGATATGAATGGATCTGAACTGAGAAAAAATCTATTTAAAATATCTTCATTCGAGTTTTCTCGGCTGCATTTGCGAGCAAAGTGTTCCCCATAATTTTTAAAATCCTTATTTTTGGCTTCCTGGGCTTCTTCTGAAAGTTCTTCAATCGATAAACCGGCATATTTTATGATTTCGGGACCATGAATAAAAAATTTATGTATTGTAGAAGTCATACAAAACCATTTTAACACTCTCGTGAATGAAGATGACTGAAACTTTTTCACGCACCTATCTCTATTGAAATTTAAGTCCTCCGACAACAATAGTAAACATTGAACGAATGACAAAATACACGTCAGTTTTGTTAAATACATAACTTTGAAAAAAACACGACTTCAAACAGAAAAATTTTAATATCAAAAAATAGAGCATCAAAACCGCAAATTTTCTTTTTTGTAATATCAAGCTAAGACTTTATGCTTTTAAAAAATATAAAATTCAAAACCCAACCTTAACTAACTAAGAAGTTATGGTTCACGAAAAACTAAAAATAGGCCAATTTTAGACCTTTTTTAAAAAAATCGCCAAAAATATTTTCAGACATATTTTCCAAAACACTCCATCATTTTTGTATACCTTAATACATAAAGTTGAAGGTTCCATTCTTAACAGAACACTTTAATAACGTTAAATTTGGAAATTACGGACTCGTTTAATGCAAAATTTTACCTTTTTCGCTTTTTTAAAAAATTACAAAAAAAATTGTACTTTGACACGTCACTACAGAGTCAGCTGACAAGATAGATACTTGAAAATTAACATAGTGATGTAGAATTTTATCTAGTTTTATCTGATATCAAAAACTTAATTTTAAAAATTCAATTAAGCGTCACTTTTGAACCATTTCAACCCAACGTGCAGTGTTTAAACTGCCACACCAAAGCTTATTGCAAGTTGCCTTCTGTTGGGGTTGTGTGTGGGGGCCTGTCTGCTACGACCAAGTGCGACAAATCAGAAAAATATTCTAGGGTGAATTAACTTAGCAACTGCGGTTGAAACCACACTTCCAGCTGTAGAGGTTGTCCTGTTTTTGATTCAGTTAAGCGCTCATATAAGCCGTAAATAGTTCCTGCTACTTTGCAGTTGTTAAATACACCAACTACAAACTTGCCCCCATTAGCAAAACCAACTATAAGTCATTTCTCTTACGCCAAAGCATTAAAGTCCAACCAGCCAGCAACACAACAAGAAGTGACAAGAAGCTAACCAACCGGCCCAATTTAAGCCACCTAGAAACCGTAATTGACAATATGGCTAAGCAATTTACGCAGATCATGGTATAAATAGCTGCCGTGTTGAAAGAAATGCCAAAAATGCAGTCGGCTCTTCCGCAGACAATGCTTAAAAGGCCATTAACTGCCTCAGGGTGTGTTTCTGGAACGCAAAAGGCATCAACCAACACAAAAACGAACTTAAATATTTTTTTAAAACACCCAAAACATTAATGTTATGTTGATTCTCGAGACCTACTTGACATCTAGAAGAAATTTAAAATAAGATGCTATACCTTTTTGATTCAAAGGACCCCATAGTTAGATCATGTGGTGGCTCGGCTATAATCAAGAATTAAAAACCAATGAATGGGTGGTCTTTTCGATTGTTATATACAAGCAACAAACGTCTGCGTTGATAGATTTTTCATTGGCCTAGTTATTTAGCCAGTGTATTCTCTACCTAGTTCAACAGTTTACACAAACCTTGAAGTCACCGCTTCATAGATACCAGGGACTATAACGCTAAGCCTACGTACTGGGTCTCTCACCTTATTAGTCCCAGAGGTCGTGTTTTATATACTTGCGTATCTGAAATGGGACTTAACGTTATTTCATATGGACAACCCACCTTTAGGCCAACTGATCCTCGTTGGATTTATCTACAAACCACTCACCTACTATAATAACTATTTTCAGTCATCACCAAATTTCAACTTGTTATATTTTATATTTAAAAGGGTTAATTGGTTAAAAAAAAAAATTATCAGCATCCAATCCTTGGAAAACCAACCCAGAAAAACTCCCGAAGACATCAATGATTGTATAAGCAGCCTTAATGAAAATAATAAAAAAGCTGTTGAACATGCTTCTTCCTACTATCGTCATACTAAATACAACAAAATTTTTTTAGCCGATGTACAACAGCTTTTTTTTAAAAAAAAGAGTCCGAAGAGAATGGCAATGGCACAGATTACCGTAAGTTAAAACCAAGCTGAAATAATGTACAAACCAATTGAAAATTTTGCTGAAGGCTTACAAAATGGCATCTCTTAAGGAACACCTCGAAGATATATACTCAACTCCTTGACGAATAATTCAATATTACAGTCAGCTAAATACCTTTAAAGACCCGTTAACGCAAAACCACTACTACGTAATCTGAGAGGATCCTGTGGTGCGATTCAGTAATTTATTTTAACGATATTCGCATCGTAAAAAGGTTTTTAACATAATTCACTATCGTTATGTTACCTGTTATTGTTAAGTAAACAGCAAATGTTTATTTTGTATATTATATATTATTTTTACTACAGTTATCCTTTTTGCTTTGTTAAAATTTATTTTACAAACAAATAAAAACAGCTTTGTGACTCACTTAACGGTAGCAGCAAACAACTATTTCTGTCGATAAATATAACGATCGTCGAATCATTAAAAGTTACTGAATCGCACTACTAGGAGAGAAGTGATGCAGAAAAATGTGAACTGCTCGAAAGTTTTTTAATGCACTGACATGAGTATATTACCGCTGGCTGTTGCTAGATGTTGTAGAAGCTATCGATTATTTAAATGCTAAAAAATTATTTTAGAGCTGCCTTGCACAGCAAAAATTAAAATGCATTCCACTCGGTTAGCATCGGGAAACTAAACTTTTTCAAAATAATTCTTCAATAAAAATCTTATCACAATAAAATTTAACCAATTAGCCTAATAAACTATAAGGAAATATGATTCTGTTTGTTGTTAACGCTATATTACCGCTCGAACATTACCTGCCAGTATGGAAAGTGCCTTTCTAGGCCGGAAAAGGTGGAGTCTTATAGGCCTATAAGTCTGTCCCAATTGTTCGAGAAATCGCTTTAAAACAATCTGACCCCGATCTTGAACGACAATATCTGTATTTCAAATTACCAATTTGGCTTTCGGAGTCAATAAAGTACCATCGAACAAACGCACAGATTGATACAGGTTAAAAGGAAATCCTTTAAGGGAAAGAAGCACTGCCTCGCACTCTTTTTTGATGTCTCTCAAGCTTTTGATTAAGTTTGTCATGAAGGCCTGTTAAACAAGCTAAAGCTGAACTTACAAGGGAATATCTTCAACCTTTTGAAAAAGTCCATAACTGGCCGATAATTTATGATAAAAGAAGAAAACTGCTTAAGCTGCCCCCCACCAATAGGGGCGGGCGTACCTCAAGGGCAGGCACCGATCCAGCTCAAGCTTTTGAGGGGTGGAAATTTATAATGAAGCACGCTTTTTAAAAACTAGCTTTTAGCGGTTTATTAAAACAAAAACTCAACAAAAAAGTTTAATTCATTTAAAATAAGTATAATTATGTACATAAAAGTAAAACAAAAAACATATTTATTTAATTAATAGTTTATGGTTTCTTGTTAAAGCAAATTTATTAAGCATGACATTTGCGTCAATTTCAATTTTGTTATGTTTAAACATTGCTAATCCGTTAAGCCTGTCCTCGGTCGTGGTTGATCTCAGCCACGTTTTAATACGGCGAAGGGTGGAAAATTAACTTTCATAAATATTTTTCGCTAGTTTTGGAAAATTATTGGGTCACACCTTGCTAAAACCTCTTTTATATTTTGTTTATTAGTTTTTCATTTTTGTTTCCAATGCAAAATTTCAAATTTTAATATATCATCATATAAAGTTGTGAAATTGAAGTATCTAAATCAGAAAATGTAGTAATATTCTGAGGCAAAAGTTGAGGGATGTTAAGCAAATAAAGGACGTCCTTTGAGAAACGTGTTTTTAAGTTCTGTAAAACAGATTTAATTAAGGGTATGTAAATTAAATTCTCGTTGAGAATTTTTATATAAAAAAATATTTTTTGAGTTGTGCGTTCTTTAACCGCACAACACGACTTTATTGATTCAAGGTAAAAATACAAGTAATTATTTTTAAATACACTTTACTTAAGCTACCCTAGCATTCAGCCGATCACGCCACTTCTTCATGTTGGCCAGACGCATACTCAGCAATTTTGGTGGGAACAGCACAGTCAGTAATATTAATGGGAACAAAGCTACGTTGCTGTTGAAACATGTTGTAATTGGAGATGCAACGTAGGCTTTGTTAGCGTGTGAATTATATTTTTTGAGTTTGAATGTTTTCTGTGTTAACTCGTCCCCCTCTAAGATCATACGTCCTCGTATGATAACTTTCTTTTTTTTTTTTTAAATGGTAAATTGTGAATCTTGCTTCTTCCTTAACTTTCCGTTGACAATGATAGGGATTTCTTCCGGCTTAGGCAAACATTTATGCCCTCTGTTGTTTTTGCTTCTTCTTCCGGCGGTTGCATTTTCTTGTCGGTTTCTGAAACTTTATGTTCCTTAATTATCTTATTGCGATTTCGCCTTATGACCGAGATAATAATGATCAGTAGTAACAGAGCAAATATTAGCACAATATTAATGGATAAATTAACTTTGTTTTCGACTTGTAGTTGTTGCATAATGTGAGAATTGTTAACATTTAAAGCTTCCATTCTTTCCAAAGTTATAACTTCTTCTTGAAAATTCACGTTAACTGGCTGGAACAATGCAGGTAATGGCTTAGAAAAGGTAACCTGGGTTGCTAAATATGTTTGGTTACCTATCCATACTGTAAAATTTAGATGGTGAATCAAAAAGGTGCCATTTAAAACGATTGTTGAGTTATCGATAGATATATTTCCTGCAAATTGGTTCAGTAGTATCATACTTTCGTCAATTTTTTCTATAAGCGCCACATGTTCATCGTTTGTTGTTATGCATCGTGATGGCTTACTCTTTATCAAATTAGGGATACATTCTGATTCGCTTAAGTCTATGGTATTTTCTTTTCCACAAACACTTAAACTATTGTAATTTTTACATTCATCTTTAATTCCATATATTTTACCATAACAATTTAAAATATTTTTAAAATTTGTGTTAATCACTAAGTTTTTACTTTTTACAGGTCTTATTAAGAGATTTTCACAATTCTGCTTATTCGTTGTTGGGATATTTACGATATAAATTATTTCCCTGTCATTCGTAGCTACGTTAATTTTGGAAAAATTTAACAATTCGCCTATGTTACCAAATGGAATATTATCATTATTAAAGATATTTCTTAGAATTTCTTTTTCAGAATTAGAAAAAATAAATGAATTTACTGATTTGGCCCAATAAATTGCGAATTCAATATTGGATAATTCTTCTTTAACAATCTCTAACTTATATCTAAAATCTATTAAAGGCTTTTCTTGAAGTTTATTTTCTAATAATTTTGAAATATTGTTTGTCATGATGGATAATTTGTTCACTTTACCCAGTGCCATTTGATTTATTATAACTTGGTTATTATTATTTTGCAAAACATTATTAATTTTGTTCTCTATAATTTCGAAATCAAAATGATCGGGACTTCCGGCCAACTACTTCCAATAAAGTCGTGATCTCTTTGTCCTTGCCCTCGATCTAAGTCTGGTTAGACTGGATTTCATCTGGGATATGGTGTACGATAGGTAAGGTAGCATCGAATTGTCAGTTTCGTTATACATGCGAACTCCATCTTCTAGTTTCTGTCCCAAATCAATCGTATGAATCAATCTAAAAACACCTGTTTGGATTTTTGCCGGGTCGGTGTTTACAACGACCAATCTCGAATTGGAGTAATCCATTATCTGGAATTCACCCATAATAGACTCGAAGGTTAGTAGTATCCTGTAAAAAAAAATATTAGCGTTTAAGTTAAATTCGTCCCAAGGTGTACAGTAGTCTGAGGATAGGGAAAAGGTTTCTAATTTCTGATGTGACTCTTATGGATCACACGGCCACTATTCGTGACAATTGTTGTATCTCTGTTCTCCTTTATTATCTCGCTTTTAAAACGACTACTCAATTTCGTGCCCAATCTTTTGTTGTTCTTTACATATACTAGCTGGCCAGGCACATAATTCTTAATAGGTGTTTTTTTTTTTATTATGGTAAGCAATATCTTGTTCCTGTTTCCGTTTTAGCCTTTCTATGTTTGACAGTCTTGTTTTTTCGTAGTCCTGTGGGGAAAATTCGATTGTGCGTCCAAAATACAAATCTACAGGTCTTCTTTTAGTAGTAGAATAAATTGAGTGGTTATATTCATTTACTGATCTTTCCAGCAATTCTTCAAAGTTCCTAGACGTTCCATCTTCTTTCAGACATCTCATTAATTCCGCTAATGTGGAGTGAAATCGTTCTATCTGCGTTGATTCGCTCCTATAGGAAGGTGTGGTAAAAACATTTATTTTTAAGTCGTCTTTCATCATAAACATGATTGATGCAGAATTTAATGAGGGTTCGTTGTCCATAACCACGTTCTTTGGTACTCCATAAAAAAACAGGAGTTCCCTTAAAGGCCTCCTAATGCTCTCAATAGATCTGCCTTGTAGCTGTTTGACTTGAACATATTTCGAAAATTTATCGATTGACGTTAAAATTAGTTTCTTGTCCGTAGAAAAAATGTCAATATGAATAGTATGGCCTGGATACGTTGGAACTGGCGTCTCTTTAAGTACTGGATCATTTGGATGTCGTTCCTACTTGCTTTTCTTACATGTGAAACATAGTTTTAGGATTCTCTTAATTTTTCCACTCATTCCTGGAAAGTAATATTTTCCTAAAATCTGTACTTTGTTTTCTCTATTGTTACGATGAGCTCTATTGTGTTCCTCAATTATAATGTTTTCTTGATCATTTTCAGATGTTATATCTTTAACCAGGAGTTGAGTAAATCTACATTTGTAGCTCAAAAAATGGTTTGGGTATATTTTCTGGACTTTTCCCACTATTGGTTCTGGTGTTTTGATGGCATTTATTACGGATGGGTTGAGGTATTTCTTAAGAATATTTATTAGTTTCTCTTCGTCGTAGTCGGTTTCTGTTATAAGGTGGCGGTGAAATCCCGGAAAGATTATCTTAAACTGATATGAGGCCGAATTGCCAATATTGATTATCAACTGATTCTTAAATACATTGATAGGAGCCTTGACACTATGTATTAAATGTTCAGATGAGCTTTCCGCACTATGCTGAGTCATAGTAGAAGAACTGGGTTGTTCCTCTAGAGCGTTTAGTCCACAATTATTTCTTGACAAGGCATCAGCTACCACATTTGTTCTACCAGGTTTATATTTAAGTTCGTAGTTGCATTCTTCCAGAATGCATTTCCATCTTTTCATCTTAGAGTTATTATTATTGTTGCTAAGAGCGTAGGTAAGTGGCTGATGATCAGTATAAATAATTACTTTTCTTGATCCATAGAGATAATTTCTTAAAGAGACTAATGAGCATATGATGGCAAGCATTTCTTTTTCGTTGGTTGCATAGCTTTCTTCGGTTTTATTGAGTGTTCTAGAAATAAATGTGATCGGTTTGTCATCCTGGCTAAGTACAGCTCCAATGGCGACGTTTGAAGCATCGGTTGTTAGTTGAAACTCCTTTTCAAACTGAGGGTATGATAGAATTACTTCTCTTGATACTAACGCATTCTTAAGTGCGTCGAAAGCTCCCTTTGCTTCGTCGTTCAAGTCTACCTTAATCTGGCTAGATGCTGATTTTGATATACGTCCTTCTTCTCCTCTTAGTAAGATCGTTAAGGGTTTGGCTATATCGGCATAGCCTTTAATAAAGCGCCTGTAGTATCCGGACAGACCCAGAAACGAACGGAGCTCTTTTAATGTCTTAAGATAATCGAATTTTAATATCGATTCGACCTTTTTGGGATTTGTTTTTATACCATCTTTTGATACAATGAATCCTAGAAATTCTACTTCCCGTTCAAAAAATTCACATTTATCCAGTTGGATTTTCATATGGGCTTGCTCCAGTGTGCTAAAAATCTTGTTTACATGTTCCAGATGTGATTGTTCATCCTTGCTGAAAATAATAATATCGTCCACGTAAACCAATAAACTGTCGTAGTATATCATCAAGTGCCCTTTGGAAAATTGAAGGGGCATTTTTTAACCCAAACGGTTTTCTGGTAAATTCGTATTTACCGTTGTTAACAGAAAAGGCTGCTTTTTCTCTGTCTTTTTCTCTAAGGGGAATTTGGTGGAAACCGCTTTTCAAATCCAAAACAGTAAAATACTGATTTTCGCCTAGGTTAGAAAGTACGTGGTTAATATCCGGAATGGGGTATTTGTCCGCTATCGTCACCGCATTCAGCCTTCTAAAATCTACTACCAACCTAAATTTTTTTCCCCCGAGGCGTCTTCCTTCTTCAGTACTACCCATATAGGTGAGTTATATGGAGACCGTGAGGGTCTAATTATACCATCGCGCACTAATCGGCTAATTTCTTCTTCTACGACGTCTTTCAGTGCCATGGGATATGGGTAATTTTTCGCATATATTGGTAATTCATTTTCCGTTCTTATATCTGCAACTACTACAGTGGAATATGTGAGTTTCTCGTCTGGCTCGGCAAAAAGGTCGTTATGATGTTCAATAATTTTCTCAAGGGATAATTTCTGATTTTCATTCAAATGCTGTGTTCGTATTTCCATATTGTTCACACTTTGTGATATACGTTGTTTTATTTTTATCTTTTGTTCACCCTTTATAGTAAAATAGTTCTCAGCTGTATGAATAACGGCTAAGAGTTCCTTCATACTGTCATTTCCCAATATTGCATCAAATGAGTCAAAATTAGGTAATAAGAAAAATTTAAAAGGTGCTTCCTGGATTCCAAATAAGTTCAAGGAAGTATGTTGTGAAATTCCGATTCCGCCATTCGCTGATTTGGTAAAGAAAATCTTGTCGTTCTTCTTTGGGTTCTGTACTATATCGGGTCTAATGTAGTTCTTGTTGCTTCTTGTATCTATTAAAAACGTGAGTACCTCTCCGTTCCTCGTTTTCGCCTCAAAGTACGGTAACGAGGAACAGTTTAGTCTAAAAAATTCACTACCGGCTGGACTTCATCTAGCTGTTCCTCCTGGTATTCTGCTGCGGCTTCTAATTCATCGGGTATTTGTTGTAAGTATTCTTGATTGCATTCGGCTTCCGCATTTCGCGCGTACATATCGGGATCATTTATTCTGGGCGGGTAGTACGCCCATTCATTTTGTATATCCTCTGGTACATAACACAAGTATACACGGTTTTGGAGCTGAGCAACTACAAGTTATTCCTAAAGCTATTTGGAGCGCTGAATTCGAATCCGGGTTCCGTTTTTCCAAATTGGTTTTAGTTTTCGAGATATTGCATAATTACCGTTATTTGCGTTTTTTAAAAAGATGATGTTACTTATATGCAAATATCTTCAAAAATATTCGTCGGTTAATGCAATTATTATTTTTTATTGAAAGATAATAAAATTGCTAAAACAACAATGGGTCGTTTGTGAAGATTAGTCAAGAAATCATTGTGTTACAATGGACACAATTTCAAAATTCATTAAACATTTTATGATATTTTGAAATTTTGCTCTTTTCAACTAATTTTTTTTACACCAGACAATTAAAAATTTTGCTATTTTATTACATAAAACATTAGTTAATTTCAATACGCACATTTTGCGCCGAACAAGACAAAGATTGGTGCAAAAATGACAAAGCTACAGAAGATTTAGTGAATTAACCCACTTTTAGCTTCCAAATGATTGGCGGTTATAAGATAACAAAACGAGAGATTAAATTTTTTTTTTGGCTAAGTAATTAAAAGCCGGCCCTTCAGGATTGAGTGCTTTGACAAAGTTTTTGATAAGGCCAAGTTTGATGTGGAGAGGGGGCAGAAATATATTCTGTGGGCTTACAAGTGATGTAAAAGAGACATTTTGTTTTCCTGGTTCATAACTAGTTCGACTTGGCCAATCATATTTCACATAATGTTGGTCAGTTGCACGGCTATCCCACAGACACAAAAAGCAGCAAAATTTCGTAAAACCAGATTGCATCCCCATTAAAAGACCAATGACCTGTTAAAATAGTATGTAAATAACATTTTTCTTTAGCATTGAATATGCATTTATTTTCAAACCTTTAAATCGCCTCAAATTTTCCATTGATGATCATTGTATTTGATCTTGGTCAAAACTTTACACATTATATTGTAGCATTCCTTCGTTTGTACTGCATGAGCAATCACAATGGATGGTTTTAAACTTCCATTATGTATCAAACCAACCTTCAGGCTCTATTTTGAACCATCTATAAACAAACGCCATTCATTTACATCGTACGGTGTATTCATCGCTTGAAATAAACCGTTAATGTCATCGCAGAAACATATGTTATCTTCTTTTTTGAAGAACGGTAAAAGCGCCTGATTTCTGGTTCTGCAAACAGTGACTTTTGTTTCAGTGTTAAGACAGTTCCACTCCTACAACCGTGATGCGAGCAATTCTGCTTTTTGCTTCGATAAATCCAAATCACGAATCAAGTCATTCAGCGATATTTGCGATATTCTATGTTTTTCTTCCATGTTAAAATCTTCGGTCGGCGACGAACAGTTCGTCGCTGACGAACAAGAATTTGCACCCACACCTGGGCAAATTGGCAAAGGGTCATTATTCGTACGGGGAACTGGCTTGGACACTGATGACACGTCAGCATATTTATACTCTGATAGTTTTTTTGCATTAAGGCCGACCACATTCATCCAGCAAAAATAACAATCATCTAAATGATTTTTCGGCTCTCTCCATATCATTGGCATTAAAAATGAAAAGTATACTTCTAGACCAAGTGACCACTTGTACAGTTTTGTGCTACACGCTTTACAAAATAATTTCGGTACCCACGGCTTGTGAGTGTTTTCCACACAGAAGCCAAAATAATAATAATATGCATCTCTCAGCGCTTTTGATATATTTTTCCACTTTTTCCGATAATAAAGCATCCGCAAACAAAACAAAAACGCTTAGATTCAACTTTGAACTTCTTTCTTTCCATTTTTACACGTTTTGGAACAAAAAAATAACTTAAAGTTTACAATTGAAATGGCGTTTCTACTGATGCCAACAGATGATCGCCGACACTACAGTGCAGTGCAGCCAACATGCAAGAACCCGAAAACTAGAACCAATCTTGAAAAACAAAAACCGGATTCGAGTTCAGCGCCTTAAGTAAGATTCAGATTTGTTCTCATCGGTTCAGCTCCAAAAGTTGACCCGAATTTGTAAACTTGTGTAATCAGCACTTATGTGAAAGTTTCTTTGTAATTTGTTAACTGGGCCTTGGAAAGAACCTCCAGCTGGTCTTTTGATAAATTGGTTAATTGGTGGTTTATTCATGTAGTTAACTTGTCTGGTCTGGGTCGATCGGTCCACGTCCATAGGTTCTACAATGGGTGGCTTGGAATAGTTTGAAGGTTGAGCGTTTCGATTGGCGAATCTATTATGCATTCCCAGATTAGGTTGCAATCCCCAATTTAGTTGTGTGTTCGGAATTGTATTTGAATTACGATAGCTTGGATCATAATTTCGGTTAAAGCTATTCATAAAACTATAACGAGGCGGGACTGGTGGTCTTTGTAGCGTTGATCCCCCCATGTTAGCAAGTTCAGGATAAAATCTTCGTCCATTTACCAAAGGTCAATTTGTAATACCTTGGTGCATGTTCGTCCTAGACATTTGCCCCTGTGCTTGGTTCATACGGAACGTCATATTATCCAACTTGAGACATATGTGCAATGCCTGTGGCAGTGAAGTGGGTTCACGAACACTAAGTAATTTTGGTAGGTCCCCATTAAGTCCTCTTATGAAAGTATCCAACGCCTTTTCCCTGTAGGTACTCGTCATTGTGCGTAGGCTGCTTTCTCCCAAATCTAAACAAGAAACCTTATCGAGAATTAGTGACAATTGTTGGTACATCGTCTGGTAGAACTCAGTTATGGTTCTATTCCCCTGACGCAGACTATTCATCTGATACTCCAACGAACCTATGTCTCGTTTATCGGAGTAGTGCATCATAAGGCACTTCTTTATTCTGGGCCAATCCAGAGGAGTCCTGTATGACTCTAGAGCTGCATCTGCTTCCCCAGTAACTTTTGTGCGAATGGTATGCAAAATCGCATAGTACCGCCCAGTTCCCTTCACAGATTCGTAAAGTCCTAAAACTCTATCAACAGCTTTCCTCCAGGAATTAAATTCCCCTTGTTTGCCGGAAAACTCTCTTAGAGATTTCACAATATCAGGAACTTTGTCCAGTTCCTCTAGTTTGGTCGTAGCAGCAACTATCGGTTGATCAGCTCCCTCTTCCAATAAAAGGTCGGGGGGTTGCCTAAGGGCCTCACTTATCATCGATGCTATTTTTTCCCTCTGAGTCGAGGTCAAACCCCCTATAGCAGCTGCCCTCCCACTCGGTTGTGCCATTGTGAGAGTTCTGCTCAATCTTTCGGTCAATTGATCAACGGTTTCGTTCGGCATGGTTAATAATATGAGAAAAATCTACTCTTAAGGCCTATTCAGCAGATCTAGAATACCAGAGAACGGGTAATTTAACAATAACCAAATTTCAATCAAGTAAAAAAACGACGCAAATGGCCAAAATTTTATAAAAATATTAAATATCAAATTTTGAGTCTGAATTAAAATAAATATAATTTAGTGTATTGGATTTTAATATGAAACTCAAGAAAAACCGATGCGAATAATGATTTGGGGAAAATTCTTATAGTTAGTAAGTCTAATGAAAATAGTATAAAAGTATAAATTTTTGGGCTTAGATTCTAAATAAAAATTTTTTTTTTAAAACAAAAAAAAAAATATATAAAACAAAATTAAAAGTACAGGAAAATAATTCTTACGCTAAAAATGTTGTCAGCATTCTTCTGAATTTTGGCAGCGGGTGTTGATACAGATGTTGAGTTGATGTTTGTAGTTTTGTCGTATTGATGCTAAAATTTTGTATGTCCTTAATGTTCACTTCCTTTGGCTGTTGATCCCAATTTTTCACCAATTCTAAATTTTCTTTCTTATCTTTTTCTTAGTTCACTATTGTTCCACTTTTAACTTTCTTTTCAATTCCACTGTTATTGTTGTAATACTTTTTCATTAAATGTTTATCGTTAACAAAAAATTTTATCTCTTCTTTGCTCCTTAGTTTTATTTTGTGTTTATTTCTTTTTTATTTTCACTTTATTGTTTCTTTTTTTTATAATTTTTCACTTTAAGTTTTATAATGTTCACTTTAAGTTTTTCAAAAAGCTTATTTATATTTGTAATGATTTTTTATTTTTTTATTCACAATTTTTTTTAGCTTGTTCATTTCTTCTCTAATTTATCGGGTTTTTAATATATTACTCTGGTTTTATATTCATAGTTTACTTATTTTAATTTCCTTTTGCTTTGATTTATTAAACTTTTCACTTATTTTTATTTTTAATTTTCCTTTAAGTTTACACTTAACTTTTGTCTATTCTTTTTCAAAAATTCCCTTTTCTTAATTTTTATTAATTAGTTTTCTGTTTTACCGGGCTTAACGGGCTTTGACATAACGTCAATCCTTTTTGTCCTTTTAAGGGGTACTCAGGGGCCCGCCAAGGCTTGACCGTAATTTTACCTTTTTTGTAAACCTCCTTTTCCTTTGCGTTGAGAATTTTTATATAAAAAAATATTTTTTGAGTTGTGCGTTCTTTAACCGCACAACACGACTTTATTGATTCAAGGTAAAAATACAAGTAATTATTTTTAAATACACTTTACTTAAGCTACCCTAGCATTCAGCCGATCACGCCACTTCTTCATGTTGGCCAGACGCATACTCAGCAATTTTGGTGGGAACAGCACAGTCAGTAATATTAATGGGAACAAAGCTATGTTGCTGTTGAAACATGTTGTAATTGGAGATGCAACGTAGGCTTTGTTAGCGTGTGAATTATATTTTTTGAGTTTGAATGTTTTCTGTGTTAACTTGTAGCCCTCTATGCGGTAGTATATTTCGACATCTTCAAAAATATTTTTAAATTCTGTTTTAGCTTCATTCCTTTTAGTCTTAAGACACTTATCAGGGTTTTTTATAAGAGATAATCCGTTTTGTAAATCTATATCCTGCTTTGGAGAATTAACTGAGCATCTGTGTGACAGTGAGTATATCATTTAGGATATGTAATCCGCAAATTAATTCGAAAGTGCTCAGAGAAGTTTTATTTCCACTCGGATACCTTTTCCAATGCCTCTATTATGTGCTTTATTCTTACTGCAAATTGTAAAATTGAATCATGATGATTCACCCATCATGTTTCGCATAATAAAGGCAACTTTTTACCTAGATATTTCAGAAAAACTGCATTACGCTTAGAATGATGTTTTTTAAAAAATCGCTGCTTTCTTTAAAAAACGATACAAATTTTTGTATTATTGGTACCTTTTTGCCTTTCGATATCGAGTTGTTAAATCTATGGGAATAGCAAAGCGTTTGTTTTGCATTTTTTGCGGTTTCTTGTAATTTTTTACTGCCATATTTTCTGTTAACATCAAGGGACACCCGCCAGTTCCAATCCCTATACATTTTTCCAAATCAAGACCAACGTTTTACAAAGCTCTTAAAATGACTGATGTGTGTTCGCATTAATTGACACTTCGACGTTTACGTCAATATCATTTAAAGCCTCTTAAAATCCGTGGATAAAGCCGATAAATTATTTTTTTATTAACTTTTCGTTAGTAAATACTATCAACAAGAAAAAAAATTAAATATTTCAAAATTGCTCTCAAAAGTATTTAAAAGTAAATGAACACTTTTACAGCCAAAACTTGCAAGCAAATGTATTATGTTATTGTTAACTTATTTAACATATTTTTTTTGAAAACATAATGACAGGAAGACTGATAGTAAAATTTCTTATAGTAGAATTTTTACTAGTAGAAACTATCAGAAACATTGTTGTTTTTAAACATATTAGGTTTTTTTTGGCTCTCTAGTGCAATAATTATCGAAAATTATTGATAATTTTCTGATTTTGAACACACCTAATACCTAAAAGCTAAAAAAAATTTGTCAAAAATTATCGAATGTTTAACCGTCATAAATAGTTTTTAGTATAATTCCTAAAATAAGATCATAGAAACTTATTTATTTAATTTCTTATTGTTTTCGATATTTATGAAGCATCTAAAGGGGAAACTTGGAAATGGTTGTCGAAAATTTTATCTCCAGCATCCATACAAAATTGCAGAAGGAAACGAAAAACACCTTCCGATCTTGTATTTTCAGAAGAAAGCAAGGGACCATCATCTCGGTGTCCACGGAGAGGTATATAATGCCTTCGGAGGAAAATTATAGATTTTAAAATAGACAGCAAACTTTCTCGATTTTCAATTTTTTGTTGAAGTGCAGACAGTTTTCTTGTGCTTTCAAAAACAATTTTCCAACAGCAAGGGCATATTTGAATATGCAAAACATTTTTTAATAATATATATGAAACATTTGTTTCATGGCTACAATAATTTTTAATTATTAAATGAAATATAAAACTTGAAACTTTTTTAATGGAGAATTCCTTTCCCACCTCCTGAATCCGTGCCTGCTCAAGGGAGTATATTAGGTCCAATTCTGTATTTCATTAACAATCTTACTCACACATCGACATTTGCTAATGATACCGTCTTTCTCAGTAATCATAAAGACACTGAAGAGGCCTCGAAAAAACTGTAATATTAAGTATCCAGAGTAGAAAAATAGAAAGAGTATGGGGTATTGAAATAAATGAAAAAAATGCACCCACGTTACTTTTATTTTAAGCAAGAAAAAGTGTCTCCAATTCTTATTAACAGCCATACGGTGTCTCAACGAATTGACAAGAAATACCTTGGCATTCATCTGGAACGTCACCTTACATTGAAGCCACATATACATAGATGCGAAGTTGACGCAAATGAAATTTAAAGCTACACACATTCATTGGCTAATTGGGAAACATTTTGTGCTTCGTCTTGATTGTAAACTTCTACTCTACAATCGATTTTAAAACCAATTTGGTGCTACGAGATCCAATTATAGGGAACTGGTTCCACCTCCAACATAGAATAATTCAACGCCGTCAAAATAAAAGTCAAAGTATGATTACTGCTGCTACTTGGTACATTAAAAACAGCAATATCCACGCAGATTTACAAGTTCCACTAGTTAAATGCGAAATCCTGAACTATGTGGACAAGTATTTCCGTAAGCTGGAAGCATCCAAATTCGCTCGCTTAAAACATTTTGCATCATAGTGGACACACTTAACTATGAAAAGTTAAATTTTAGTCTGGTACTGGCTGGACTAATTCTTAATATATATGCCCAGTTTGTAAGTAATTTCTTACGTAAATTATTTTGCAATATATTTAAATTTCATCATTTTATCAAAATTTCTTATACTGTTTGAAAAAATAATTTTTTTGTAAACCTTTAAAATTCCGATCTCGGTAGATCTCCCGCTGGATATGTCCATATATGTACGTATGTATGTAGACGAAAAAATTATTTGAGTTTAATGGAACATAAAATAAATTAAATTTTTCTCTTTCCTTTTAAATTAATATTCATATTTAATAGCTTATTTAAAAATTCGCTACTATTTTTTACTATAACTTAACAAAATTCACTTTTTTAATTGCACAAATTCATGATTTTTTTCCTTAAATATCGGGCATTTATAAGCATCGGCGTAGCAAGGTCATTTTCCTGGGGGGGGGGGGGGGGGGGTGCTAAAGCCCTTCTAAGTAAGATTTTTTTTTACTATACATTTTTTTATTTAATTTTACATATTGTTAAATAACGCATAAAAATGTTAAGGTTATTTTAAATAACGTATAAAACTAAAAAAAAATATGATGAAAATCGTAGCTGTTTTTCGAGAATGCATTCTACTCGGCTAATATCGGTAAAAATCTTGACTTTTCAATAAAATTGTCCTTTCTTAACTAACGCTAATAAAGTAGTAGAAACTAAAATATTAATTTCTTCATTTGCAATTAAATGAGAATTTAGTAAGTATTGAACTTGAGCCTGATAAAGAAAATAAAATTGTCTAAAAAAATATTTTAGGATTTTTTATCATCACATTGTTCAATAAAGCATAAAATTTTTTATTTAGAAAACATAAAAACAAAACAAAAATTTAATAAAACACCAAAGTTAATTTGTAATTTTGTATCAGTTACTGTACGTCTTGACGAGACAAATTCATGCTCAGACAAATGCCAAAATCCAAATAAAAAAAAATCCAGGGTTTTTATGCTGGGTTTTAATATACTGGGTTATTACTTTACTAACTTTTTTATTGAAGTTTATACAAAAAATGTGTGCATTTTGGTTAATAGTCGGCAAGCATTGCTTTTTGTTTTCACGTTTCGTTTGCGATCGTCTGTTCAATCAGCTTTTAGTGACAGCAATGGAACTAAATATCAGTAACTTGGGGGGGGGGGCTAAATTTTTTCTAGGGGGGCTTAGCTCCCCCCCCCCCCCCAGACCGGGCTATCTACGCCGATGTTTATAAGCGTTTCAGATCATTGTGCAACATGATTTTTCATTTTGAATGGTTAAAAGAATTAAAGTATACGAGAAGTAGATCAAAACCCACTTAAGTTTTTTATAGTTTTCGATGTTTTTGGTTTACTTATTTTATACCTTGATTTTTTTGTCCCATTTAAACCTCAATTGGGATTGTGCTTTATCAAACAATAGGCCGTCAATTTTTTTTGATATGTGGGTCGCAGTTAGGCTTGCCAGATCAAATTTGCCAAAAAGCTTGACATGGACCAAAAAAAAAAACTTGATTTTGAAAAAAAACTTGACAAATAAAAACACCCATACTATTGTTTTTTATTTAATTATTTATTTTTTTTCTTAAAAATTATTAAAATATCATAAATCAAAAATATCATTAAAAGTAAAAAACAGAAACAAATTAACAAACAAAAATATGTATAAACTCTCTTTTTACTTTTAAAAGCTTTAATGTACGTATTGGAAATGAGCTGTTCAATGATATCAATGTAATAGTTTATTATAATTGTACTGAAAGACAACTATATTTTTTAAACTTTTATTTCCCAGAAAAAAAATGTATCATATTAGTCCTTAGTTGTGTTGATAATAAAAATATGGGCTTTAGATTTGTTTTTTAGATACATATATGGGGGATTTCATGTCAAGTGACCCAACTTTTAAAACCGATGTCTTTCGATTGGAAAGAAATTTGGACCAAAGTAAGTTCTTGCAAAGAGTAGTTTAGACACAATTTTTTAACACGATCGGTCAAGAACTCTCTGAGCTAGAGGGGTTCAAAATTTGACGTTTTCGGCTCATACATATAGTTTATTACCTTTTGCTTTTAACAAAATTCGTCCCAAATACTTCCGGTAGCTTTTTTTTCAATCTTCCAGAAAAAAATATTTTTAAAATTAAAAAAAAGTTTTTTTTTATAAAATAGTTAGAAACATTTTTTTTTTTTTGCTATTTATGTAAAGTTATCTCTTAAGCAAAAAAAAAAATATTTTATGCTAAGAAACAAATTAATTTAACCTTTCCGACGGTATGCAAGTACCAAATAAAGTCTCATACACTCGACACTGTATTACCAACAAAATTGTAGGCCTCTGCAATAAAATCACGCGGTACCTATAGTTGAAATAGGGAAAATGAGGACGATAAAATAGCTAGAATCTGCGCACATCAGTGCGAACTTGCATTCAGACGATTTTTAGATCCAAATATTAATATAGGTGGTGAAGACCAAGTGATAGAAGAAAGATTCAAGAACAATTTGACCGACTTGGAAAAAGTCCCTGAGGTTGTCCGGAGCTTAAGAGAGTTCTCGGGAACCCTTCTGAGTTTAGCTCTTGGAAAAAGAGCGTAGACATGATACTTAAAATTTATGAAAACATGAAGGGAA
This sequence comes from Melanophora roralis, assembly GCA_963583895.1. NCBI lineage: Eukaryota > Metazoa > Arthropoda > Insecta > Diptera > Rhinophoridae > Melanophora > Melanophora roralis. The sequence continues at coordinate 7,682,128 of OY757192.1, forward strand.
CACCCAAATACTACGGCATTTTAACCACTATCAGGAACAAGATTGTGGGTAGCGCAGATGCTGCGCTAGAATCGTATAATACGCCCCTAAACTGGGAAAGTATTACAAAATGTCTTGCATAACATTACGCAGACAAAAGAGACCTTACGACATTGGAGTACCAAATGAGTACTCTTGTGCAAGGAAACAATAAGATTCAGGAATTCTACCAGCAGGTATACTCTCACCTTTCCTTGATCATGAACAAATTATCCTGAATGGATATAGGAAGAGAGGCACTCGATTTACTGTCACAAACGTATCGAGATAAAGCCTTAGATACCTTCATTAGAGGCCTTAGAGGAAATATGTCCTTACATCTAAGTATGAAGGAACCAAAAGACCTGCCACAGGCACTTTATTTGTGCTTAAAAATGGAAAATCAGTTTGTGAGAACGCAATTTGCGTCTTGCATTACATTACGCCGACAAAAGAGACCTTACGACATTGGAGTACCAAATGAGTACTCATGTGCAAGGAAACAATAAGATTCAGGAATTCTACCAGCAGGTATACTCTCACCTTTACTTGAACATGAACAAATTATCCTGAATGGATATAGGAAGAGAGGCACTCGATTTACTGTCACAAACGTATCGAGATAAAGCCTTAGATACCTTCATTAGAGGCCTTAGAGGAAATATGTCCTTACATCTAGGTATGAAGGAACCAAAAGACCTGCCACAGGCACTTTATTTGTGCTTAAAAATGGAAAATCAGTTTGTGAGAACGCAATTTGCGAACTCACATAATTATTCAAAACCTTCCAATAATAAGCAGAAAAACCGTAGTAATTATAATAATTACCAACAAGAATTTATTCCGCAGTTGGCGCACATGCCACAACCTTACTCTAACCAAAGACCCTTTTATGTATCCGCTCCGATCTTCCATAGGAACAATTCCAATCAAATGCACCCTCATGGCTACATAAACCAAAATTTTCCTCCACCAAGACCAACGGAACCTAAACCTCAACCAAGACCTGAACCAATGGACATAGACCAGTCAATTAGAACCAGGGCCATTAGTTATATGTACAACAATCTGATCAAAGAAGACTTCCTCCAAAAACCCAGAGAAATTTCCGTATAGAAACTCAGCAAAATGAGGACTTAGACGGACAATATTACGAACAGCAATTACTCAGTTATAAAAATCAGGAAGAACGACATTAGATGAATATTTGCAAAATGAACCAGAACCTTTGGATCAATTTGAAGGTAACGATTTTGTTGATATCAATTTTTTAGACTAACTAACTCGTCCTTGCCTTACATTGAATGCAGGACGAAAACCGGAAAAATTTTAAATTTTTTAATTGACACTGGATCAAACAAGAATTATATTCAGCCAAGTCTAGTGCAAAATCCTTTATCAAATCAAGAATCATTCTTCGCCAGCTCGGTAGGCGGACATACTGAAATTACTGAACACACTTTTATAACTCTATTCGACGATCATACAAAAAAATTAAAGTTCTTTTTATTACCAATACTTAAGTTTTTTTATGGCATTTTAGAAAACGACAGCCTTAAAGAACTGTCGGCCGTAATTTATTCAGCAGGAAATTATATGATAATTAACGGCAAATTAAAAGTAAAAATGAAACAAAAAACCTCTCATTCAGTGAACAATATAGACATTAATACGAAACACTTGACTAAAGAACAGAAGGACAACTTACAAGGAATAATTTTACGAAACAGATCACTTTTTAGTGAACCAGATGAGAGCTTAACATATACTATCTTAATTTTCATAGTGTTTCTTTTCATTCTCGCCGAATATAATTATGTCATCCATATAGACGAAGCATATCTTTCCAATATACTCCCTCAAAATTTTTTTTTTTTTTTTCATATTTTTATTATTGAATCTTCGCTTTTGCGAACTAACAATAAGTATTCAAATCTTAAAACTAAGTAATTTATATTAGTCCAGTCAGTACCAGACCAAAATTTAAGTTCTCATAACATAGTAAATTAATTTAAACAGTTTCATCTAAGTTCAATAGTGTCCCTTCTTTTCAGACGAGTGTGTCCACTATGTTGCAAGATGTTTTGAGCGAGCGGATTTGGATGCGTTTCCAGCTTGTTTAAATACTTGTCCACATAGTTCAGGATTTCGCATTTAACTAGTGGAACTTGTAGATCCTTATGGATGTTGCTGTTTTTAATATACCAAGGAGCACCAGTTATCATTCTTAGGATTTTGTTTTGCCGGCGTTGAATTTTTTCTATGTTAGAGGCAGAAGCAGTGCCCCATAATTGTATACCGTAGCACCAAATTGGTTTCAAAATCGATTTGTAGAGTAAAAGTTTACAATCAAGACGAAGCACAGAGTTTCTGCCAATTAGCCAATGAAGTTGTGTAGCTTTAAGTTTCATTTGTGTCAACTTCGCATCTATATGCGTCTTCCATGTAAGGCGACGGTCCAGGTGAATGCCAAGGTATTTCGTCTCAAATCGTTGAGGCACCATATGGTTGTTAATAAGGATTGGAGAGCACGTTTCTTTGCGTAAAGTGAAAGTAACATGGGTACATTTTTGCTCATTAATTTTTATTCCCCATAATTTTGCCCATTTTTCAACTTGGGTTACGTGTTGTTGCAGCTGGTTCGAAGCCTCTTTAGGGTCTTTGTGAATACTAAGAAAAGCGGTATCGTCAGCAAATGTAGACGTGTGCGTAAAACTGTTTGTTGGCATATCTGCCGTGTAAAGCAAGTACAAAATTGGACCTAGGATACTCCCTTGAGGTACACCAGCCTCTATTGGTTGGTAACAACTTATTTGGTTTCCCTCTTTGATTTTAAACTGTCGACTGGTTATGTACTTTTCTAGTAGGTTGAAAATATTAGCTGGAAGGTTTAGCTTTAGTTTGTTTAACAGGCCTTCGTGCCATACTTTATCGAAAGCTTGAGAGACATCTATAAAGAGCGCGGAGCAGTACTTTTTTTCCTCGAAAGTTTTTCTTATAACCTGCACCAGTCTGTGAGTTTGTTCTATTGTGCTATGTTGACTTCTAAAGCCAAATTGGTGATCTGGAATGCAGTTGTTATCATTCAGGATTGGAGTAAGCTTGTTTTTAAGCAGCTTTTCAAAAAGTTTTGACAAAGTTGGTAACAAACTTATAGGCCTATAAGACTCCACCTTAGAAGGATCTTTACCAGGCTTAGGAATCATCTTTACTAAGGCAACTTTCCATATTGGTGGAAAATGTTCAAGCCGTATTATGGCATTAAAAATAAAAAGAATTATTCTTTTTGCTGTAAAAGGTAGCTCAATGAGCATTTTGTTGCTTATTGTATCAACGCCAGGAGCTTTTTTATCATTAAGGTTAGCTATAGAGTCTACCACATCTGAACATCGGAAACGTATTTCTATAGGACGTCTAGAAACAACAGGCGGTAATTCCCTCACGTCAGTGCATGTATTAGGAGTGAACACGTTTCTTAAATGGCTTGCGAGCAGATCGCATTTTTCTTCATCATTTCTAGCCCAGGATCCTCTTAGATTGCGCAGTGGTGGTTTTGCGATTACGGGTCTTTTGAGACGACTGGCTGATCGCCATAGAGAATAATTTGTTTGAGGAGTCGCGTCTATACCTTCCAAATACTTCTTAATAGATGCAATTCTGTGTACCTCCAGCAAGTTTTTTAAGCGATTTGTACACTTTTTTAGCTTCGTTTTAAGTTGGGGCGATCTATGCTGTTGCCATTCTCTTCGCGCTCTCCCTTTTTCAGATAAAAGCTCCTCAACTTTTTTTTTTTTTTTTATTTTTTTTTTTTTCATATATTTTATTATTGAATCTTCGCTTAAGCGAACTAACAATAAGTGTTCAAATCCCAAAACTAAGTAGTTAATACTAGTCCAGTCAGTACCAGACTAAAATTTAAGTTCTCACAATAAAATTAACTAATTTCAAAGGTTTCATCTAAGAGCAATTGTATCCCTTCTTTTTAGGCGGGTGTGCCCACTATGTTGCAGGATGCTTCGAGCGAGCGGATTTGGATGTGATTCCAGCTTATTTATATACTTGTCCACATATTTCAGGATTTCGCATTTTACAAGTGGAACTTCTAGATCCTTGTGGATGTTGCTGTTTTTGATATACCAAGGAGCACCAGTTATCTTTCTTAGAATTTTGTTTTGACGGCGTTGGATTTTTTCTATGTTAGAGGCGGAAGCAGTACCCCATAATTGTATACCGTAGCACCAAATTGGTTTTAAAATCGAGTTGTAGAGTAGAAGCTTACATTCAAGACGTAGCACAGAGTTTCTACCAATTAGCCAGTGGATTTGAGCAGCTTTAATTTTCATTTGCGTCAGCTTAGCATCTATATGAGGCTTCCATGTGAGGCGGCGATCTAGGTGAATACCAAGATATTTTGTCTCAGATCGTTGAGGCACATTATGGTTGTTGATAGTGATTGGAGGGCACGTTTCTTTGCGTAAAGTAAAAGTTACGTGGGTACATTTTTGTTCATTTATCTTTAGTCCCCATAAATTTGCCCATTTCTCAACTTGGGTTACGTGTTGCTGCAGCTGGTTCGAAGCCTCTTTAGGGTCTTTGTGAATACTAAGAAAAGCAGTGTCGTCAGCAAATGTCGACGTGTGTGTGAAACTATTGGTTGGCATATCTGCCGTGTAAAGCAAGTACAAAATTGGACCAAGTATACTTCCTTGAGGGACACCAGCCTCTATTGGTTGGGGACAACTTATTTGGTTTCCTTCTTTGATCATAAATTGTCGGCCTGTTATGTATTTTTCTAAAAGGTTGAAAATATTAGCAGGAAGGTTGAGCTTTAATTTGTTTAGAAGGCCTTCATGCCATACTTTGTCGAAAGCTTGTGAGACATCGATAAAAAGCCCGGAGCAGTACTTCTTTTCCTCAAAGGCTTTTCTTATAACCTGTACCAACCTGTGAGTTTGTTCGATGGTACTATGTTGACTTCTAAAGCCGAATTGGTGATTTGGAATGCAGTTGTTGTCATTCAGGATCGGATTTAGCTTGTTTTTTAACAGTTTTTCGAACAATTTTGACATTGTGGGTAACAAACTTATGGGCCTATAAGATTCTACCTTCGAGGGATCTTTGCCAGGCTTAGGAATCATCTTTACTAAGGCAACTTTCCATATAGGCGGGAAATGTTCAAGCCGAATTATTGCATTAAAAATAAAAACAATGATTCTTTTAGCAGTAAGAGGCAGCTCTATGAGCATTTTGTTGCTTATTTTGTCAACGCCAGGAGCTTTTTTACCATTAAGGTTAGCGATAGCCTCTACAACATCAGCAAATCGGAAACGTATTTCTAAAGGACGTCTAGCAACAACAGGCGGTAATTCCCTCACGTCAGTGCATGTATTGGGAGTGAATAAGTTTTTGAAGTGATTTGCGAACAGATCGCATTTTTCTTCATCACTTCTAGCCCAGGATCCTCTCAGATTGCGCAGTGGTGGTTTTGCGATAACAGGTCTTTTAAGACGTCTGGCTGATCGCCATAAGGAATAATTTGTCTGAGGAGTCGCGTCTAGACCTTCCAGGTACTCTTTCAGTGATGCCATTCTGTGAGCCTCCAACAAGCTTTTTAGTTGGGTTGTACATTCTTTCAGCTTAGTTTTAAGTTGGGGCGATCTATGTTTTTGCCATTCCCTGCGGGCTCTTCTTTTTTCAGATACCAGCTTTTCCACATCTTCAGAGAAAATTTTGTTGTACCTAGCCTGGCGGTAGGTAGAAGACGCATGTTCAACGGCTTTGTTAATGTTTTCATTTAGGACGCTCAAACAATCATCTATGTCTCCGGGAGTTTTTAGCGGTTGGTTCTCCGCGCAGTGGGTACTAATATATTTTTTATATTTCAACCAATTAATTTTTTTAGATAAGAAAAACTCACTAGCTGGTATTTGGTGAGGACTGCAGATAGTGATTATTGTGGGTGAGTGGTCAGAAGATAAATCCAAGGAGGCTTGAGCCTCAATGAGCTCCGAGGATATACCTTTTGCTACGCCAAAATCAATTACGTCTGGAATTTTATTGTGGTCTGTTGGCCAGTAGGTTGGTTGTCCAGTTGAAATAACATAAAGTCCCATTTCAGACACGGCATCATACAAGACACGACCTCTGGGACTAATTAGGCGGGAGCCCCAGTATGTGTGCTTAGCGTTATAGTCTCCAGCAGCTATGAAGCGGGGACCTAATGATTTGTAGAAACTGTTGTACTGATCCTTCGTTATGGAGAATCTGGGTGGACAGTAAACTGATGAAATAACAAGGTTATGGAAAAATTCATCAATGCAAACGTTCGTAGCTTGGATATAACATTCCGAGAAGCCACCCAACCATTGGTGTTTAATTCTTGATTTGATTAGAATAGCCGAGCCACCACATGATCTATCCCTAGGATCCTTTGAATCGTAAAAAGAATAACCACTAATTTTAAAAATGCTTCTAGATGTCATATGAGTCTCAGAAATACACATAACATCGATTTTTTGATTCATCAAGAAATATTCGAGCTCGTTTTTGTGTTGGCGGATGCCGTTTGCGTTCCAGAAACAAACCCTGAAGCAGTTCATGGTCTTTTAAGCATAGCCTGCAGAAAAGCAGACTGCATTTTTTGCATTTCTTGCATCATGTTGGCCATTTGCGCCATAATCTGCGTAAATTGTGTGACCATATTGTCAATTACGGCTTCCAGGCGGCTAAAATTAGGCCCGGTTGGTTCGCTAGTTGGCACTTCTTGTTGTGTTGTAGGCTGGGTAGACTTACGTGAATTTGGCTGGGTAGACTTTAATGCGGCGGCGTAAGAAACTTGATTTGTAGTTGGTTGTGCCAATGGAGGCATATTTGTAGTTGGTATATTTAAAGGCTGGGGAGGGGCAGGAACTATTTTCGGCTTGGTTGAGCGCTTAACTGAATTAAAAACAGGACAACCTCTATAGTTGGCAGTGTGGTTTCCCCCGCAGTTGCTGCATTTCTTCATCCTAGGATCATCTTTTGGCTTGTCGCACTTGGTCGTAACGTGCAGATCCCCACAGACAACACAAACAGAAGGCAACTTACAATAAGCTTCAGTGTGGCCATATTCCTGGCAGTTCAAGCACTGTACAGGCCCAGATCGCTTGTGTGGCACTTCCACAGTAACTCGTCGGTGCATAATATATCTCAAGTTATAAATGGGGTGAGTTTCACTCTTTTTCAATTTGATATCACCAGGCTCAAGCTCCACTCGGAATAATGGTTGGGGGTGTTTTTCCCTGTTTCTCATATTGGATACAGTCCTAACCATAAACCCTTTGCTTAACAAACTGGTCTTGATCTCTTCTGGGTCAACATTAGAATCAATGCCTTTAATAACTACCTGAAGGCCTTTTGCGGTCTTGAGTTGGTAGGTATAGAAGTTTTTGCTGAGTTTCTCGAGCTCCGAAACCGTAGCGCGGTAGGCGTTTTCATGGTTTACTTGAATTTTTGTCTCAAATATGTTACCGCGTTTAACATTTGAGACATAAAAGTTATTTTCCCCAATCAAACTGACTAAAAACTTGACGAGATCATTTGAGTTTTTTTCCCTCAAATAAATGGGAGGTGGCTTAAAGGCCTTTCTTTCACTAACTGGGGCCTCATTATCCTCTTGCAAAATTGCAAAACGATTTTGCGATGAGGTTGGCCTTTCATCGTCTTTTAAAATTTTTGCAGGTTGAGATGCTTCCGCCGATTTAGGGCTTCTTCCCCTTTTAAGCACTGTCACGTAGCGGTCCATCCCTACCTGGATCTTAGGTGCTGGTGCAGAAATTAAGCTTGCTGCGGCTTTAGCAGCTGCAGGTTCAATTCCAGAGTTTGATAATAGTGACCGCGACAAAGATGGTACCTCAGAATTTTTTTTATAATTATTAAATAGAGATTGGGCTAAATTAGTCCCTTGTTCAGTACATTTATTTAAATTAGGCGCACTTGAACTAAGATTGTTTGTTATTATTTTTGGCCTTGCATTTAAATAATTCCTATTATATTCAGGGTCTCTTATGTTCTCATTGCTAACACTTGTGGAACTTAACACAATGTAAGCATTTCGGCTATTAGGCCCACTGTCACTACGATTACTGTTACTCATTAACAGTTCGCTTTTTTTTTATTTAGTTTGTTGTTATTGTTTTTCTTTTCTCACTTTTTGTGTATATCTATATGTATATTAATAAATTCGTTTGCTACTTATTACTAATATCACCTATTAACAATATTACACTCGCGTACACACGTCCGTACACTACAAGATTAAGAATGCAACTGTTGCTCCTCAACATCGACAGAAAAAATTTTGTTGTATTTGACCTGACGGTATGTTGAAGAAGCATGTTCAACGGCTTCTTTAATGTTTTCATTTAGGATATTTAGGCAATCATCGATTTCTTGGGGAGTTTTTAGTGGTATGTGTTCCGAGCAGTGAGAGCTGATATATTTTTTATATTTCAACCAATTTACTCTTTTGGATAAGAAAAAATCACTAGTTGCGATTTGGTTAGGACTGCAAATAGTGATAATTGTGGGTGAGTGGTCAGAAGATAAATCCAGAGAGGCTTGCGCCTCAATAAGCTCCGGGGATATACCTTTTGCTACGCCAAAATCTATTACGTCTGGAATTTTATTGTGGTCGGTTGGCCAATAGGTTGGTTGTCCTGTAGAAACAACACAAAGACCCATTTCAGATACGGAATCATACAAGATACGACCTCTGGGGCTAATTAAGCGGGAACCCCAGTAGGTGTGTTTAGCGTTATAGTCTCCAGCAGCTATGAAGCGGGGACCTAAAGATTTGTAAAAACTGTTGTACTGATCCTTCGTTATGGAGAACCTGGGTGGACAATACACTGACGAAATAACTAGGTTAGCGAAAAATTCATCAAAGCAGACGTTTGTTGCTTGAATATAGCATTCGGAGATGCCACCTAACCATTGGTGTTTAATTCTTGATTTGATTAGTATAGCCGAGCCACCACATGATCTATCTCTGGGATCCTTCGAATCATAAAAATTGTATCCACTTATTTTAAAAGTGCTCCTAGATGTCATATGAGTCTCGGAAATACACATGACGTCAATTTTATGGTGTATTAAAAAATATTCGAGCTCGTTTTTGTGTTGGCGGATGCCGTTTGCGTTCCAGAAACAAACCCTGAGGCAGTTCATGGTCTTTTAAGCATGGCCTGCAGAAGAGCAGACTGCATTTTCTGCATCTCCTGCATCATGCCAGCCATTTGCGCCATTATATGCGTAAATTGTTTGACCATATTGTCAATTACGGATTCCAGGCGGCTAAAATTGGGACCAGTTGGTTCACTTGTTGGCACTTGTTGTTGTGTGGTTGGTTGGCTTGGCCTTTGTGCATTGGACTGGTTTGACTTTAGTGCGCTGGCGTAAGAAATTTGACTAGTAGTTGGCTGTGCTAACTGGGGAATGTTTGTTGTTGGTATATTTAACGGCTGGGGAGGGGCAGGAACTACCTTCGGCTTGGATGAGCGTTTAACCAAGTCAAAAACAGGGCAACCTCTATAGTTGGCGGTGTGGTTTTCCCCGCAATTACTGCATTTCTTCACCCTAGGATCTTCTTTTGGCTTGTCGCAGTTGGTCGTATCATGCAGATCCCCACACACAACACAAACAGAAGGCAATTTACTATATGCTTTGGTGTGGCCATATTCCTGGCAGTTTAAGCACTGTACGGGCCCAGATCGCTTATGTGGCACCTCCACTATAACTCTACGGTGCATAATATATCTAAGATCATATATCGGATGTGTTTCATTTTTTTTCAATTTAATGTCACTGGGCTCAAGCTCCACCCGGAATAATGGTTGAGGATATTTTTCCCTGTTCCTTATGTTTGATACATATTTGACTCTAAAGCCCTTCATGCACAAATTGGTTTTAATTTCCTCCGGGTCAACATTAGAGTCAATACCTTTTATAACTACCTGGAGGCCCTTAGCGTTCTTAAGCTGGTAAGTATAGAAATTTTTCTTAAGTTTTTCGAGCTCCGAAATAGTGGTGCGGTAAGCGTTTTCATCATTCACCTGAATTTTTGTCTCGTATATGTTACCTCGTTTAATGTTAGTAACGTAAAAGTTGTTTTCTCCAATCAAACCTACTAAAAACTTTACAAGATGATTCAAATTTCTTTCCCTCAAATAAATCGGAGGTGGCTTAAAGGACTTTTTCACAGTAACGGGGGCATCATTATCTTCTTGCAGAATGGCAAAACGATTTTGCGATGAGGTTGGCCTTTCATCGTCTTTCAACATTTTTGCAGGTTGAGATGTTTCTGCCGATTTTGGACTTCTCCCCCTTTTAAGAACTGTTACGTACCTGTCCATCCCTACCTGGATCTTAGGAGCACACGCAGAAATTGGGCCTGGAGCGCCTTTAGCAGCTGTAGGTGCGACACCAGAACTTGACAAAGAAGACCGCGATGAAGATGGCACCTCGGTATTTTTTTTATAATTTTTAAACAGAGATTGGGCTAAATTTGTCCCTTGTTCAGTACATTTATTCAAATTAGGCACACTTGCACTTAAATTATTTGTGTTTGTTTTCGGTTTTGCACTTAAATAGTTTCTATTATATTCAGGGTCTCTTATGTTTTCATTGCTAACGCTTTCTGAGCTTAACACAATGTAAGCATTTCGGCTATTAGGCCCACTGTCACTACGATTACTGTTACTCATTAACCGTTTGGTTTTTTGTTTTGTTTGTTTTTATTTTATTCTCACTTATGTCTTGTAGGTATGTATATTAACAATTTTTTTTTTGTAACTTATTACAAATATCACCTATTACAAATATACACTCGCGTAGACACGTCCGTACACTACGAGATTAAGAGAGCAAAATACGTTGGAATATGGATGGTGCGTTTTTCAGTCCGAACAGGAGTCGCGTTAACTCGTATTTGCCGCTATTTACTGAAAACGCTGTTTTTTGCCTATCTGTCTCTTTAAGTGGTATTTGGTGGAAACCACTTTTAAGGTCTAAGACCGAGAAGAATTTATTTTGACCAAGTTGCGGGAGTACGTCATTTATTTCCGGAATTGGGTATCTGTCCAGTGTTGTTTTTTGTTCATTTAGTTTTCTGTTGTCAATTACTATCCTAAATTTCTTTTGTCCAGATGCGTCGGCTTTCTTTGGAACTATCCAAATAGGGGAATTGTAGGGTGATTTAGAAGGCCGAATAATCCCTTGTCGCAAGAGCTCCTGTATTTGTTTTTCTACCTCTTCTTTTAAATGCATTGGGTAGGGGTAATAACGAGAATATATCGGTTCATCTGTTTTTGTATGAATTTCGGCCACTACAGCCGATATATATGTTAAGCTCTCATCTGGTTCACTAAAAAGTGATCTGTTTCGTGAAATTATTCCTTGTAAGTTGCCCTTCTGTTCTTTAGTCAAGTGTTCCGTATTAATGTCTATATTGTTCACTGAATGAGAGGTTTTTTGTTTCATTTTTACTTTTACTTTTAATTTGCCGTTAATTATCATATAATTTCCTGCTAAATAAATTACGGCCGACAGTTCTTTAAGGCTGTCGTTTTCTAAAATGCCATAAAAAGACTTAAGTATTGGAAATAAAAAGAACTTTAATTTTTTTGTATGATCGTCGAATAGAGTTATAAAAGTATGTTCAGTAATTTCAGTATGTCCACCCACCGAGTTGGCGAAGAATGATTCTTGATTTGATAAAGGATTTTGCACTAGACTTGGCTGAATATAATTCTTGTTTGATCCAGTGTCAATTAAAAAATTTAAAATCTGTCCGGTTTTCGTCCTGCATTCAATGTAAGGCAAGGACGAGTTAGTTAGTCTAAAAAATTGATATCAACAAAATCGTTACCTTCAAATTGATCCAAAGGTTCTGGTTCATTTTGCAAATATTCATCTAATGTCGTTCTTCCTGATTTTTATAACTGAGTAATTGCTGTTCGTAATATTGTCCGTCTAAGTCCTCATTTTGCTGAGTTTCTATACGGAAATTTCTCTGGGTTTTTGGAGGAAGTCTTCTTTGATCAGATTGTTGTACATATAACTAATGGCCCTGGTTCTAATTGACTGGTCTATGTCCATTGGTTCAGGTCTTGGTTGAGGTTTAGGTTCCGTTGGTCTTGGTGGAGGAAAATTTTGGTTTATGTAGCCATGAGGGTGCATTTGATTGGAATTGTTCCTATGGAAGATCGGAGCGGATACATAAAAGGGTCTTTGGTTAGAGTAAGGTTGTGGCATGTGCGCCAACTGCGGAATAAATTCTTGTTGGTAATTATTATAATTACTACGGTTTTTCTGCTTATTATTGGAAGGTTTTGAATAATTATGTGAGTTCGCAAATTGCGTTCTCACAAACTGATTTTCCATTTTTAAGCACAAATAAAGTGCCTGTGGCAGGTCTTTTGGTTCCTTCATACCTAGATGTAAGGACATATTTCCTCTAAGGCCTCTAATGAAGGTATCTAAGGCTTTATCTCGATACGTTTGTGACAGTAAATCGAGTGCCTCTCTTCCTATATCCATTCAGGATAATTTGTTCATGTTCAAGTAAAGGTGAGAGTATACCTGCTGGTAGAATTCCTGAATCTTATTGTTTCCTTGCACATGAGTACTCATTTGGTACTCCAATGTCGTAAGGTCTCTTTTGTCGGCGTAATGTAATGCAAGACGCAAATTGCGTTCTCACAAACTGATTTTCCATTTTTAAGCACAAATAAAGTGCCTGCGGCAGGTCTTTTGGTTCCTTCATACCTAGATGTGAGGACATATTTCCTCTAAGGCCTCTAATAAAGGTATCTAAGGCTTTATCTCGATACGTTTGTGACAGTAAATCGAGTGCCTCTCTTCCTATATCCATGCAGGATAATTTGTTCATGTTCAAGTAAAGGTGAGAGTATACCTGCTGGTAGAATTCCTGAATCTTATTGTTTGCTTGCACATGAGTACTCATTTGGTACTCTAATGTCGTAAGGTCTCTTGTGTCGGCGTAATGTAATGCAAGACATTTTGTAATACTTTCCCAGTTAGGGGCGTATTATACGATTCTAGCGCAGCATCTGCGCTACCCACAATCTTGTTCCTGATAGTGGTTAAAATGCCGTAGTATTTGGGTGTTCCCTTCATGTTTTCATAAATTTTAAGTATCCTGTCTACGCTCTTTTTCCAAGAGCTAAACTCAGAAGGGTTTCTGGAGAACTCTTTTAAGCTCCGGGCAACCTCAGGGACTTTGTCCAAGTCGGTCAAATTGTTCCTGAATCTTTCTTCTATCACTTGGTCTTCACCACCTATATTAATACTTGGATCTAAAAATCGTCTGAATACAAGTTCGCACTGATGTGCGCAGATTCTAGCTATTCTATCGTCCTCATTTTCCCTATTTCCTACAACTATAGGTACCGCGTTTGGAAGGTTTGCGTTGTTAGGGACTGCAGGCTTGATCAAATTGCTCGGGTTTGACATGATTCTTTTAAAAATGTAAATCTTGTTTCTATTGAAAAATTTCTCTTTTTACACTAGTTTTATTTATTATATTTATATATTTTTTCTTTTTTTTTTTACTATTGCTCTCTAAAGATTGCAATAACGTTAACTTTCTAATAAGGTAAAATAATTTTTTTTAGGATTTTCTGAATAATTTACCTATAATATTTCGAACAATTGTTTTATGTTTAATTTTCGAAATTAAATTTTTGTTAAAAGTGTTTTATTAACTTAGTTAGAATTTCTCGAAATAAATAATAATCGCTTTAGGAGCCTCAAATAATTAACTGTTTTTTAAATTTGAATATTTTGATTAATAAATTTTTATTGCATTGAGAGCTTTAAGCAATTCACTTTTAAATTTTCCAATTCTATTCTCTAAACTTTTCACTTTTTATAAAATAAAAAAAAAATAAGAACATCTTACATGACTAATCTTACAGTCATCCTTGTGAAGCTGGTAGAAGGTAATTTGTCCTTTTCTTTAATATACTGGGGTTACCGTACTACACCGAGTTCCTCACTCCAAACGTCCTTATTTGGCAGATGGTTGTATTTGTTACAGCCTGTGGGGTGTTGATTTTTTAAAACTTCTCCTGCAGCCTATAGGGTGTCCTTAAGATAAAGCTTTGTTAGTTAACAGCCTGTTGGATGTTTTGTTGTTGGAGTCTCTTTCTTTTACAGCCTATGGGGTGTTTATTTAGATAGAGGTCCTTTAACGTTGGAGTCTCCTTCTGTTACAGCCTATGGGGTGTTTATTTAGATGGACATCATTTAACGTTCGAGTCTCCTTCTGTTACAGCCTATGGGGTGTTTATTTAGATGGAGATCCTTTAACGTTATGCGCCAATTATAACTTTTGAAGTTATTTTGTTTAAAAAAAACAAATTTTTAGTTCACCTTAAATTAAAAACCACTTTATTGATTCATGCTTAAATGAGAACTGAACTTAAGAATTTCATTTTAATTATACGATAACTTAAACAGAATATTAATTTGTATGGTAAGCAATAACTTAACCCAAATATTAATTTGCATGGTAATCAAAATGACGCTTTTGGTTATTTTGCAATATTGATTACTTGGCTAGACAAAGTTGAAAGTAGTAGTGATTGGTGGAAGTTGTCAAACACACTAAAACTGTATAAACCTAACATAATGGGTAATTTGAAAGCAGAAGATTTTCTTACTCATTTTAGTTCAATGCTGCAAAATTCTGTAAGCAGTCAATCGATCCAGTGGGCAATGCCATATAACATTAATGCCATCTTAGATTCCCCGATTGAGTTTTGTGAAATTTTGTCTGTCGTTAAAAATCTAAAACTTAATAAATCACCTGGTGAAGATGGAATTGTGTATGAATTTTACAAATATGCTCCTGATTGTTTCATTAGCGAGTTATTAACTGTATATAATAAAATTTTTTTATATGAGACCGTTCCGACAAAATTCCGCAATTAAATTCTTACCCCAATATATAAAAAAGGCGATCCGAATATGCCAACAAATTATCGTGGACTGTCTCTAATTGACACCATTTGTAAAATTTTTAACTCCATCCTATTAAATAGAATAACAGAATGGATTGATATGAATAATATATTGAACGAATATCAAGCTGGTTTCAGAAAAGGTTACACTACAGTGGATAACATATTTAACTTGGTTAATATCGTAAATCTGAACAAATCAATTGGAAAAAACACATACGCTTTTTTTGTTGACTTCTCGTGCGCGTTTGACACAATCCCTAGAAATAGCTTATTTTACAAACTTTCCTGCATGGGATTATCATCGAAAATAATACGAATTTTGCAAAACTCGTATGAAAATACAACGTGTCGTATTTGGGATGGAGCATCATTCTCAAACTCTTTCATTTTTGATATGGGTGTAAAACAAGGTTGCATATTAAGTCCAATTCTATTTTCATTATACGTAAACGATTTGGCAGATGAACTCCCTGGGGGTGTAACGGTTGCGGGTTTAACTATAAAAATTCTTCTTTATGCTGATGATATTGTTATTTTATCTGACTCCGCTATAGGACTACAGAAAATGATTGATGCTTTGCATAGATATTGTCAATTATGGAGTTTCACCGCTAACTTGAGTAAATCGAAAATAATGGTTTTTCGTTCTGGCACACGTATCTCGAGTCAATTAAATTGGCATTATGGAGGCGAAAGTGTTGAAATCGTGAACATTTATAGATACCTTTGTGTTGATATCAGTTATAATCTGTCTTTTAATAAACATTTAAAAAATAAACTTTCTGCATCTAAATTAGCGATTAACATTACGTGGTCAAAATACATCAATCACCCTAAAATTTCCAAAAACAATAAACTAAAAATATTTCATGCTGCTGCGCGTTCCATAATGTTTTATGCTGCTCAAATCTGGGGATATGTTAAATATGATATTGTTGAACGACTGTTTCGTTTTTTCATTAAAAGAATGCTTTATTTACCATCTACAACGCCAAACTATATGTTACACTTAGAGACAAGTCTGGACTCACTTTATGTTTCAACATTGAAACTCCATTTTGATTATGTAAATAAAGTTTTAAAATTAAAGCCTCAAAGGTTACCATGCATACTTGCTAAAGCTGTAATATCCCAAAATGTGTATTGGGCTAAAGAATGGTCTTCTATTTGTCGACGATTTAATTTTATACCTCCAGATAATACCCAACCTATTTGTGCGCATTGGAAAGCTATAATAAACTTGGTAAAAACTGTTGAACACAGAGAAAATATTAATAGTGCAATGCATTCTCATCATGATATGTATTCCTTACTAAATTACAATGTCACTCCTATTAGTGCGTCAAACTATTCATCACGCGTTACTGGCCTATTAATAAAAGAGAGGGGGGGGCTACTAGATTTAAATGGCAGACCTTTTAGAATCCACACAACCAGCACGTGCACAATGTGCAATTTAGACGCAGAGGAGAACACCTACCATTTCATTGGAGTTTGCCCATTATATAAACAAATAAGAATACGTTTTTTTGGTTAAACTCACCTTGAAGTTAATGAAGTACTCAGAATACTGAATGGATATAATTTTTACTCTTTGTACAAATATATTGAATTATCTTTGAAGTACCGATTATTAATTATAAATGAATTTGTTGTTTAGCACCTCTCCAAATTATTGATGGTTTGCTTAAAAACATGTTAAAATAATAACACTTTTTAGAATAATAAAATTTAACTAATTTCTACCAATATGGCTTACAACGGAAAAGTTATGCCATTAAATATAGATTATAAAACTTTGTAAATAATGAATATGTAAATACAATGTTATGAAAAAATCTATTAATAAATAATAAATAATAATAATAATTACTTGGAAGTTTATTTAACTGTCTGCATTTATGTCATCAATTTAATTATTGTGAAACAGTTTGTATTAGGGGTATTCAACGTTTCTTGCGTTAACATGTATATGGGGGATTTCATGTCAAGTAACCCAACTTATTTTTTCGATTAAAAAGAAATTTGGACCAAAGTAAGTTCTTGCAGAGAGTAGCTTAGACAAAATTTTTTGACACGATCGGGCAAGAACTCTCTGAGCTAGAGGGGTTCAAAATTTGACGTTTTCGGCAAATAGGTGTTTTTTCTCATACATGTAGTTTATTACCTCTTGCTTTTAACTACATTCGTCCCAGATACTTTCGGTAGCTTTTTTTCAATCTTTCAGAAAAAAATATTTTTAAAATTAAAAAAAAATTTTTTTATAAAATAATTAGAAACATTTTTTTTTCCAAATATGCCCTTTTTTTTGCTCAAAAGAAAGCTTAGGTCTTTTCTTTAAAGAGCTTGGAGGTCGCTTAGTGGGATGCGAGTGGGATATCTATAAAAAATAATGTT
The DNA here is from genome assembly GCA_963583895.1 of Melanophora roralis. NCBI lineage: Eukaryota > Metazoa > Arthropoda > Insecta > Diptera > Rhinophoridae > Melanophora > Melanophora roralis. Next base: position 7,699,569 of record OY757192.1, read on the forward strand.
TTGTAACTCAAGGCAGAGGTTTTCCAATTTTCTCGTATATTCTATTTTGATTTTTTTGCTATTTATGTAAAATTATCTCTTAAGCAAAAAAAAAAAAAAAAAATATTTTATGCTAAGAAACAAATTAATTTAACCTTTCCGACGGTATGCAAGTACCAAATAAAGTCTCATACACTCGACACTGCATTACCAACAAAATGGTAGGCCCCTGGGATAAAATCACTTTTATATGGCAATGTCTGAACACACTTTGTTAATATTTTCAATGCATACCGTCGGAAAGGTTAAATTATTTTGTTTCTTAGCATAAAAATATTTTTTTTTTTTGCTTAAGAGATAATTTTACACAAATAGGATAAAAAATCAAAATAGAATATACGCGAAAATTGGAAAACCTCTACCTTGAGTTGCAAAACATTATTTTTTATAGATATCCCACTAAGCGACCTCCAAGCTCTTTAAAGAAAAGACCTAAGATTTCTTTTGAGCAAAAAAAAAGGGCATAGTTGGAAAAAAAAAATTTCTAATTATTTTATAAAAAAAATAAAAAAAATTTTTTTTAATTTTAAAAATATTTTTTTCTGGAAGATTGAAAAAAAAGCTACCGGAAGTATTTGGGACGAATTTTGTTAAAAGCATAAGGTAATAAACTACATGTATGAGAAAAAAACACCTATTTGCCGAAAACGTCAAATTTTGAGCTCAGAGAGTTCTTAACCAATCGTGTTAAAAAATTGTGTCTAAACTACTCTCTGCAAGAACTTACTTTGGTCCAAATTTCTTTCCAATCGAAAGACATCGGTTTTAAAAGTTGGGTCACTTGACATATACATATGTATCTAAAAAACAAATCTAAAGCCCATATTTTTATTATCAACACAACTAAGGACTAATATGATACATTTTTTTTCTGGGAAATAAAAGTTTAAAAAATATAGGTGTCTTTCAGTACAATTATAATAAACTAGTACATTGATATCATTGAACAGCTCATTTCCAATACGTACATTAAAGCTTTTGAAAGTAAAAAGAAAGTTTATATTTTTGTTTGTTAATTTGTTTCTGTTTTTTACTTTTAATGATATTTTTGATTTATGATATTTTAATAATTTTTAAGAAAAAAATAAATAATTAAATAAAAAACAATAGTATGGGTGTTTTTATTTGTCAAGTTTTTTTTTTCAAAATCAAGTTTTTTTTTTTGGTCCATGTCAAGCTTTTTGGCAAATTTGATCTGGCAAGCCTAACTGCGACCCACATATCAAAAAAAATTGACGGCCTATTGTTTGATAAAGCACAATCCCAATTGAGGTTTAAATGGGACAAAAAAATCAAGGTATAAAATAAGTAAACCAAAAACATCGAAAACTATAAAAAACTTAAGTGGGTTTTGATCTACTTCTCGTATACTTTAATTCTTTTAACCATTCAAAATGAAAAATCATGTTGCACAATGATCTGAAACGCTTATAAACATCGGCGTAGATAGCCCGGTCTGGGGGGGGGAGCTAAGCCCCCCCCCCCCCAAGTTACTGATATTTAGTTCCATTGCTGTCACTAAAAGCTGATTGAACAGACGATCGCAAACGAAACGTGAAAACAAAAAGCAATGCTTGCCGGCTATTAACCAAAATGCACACATTTTTTGTATAAACTTCAATAAAAAAGTTAGTAAAGTAATAACCCAGTATATTAAAACCCAGCATAAAAACCCTGGATTTTTTTTATTTGGATTTTGGCATTTGTCTGAGCATGAATTTGTCTCGTCAAGACGTACAGTAACTGATACAAAATTACAAATTAACTTTGGTGTTTTATTAAATTTTTGTTTTGTTTTTATGTTTTCTAAATAAAAAATTTTATGCTTTATTGAACAATGTGATGATAAAAAATCCTAAAATATTTTTTTAGACAATTTTATTTTCTTTATCAGGCTCAAGTTCAATACTTACTAAATTCTCATTTAATTGCAAATGAAGAAATTAATATTTTAGTTTCTACTACTTTATTAGCGTTAGTTAAGAAAGGACAATTTTATTGAAAAGTCAAGATTTTTACCGATATTAGCCGAGTAGAATGCATTTTCGAACAACAGCTACGATTTTCATCATAATTTTTTTTAGTTTTATACGTTATTTAAAATAACCTTAACATTTTTATGCGTTATTTAACAATATGTAAAATTAAATAAAAAAATGTATAGTAAAAAAAAATCTTACTTAGAAGGGCTTTAGCACCCCCCCCCCCCCCCCCCCAGGAAAATGACTTGCTACGCCGATGCTTATAAATGCCCGATATTTAAGGAAAAAAATCATGAATTTGTGCAATTAAAAAATTCAATTTTGTTAAGTTATAGTAAAAAATAGTAGCGAATTTTCAAATAAGCTAATAAATATGAATAATAATATAATATATAATAATTTTTTCGTCTACATACATACGTACATATATGGACATTTCCAGCGGGAGATCTACCGAGATCGGAATTTTAAAGGTTTACAAAAAAATGATTTTTTCAAACAGTATAAGAAATTTTGATAAAATGATGTAATTTAAATATATTGCAAAATAATTTACGTAAGAAATTACTTACAAACTGGGCATATATATTTAGAATTAGTCCAGCCAGTACCAGGCTAAAATTTAACTTTTCATAGTTAAGTGTGTCCACTATGACGCAAAATGTTTTAAGCGAGCGGATTTGGATGCTTTCAGCTTACGGAAATACTTGTCCACATAGTTTAGGATTTCGCATTTAACTAGTGGAACTTGTAAATCTGCGTGGATATTGCTGTTTTTAATGTACCAAGTAGCAGCAGTAATCATACTTTGACTTTTATTTTGACGGCGTTGAATTATTCTATGTTGGAGGTGGAACCAGTTCCCTATAATTGGATCTCGTAGCACCAAATTGGTTTTAAAATCGATTTGTAGAGTAGAAGTTTACAATCAAGACGAAGCACAAAATGTTTCCCAATTAGTCAATGAATGTGTGTAGCTCTAAATTTCATTTGCGTCAACTTCGCATCTATGTATATGTGGCTTCAATGTAAGGTGACGTTCCAGATGAATGCCAAGGTATTTCTTGTCAATTCGTTGAGACACCGTATGGCTGTTAATAAGAATTGGGGACACTTTTTCTTGCTTAAAATAAAAGTAACGTGGGTGCATTTTTTTCATTTATTTCAATACCCCATACTCTTTCTATTTTTCTACTCTGGATACTTAATATTACAGTTTTTTCGAGGCCTCTTCAGTGTCTTTATGATTACTGAGAAAGACGGTATCATTAGCAAATGTCGATGTGTGAGTAAGATTGTTAATGAAATACAGAATTGGACCTAATATACTCCCTTGAGCAGGCACGGATTCAGGAGGTGGGAAAGGAATTCTCCACCCAAAACGTTTCAAGTTTTATATTTCATTTAATAATTAAAAATTATTGTAGCCATGAAACAAATGTTTCATATAGATTATTAAAAAATGTTTTGCATATTCAAATATGCCCTTGCTGTTGGAAAATTGTTTTTGAAAGCACAAGAAAACTGTCTGCACTTCAACAAAAAATTGAAAATTGAGAAAGTTTGCTGTCTATTTTAAAATCTATAATTTTCCTCCGAAGGCATTATATACCTCTCCGTGGACACCGAGATGATGGTCCCTTGCTTTCTTCTGAAAATACAAGATCGGAAGGTGTTTTTCGTTTACTTCTGCAATTTTGTATGGATGCTGGAGATAAAATTTTCGACAACCATTTCCAAGTTTCCCCTTTAGATGCTTCATAAATATCGAAAACAATAAGAAATTAAATAAATAAGTTTCTATAATCTTATTTTAGGAATTATACTAAAAACTATTTATGACGGTTAAACATTCGATAATTTTTGACAAATTTTTTTTAGCTTTTAGGTATTAGGTGTGTTCAAAATCAGAAAATTATCAATAATTTTCGATAATTATTGCACTAGAGAGCCAAAAAAACCCCTAATATGTTTAAAAACAACAATGTTTCTGATAGTTTCTACTAGTTAAAATTCTACTATAAGAAATTTTACTATCAGTCTTCCTGTCATTATGTTTTCAAAAAAAATATGTAAAATAAGTTAACAATAACATAATACATTTGCTTGCAAGTTTTGGCTGTAAAAGTGTTCATTTACTTTTAAATACTTTTGAGAGCAATTTTGAAATATTTAATTTTTTTTCTCGTTGATAGTATTTACTAACGAAAAGTTAATAACAAAATAATTTATCGGCTTTATCCACGGATTTTAAGAGGCTTTAAATGATATTGACGTAGACGTCGAAGTGTCAATTAATGCGAACACACATCAGTCATTTTAAGAGCTTTGTAAAACGTTGGTCTTATATATATATATATCTGTTCCTTTAAACTCCTACAAGGAGCATAGGGCCAAAACAAGTTCCTTCCAATATCCTCGATCTACTGCACGATGTTTGATTTCATTCCAATTCAAGTTTAGTTTGAACGTCTCGATCGTTATTTGGCGTTTCCAGGTATGCGATGGTCTACCTGTACGTCGACTGCCTTGTGGGTTCCACTCTATAGCTTGCTTTGCTATGTCATCTGGTGGTTTACGTAAAATGTGGCCAATCCAGGACCATTTGCGCCTACGGATTTCTTGGTGGATCGGTTGTTGGTTAGTTTCTGACCACAGACGTATATTTGAAATTGTTAAGGGCCAGAACACCCGTAAAATTTTACGTAGACATTTGTTTATAAAAACTTGTAAGGCTTGTATGTCTCGTGTTGCAGCGTTCCACGTCTCGCATCCGTATAACAAGGTGGATTTCACATTTGAGTTGAATAGACTCAGTTTTGTACGACGTGATATATATGATGAATTCCAGACGGGATACAATTGCCCAAACGAATGTCGAGCTTTATTTATTCGGCTGGAGATATCTGCGGCAGAACCACCACTTTTGTCGAGTATACTTCCTAGGTAGCAAAAAGACTCTACATCTTCAAGTTGATGGTTCTTTATGTTGAACCTATGATCGTTATTTACGTTTATGCGCATTGTCTTTGTTTTACCCATGTTTATCTTTAGACCAACGGATAGTGCGGTTTCATAAACTAGTGTTAGCTTCGCTTGCATGTCGGAAAATGAGTGTGTTAACAAGCAGATGTCATCTGCGTAATCAAGATCCTCTAATCGACCTTGCAAACCCCACGTAATTCCCCTTCTGTGGAGTGTGGCCTTTTTCATAACGTTGTCAAGGACACAATTAAAAAGCAATGGTGATAAAACACAACCTTGACGTACTCCATTTTCTACAAAAATTTTCCTACCGAGTTGTCTCTCATGTAGTATGCGACATGTGGCATTAGCGTATAGCCCCTTGATAAGATTTATCAATTTTCCGGGGACTCCTTTACACAGTAGTGCTTCCCATATAGCTGGGTGGTTTATGGTGTCAAATGCCTTTTCAAAGTCAATGAACGTAAGGTATAACGGAGACCTCCATTCTACTGACTGTTCCACAATTATCCTTAAGCTGTTTACATGGTCGATACATGATTTGTGCGCACGGAAGCCGGCTTGTTCTTTCCTGAGCTCAGGAAGCACAGTTGTGGATAATCTTCTGTTTATTATATTAGCAATCACTTTGTTGGTCATGTTCAATAGTGTTATACCTCTCCAATTTTTACGTGCTGTAAGATCTCCTTTTTTTGGGAGATTTATAATCACACCCTCAGCGAGATCCTCTGGAAGAGTTTCAGTTAGCCAGAAGTCTTTTATAACGGGCGCCAGTAATTGGGCACTGGTTAATGGGTCAGATGATAGCAGCTCCGGTGGGATGTTGTCTGAGCCTGGAGATTTGTTGTTTTTTAAGAGTTTTATTGCCTCGAGTATTTCTGTGATATCCGGGCTGTCGACGGTAATGTTTGGATTCGGAGTATGTGTAGCGCAACTGCATAGCGTAAGTTGCGTGGGTTGGGGTGTAGAAAGCAAACTGGAGTAAAATGATTCCCAGAGATTAAGTTGTTGTTCTTTAGATGTAACAAGTTGTCCAGAGTCGTTTCTCAATGGTTTACCTGTGGACGTTGTGTTGTTGGTCAATTTCCTTGCAGCGCGGTATAGATCTCTAGCGCGATTAGTTTCAGCAGCAGCCTGCGCTTCTTTGGCTATGTTATTGGCCCAATTTCGTTTATCTCGACGAGCGCTGCGTTTTACTTTCCGGTTTAGGTCGCTATGCATTTGTTGACACCTTGTTTTATCTGAGCGTGTTCTGCTGGAGTTAATTGCCTCTTTTGCTTCTTTTCTTTCTGATACGAGTTTCCAGGTTTCATCACTAATCCACTCTTTTCGGGCGTTGTTTTTAAAACCGACGTGTTGTTCTGCTGCATCAATAAATACTTTTTTGGTTTCTTCCCAACTACGATTTTCATTTCTGTTACTCAAATGTAGTGATGATCTAAGTGCACTGTTGAAAGAGTTTGCGACTTCTTCATTTTTGAGTCTGTTTATGTCAAATTTCCTTCCCGGAGCTAAGTTGTTGTTTTTAATAGCAGCTATTTTTAGACGGAGCGTTGCAAGAACCAGATGATGATCACTTGCGATGTCAGCTCCTCTTTTGTTACGTACATCCAAAAGTGAGCCACGCCATTTTTTGCTGATAGTGATGTGATCAATCTGGTTTTCGGTTTTATTGTCTGGGGAAACCCACGTAACCTTATGTATCCTTGGGTGCGGGAATAATGTGCCACCTATAACAAGGTTGTTCGTCCTACAAGTATCCAACAACATCTCCCCATTCTCTGTCAGATGACCCACTCCATGTCTACCCATTGTGTTTTCGACACTCGTGTTGTTGTCTCCCATTTGGGCATTAAAATCCCCCATCATCACAATAATATCCCCTCGATGGACAGATGCCAAAACACTATCAAGAAGATTGTAAAATGCTTCCTTCTTTCCTATTTCGGATGTTTCCGTTGGAGCGTAGCACTGTACGATTGTGAGATTTCGTGCTCTAGTACGTAGCCTTGCTGTAATAATTCTATCAGAGAATGGCTCCCACTCGATGAGGGCTTTTTTCGCTTCTTTTGATAGAAGTATTCCAACGCCACTGGATCTGGGTATTTCGCCACTTGGCTTCCCAGAGTAGAGAAGAGTAAGACCATCATTCGTTGTGAGTTCGCCAGAATCACTCCAACGAGTTTCACAAAGTCCGAGTAATGCAAGTTTATAGGTAGTAAATTCCTTACACAATTGAGCGAGACGAGTTGTTTCTAAAAGTGTTCGTACATTCCATGTTCCAATTCTAGTCCTTAATTTCATGCCAAAGGTCGTCATCTTTAAATCGGGTTTATTAGTTTCTTTAATTGTTTCGGTTTCAGTAATAAGTTTGTTTTAAGACGAATGACTTATTAGGCCATAGCGTCCGATCCTAGAGTTGGGGCTGCCAACACACCGCTAGGCCGGCTAATTACAGTTGAGTTTCAGTGACTAATTGTTGACGATGGACACCTAATTTCCAGAGACGCATCGGTATTAGCATGCACTCTGGATACTCAGTACTGTGCGCCTTCTCACTTTAGCTGTCATCAGACGGGTGCCTGAGTGACATTACCAGGGAACACTTAGTCTAAGACCGGAAGTTGTGAGATGCTTGGGAATTTCAACAGAGGAATCACTTCTTGCTATCCCCAAGTGGATAGCAGACAGATAGCTTTCAACCTCTGTGAAAGACCCCGTTCCCCTTGATTTGGAAAAATGTATAGGGATTGGAACTGGCGGGTGTCCCTTGATGTTAACAGAAAATATGGCAGTAAAAAATTACAAGAAACCGCAAAAAATGCAAAACAAACGCTTTGCTATTCCCATAGATTTAACAACTCGATATCGAAAGGCAAAAAAGTCCCAATAATACAAAAATTTGTATCGTTTTTTAAAGAAAGCAGCGATTTTTTAAAAAACATAATTTTAAGCGTAATGCAGTTTTTCTGAAATATCTAGGTAAAAAGTTGCCTTTATTATGCGAAACATGATGGGTGAATCATCATGATTCAATTTTACAATTTGCAGTAAGAATAAAGCACATAATAGAGGCATTGGAAAAGGTATCCGAGTGGAAATAAAACTTCTCTGAGCACTTTCGAATTAATTTGCGGATTACATATCCTAAATGATATACTTACTGTCACACAGATGCTCAGTTAATTCTCCAAAGCAGGATATAGATTTACAAAACGGATTATCTCTTATAAAAACCCTGATAAGTGTCATAAGATTCAAAGGAATGAAGCTAAAACAGAATTTAAAACTATTTTTGAAGATGTCGAAATATACTACCGCATAGAGGGCTACATACCCTTAATTCAATCTGTTTTACAGAACTTAAAAACACGTTTCTCAAAGGACGTCCTTTATTTGCTTAACATCCCTCAACTTTTGCCTCAGAATATTACTACATTTTCTGATTTAGATACTTCAATTTCACAACTTTATATGATGATATATTAAAATTTGAAATTTTGCATTGGAAACAAAAATGAAAAATTAATAAGCAAAATATAAAAGAGGTTTTAGCAAGGTGTGACCCAATAATTTTCCAAAACTAGCGAAAAATATTTATGAAAGTTAATTTTCCACCCTTCGCCGTATTAAAACGTGGCTGAGATCAACCACGACCGAGGACAGGCTTAACGGATTAGCAATGTTTATATATAACAAAATTGAAATTGACGCAAATGTCATGCTTAATAAATTTGCTTTAACAAGAAACCATAAACTATTAATTAAATAAATATGTTTTTTGTTTTACTTTTATGTACATAATTATAATTATTTTAAATGAATTAAACTTTTTTGTTGAGTTTTTGTTTTAATAAACCGCTAAAAGCTAGTTTTTAAAAAGCGTGCTTCATTATAAATTTCCACCCCTCAAAAGCTTGAGCTGGATCCGTGCCTGCCCTTGAGGTACGCCCGCCCCTATTGGTGGGGGCAGCTTAAGCAGTTTTCTTCTTTTATCATAAATTATCGGCCAGTTATGGACTTTTTCAAAAGGTTGAAGATATTCCCTTGTAAGTTCAGCTTTAGCTTGTTTAACAGGCCTTCATGACAAACTTAATCAAAAGCTTGAGAGACATCAAAAAAGAGTGCGAGGCAGTGCTTCTTTCCCTTAAAGGATTTTCTTTTAACCTGTATCAATCTGTGCGTTTGTTCGATGGTACTTTATTGACTCCGAAAGCCAAATTGGTAATTTGAAATACAGATATTGTCGTTCAAGATCGGGGTCAGATTGTTTTAAAGCAATTTCTCGAACAATTGGGACAGACTTATAGGCCTATAAGACTCCACCTTTTCCGGCCTAGAAAGGCACTTTCCATACTGGCAGGTAATGTTCGAGCGGTAATATAGCGTTAACAACAAACAGAATCATATTTCCTTATAGTTTATCAGGCTAATTGGTTAAATTTTATTGTGATAAGATTTTTATTGAAGAATTATTTTGAAAAAGTTTAGTTTCCCGATGCTAACCGAGTGGAATGCATTTTAATTTTTGCTGTGCAAGGCAGCTCTAAAATAATTTTTTAGCATTTAAATAATCGATAGCTTCTACAACATCTAGCAACAGCCAGCGGTAATATACTCATGTCAGTGCATTAAAAAACTTTCGAGCAGTTCACATATTTCTGCATCACTTCTCGCCTAGTAGTGCGATTCAGTAACTTTTAATGATTCGACGATCGTTATATTTATCGACAGAAAAAGTTGTTTGCTGCTACCGTTAAGTGAGTCACAAAGCTGTTTTTATTTGTTTGTAAAATAAATTTTAACAAAGCAAAAAGGATAACTGTAGTAAAAATAATATATAATATACAAAATAAACATTTGCTGTTTACTTAACAATAACAGGTAACATAACGATAGTGAATTATGTTAAAAACCTTTTTACGATGCGAATATCGTTAAAATAAATTACTGAATCGCACCACAGGATCCTCTAAGATTACGTAGTAGTGGTTTTGCGTTAACGGGTCTTTAAAGGTATTTAGCTGACTGTAATATTGAATTATTCGTCAAGGAGTTGAGTATATATCTTCGAGGTGTTCCTTAAGAGATGCCATTTTGTAAGCCTTCAGCAAAATTTTCAATTGGTTTGTACATTATTTCAGCTTGGTTTTAACTTACGGTAATCTGTGCCATTGCCATTCTCTTCGGACTCTTTTTTTTAAAAAAAAGCTGTTGTACATCGGCTAAAAAAATTTTGTTGTATTTAGTATGACGATAGTAGGAAGAAGCATGTTCAACAGCTTTTTTATTATTTTCATTAAGGCTGCTTATACAATCATTGATGTCTTCGGGAGTTTTTCTGGGTTGGTTTTCCAAGGATTGGATGCTGATAATTTTTTTTTTTAACCAATTAACCCTTTTAAATATAAAATATAACAAGTTGAAATTTGGTGATGACTGAAAATAGTTATTATAGTAGGTGAGTGGTTTGTAGATAAATCCAACGAGGATCAGTTGGCCTAAAGGTGGGTTGTCCATATGAAATAACGTTAAGTCCCATTTCAGATACGCAAGTATATAAAACACGACCTCTGGGACTAATAAGGTGAGAGACCCAGTACGTAGGCTTAGCGTTATAGTCCCTGGTATCTATGAAGCGGTGACTTCAAGGTTTGTGTAAACTGTTGAACTAGGTAGAGAATACACTGGCTAAATAACTAGGCCAATGAAAAATCTATCAACGCAGACGTTTGTTGCTTGTATATAACAATCGAAAAGACCACCCATTCATTGGTTTTTAATTCTTGATTATAGCCGAGCCACCACATGATCTAACTATGGGATCCTTTGAATCAAAAAGGTATAGCATCTTATTTTAAATTTCTTCTAGATGTCAAGTAGGTCTCGAGAATCAACATAACATTAATGTTTTGGGTGTTTTAAAAAAATATTTAAGTTCGTTTTTGTGTTGGTTGATGCCTTTTGCGTTCCAGAAACACACCCTGAGGCAGTTAATGGCCTTTTAAGCATTGTCTGCGGAAGAGCCGACTGCATTTTTGGCATTTCTTTCAACACGGCAGCTATTTATACCATGATCTGCGTAAATTGCTTAGCCATATTGTCAATTACGGTTTCTAGGTGGCTTAAATTGGGCCGGTTGGTTAGCTTCTTGTTGTGTTGCTGGCTGGTTGGACTTTAATGCTTTGGCGTAAGAGAAATGACTTATAGTTGGTTTTGCTAATGGGGGCAAGTTTGTAGTTGGTGTATTTAACAACTGCAAAGGAGCAGGAACTATTTACGGCTTAGATGAGCGCTTAACTGAATCAAAAACAGGACAACCTCTACAGCTGGAAGTGTGGTTTCAACCGCAGTTGCTAAGTTAATTCACCCTAGAATATTTTTCTGATTTGTCGCACTTGGTCGTAGCAGACAGGCCCCCACACACAATCCCAACAGAAGGCAACTTGCAATAAGCTTAGGTGTGGCAGTTTAAACACTGCACGTTGGGATGAAATGGTTCAAAAGTGACGCTTAATTGAATTTTTAAAATTCAGTTTTTGTATTAATATTTGGTATCGGATAAAACTAGGTAAAATTCTATATCACTATGTTAATTTTCAAGTATCTATCTTGTCAGCTGACTCCGTAGTGACGTGTCAAAGTACAATTTTTTTTGTAATTTTTAAAAAAAGCGAAAAAAGTAAAATTTTGCATTAAAAATCTTTTAAAAACCCAACACTAATACAGTAAAAATAACATATATTATTTTGTTCATTTGAAAAAAAAAAAATAAAAAAAATTTTATGGGAATTGAATTTAAGTCAAAAATAAATACGAAAACTGTCCTAAATAATTTTATTGTATTAATTTATACATAATGCTAAATCAATTTAATGTTAAATAGCAAGAGAAATTAAAGTGCATAACTTTTGTAAAATTGTTATTTAAAATACTGTTTTTTGGAGCAAATTTAGTGATTGTCTTAGATGATTCAGGCGCATTTTATTATTGTTAACAAAAACATAAATCGTCCAAGACAATCATTCTATTGGTTTCGAAAAACAGCACTTACCATCTTACGGCTAAAGAAAAAATGTTAAATATCACTTAGCACTTTTTTTGAGACCCTTAGTGCTAAACAAGAAAAAATAACGATAGATCTAGGAAAAACTGATTAAAAAACTAATTAAACTAAAATACAAATTTATATGTAAATGTAAAAGAAATTGGTGTAATTTAGAATATTATTTCGTCTATAAATGTGCTTATTTAAGCATTCCATTCATTTGAATGGAATAGATGGAATTAACTTAAGAATACTATAAATAAAGCGCAACATATATATGTAGGGTGACCATTCTTACTGATTTTATTAGAACATGTACTGATTTTTCATAAAATATGTTTAGTGATATGTACTGATTTCCAAAAAAAAAAAAAAAATACAAATTATGCTGATTTTTCAAAATATCTAATTTGATATGTATTTCAAATTTGCTGCGGGAAAACTTAGTTATATTGTTGTATATATAACTGCACCACTTTTAATTGTATTTCGGAGCTTTCTTATTGTATTTCATATATTTCTAAGTGTATATCAGAATTTTCTTTGTTCAATTCAAAAATTTATTTAATAGATTTTAGAAATTTCAAATTCAATTTCAGAAAACTCTGCAATTCTACTAATTAATTTGTTATTAAAATTTTAGAATTTTTAAGTTGTACCTAAAAACCTTCTTTTCCCATATGAGAAAGTAGTTAAGCTAACTCTCTTTACAGATAGTTCATTTGATTTTTTATAAAATTTTGGATTGGAAAATATCAAATTTATATATAAGTGTTTCAACTTTGATATTACCTGATTGGAATACCGATTTCAATTATAGCTCTGAACCTAAAATTTTAAAATTTCTTGCAGCTTTTCATTCCCATGACAATGCTGAATAAAATGTTTGAATGTTTAAAAAAACTAAAAAAGTGTAGATACCAAGAATATTTACGGTTGAGCCTGTGCAAATTCGCACAGAGCAAAACTATAAAAGAAATCTTTTGCTACCCCTAATTCAGTGGGGTGGTAACATCTACAAAAAAGAAAACTTAAAACACTAAAAAAAGTAAATAAATAAAAAATTTACTGATTTTGAATCAGAAATAAATGGTCACCCTAAACATTTGAGCGTTAACAATTTGCAACATCATCTTTATACAATTAACATAAAACAGTGGGCTGGATATTCACATCGTTCTAATCAGTCTTTCTACTCTTACTAAAAGTTGTAAAAAGTGCATTAAAGTGTTTATAACAGTATATGAAGGTTAAAAGAAAAAAACAAAATAATACACAACAAACTAATACCATTTTGTTAAGGTTGGCAACCAAAGAAAATTATACCGTAAGATCAAGTTCGCATACCAACTAAAATTAGGTATTTATAAGGGGTTTACACGTTTTGCACGTAAAGAAATACTTTGGGAGGTAGGCTCAATAATTAACAGTATTTAAAAAATTTGGTTGGCCCCTTTTTTTTTAATATTTGTGCAGGTTAAGTTATCACAATAAAATTATGCTAATGAGGGAAAAGATTTAAATATATGCAAAATTTAGCGGACATAGAATTATAATCTAAAGAGGTATACCAAAAAAAGCCTATTTTGGCAGGACAAAGCCGCCATTTGAAATAACGGGACGATTATAACCAGTTTTTATAGGTTTAGTCCCTATACAAAAAAAAAAAAAATTCTTGTGACTAACAGTGTTGTCCAATCATTGCACACGAAAAATGCTGTAGTTATCTGGAATTACTGTTATGTAATAACCAGATTCAAAACATTTTAAAGATATTATTTTTGTGTGTGTATTAATATTAATTAAGAATTAACAAAGTAAAAATATTTGAACGTACCTTTAATATTAAAAGAAAAAAACCATATTTTGACAGCGTATGTACATATGTATTAAAAAGCAGCAAGATGGCCAATAATTTGCGAAGAAGATGCTAGATGGCATTTTCGTAAGCCCCAATAAGTTAATAAATTCTACTAGGATAAAAAATAACTCTAAAATTTACATAAATATTTTATTTTTAATTTACAAAAAAAAATGTTTTTTTTTAAAGCATAAAGTTGCAAAATCTATCAACTATCAACCTTCGCACAAACAGTTTGTAGTTCAACAACTAATTTAAAAAAAAAGCAAGGTTGGCAACCGAAACGAATAACGGTATCGGTAGGGGTCTTAAAAAATTTGTCATTTCGGTATCGATATCGGTATTTTGATTATATCAGTATCGGTATAGACTCTTACTTAATGGTATTTAAAAAATATATATATGTATGTATTCAATTTAAAAACATAGTTAAGTTTTTATTTATATGTTCTCTTTTTTATTAGGCTAATAAAAAAAAATAAATTGCTGACTTGTAGAAGTAGGTACATTGTATAAAAACATTTCAAACATTTGTATAATAAAAAAATATTTTTAAAATAAATAAAAAATCAGTATTCGTAAAAATATGTAAATACCAGGGTACACTTATACAGGTTACATCAAGAGCCTAGATGGCTATAAGTATTTTAGAAAGTGAATAACAAATTAATTGATTTGGTATTAAGTTTAGAATTTTTTGACATTTACTTTTTCAAAAACAAATAGAAAATGCAGAGGGCAAATTTTTGAATTCACCTTGGTACTACTTATACTTTGTACTTTTTTAAGGTGAAATGTTAAAAAAATATTACATCAAAAACATTTTTTTGAACATCTAAATCAAAGTCAATTTTTTGAAAAAACGCAGTATGCCTTGCATCGCGAAATTTCAACTTCTTCCCTTATACACTTCTTACAGTTTTGACAGCGCGTTTTGCTTCCTGGACATTAATAAGGCTGTAAAAACTCATATGGAAGCAGAAGATATTATCAAAAACCTCATCTTTGCTTTCAGGAAGAACTCGAAATTTTGTGATGCAAGGCATACTGCGCTTAGGAAAACTGCCTTAACTAATAATTTATAGCCTTGAAAAATACATTTAAGTTTACTGCTTGGGATATTTAAAAAGCATTTACTTTTTTAGATGCATATGTAAATAATAAGGAACACAATATATGGTTGATTAAAACAGCTCCGCGTTTGATGGAATCACAATGACTACATTTGAACTATCCTCATCTAACCTATTGAGGGTAGGGTTCAATATACATTTTACCCCTGAAAATAATCTTTCTACACTAACTTGTGTACCTGTTACAGCTAACACAACTTTTGCTATAGCATATAATTCTGGACTAGTTTTACTTTGTTCTTTCTACCAATTAAGAACATTTATGTGCCTTTGTACACGTTTTTCATTTCTAAAAGCATTTAGCTCACGTAATTTGCTATTGTTTGGGGTTAAAGAGGATTTTTTTCCATACTTTTGAGAACTGCTTCTACACAGTCGGATGATGTACTCGAGCTGCAATTTGCATCATCATCAGAAGCTACTTTAAAGTTTTGAGATATGGTGTTCATTCTGACACTTACTTTTACAATATGATCTATTGCCCGTTAAACTAAGGTACCCTTAAGAACAATATTCCAACGTGGAATGAAGAACAGCGTACCTAGAAAGGCTTCATTTCCAAAAAAAATTTTCTCCTTTTTTATTTCCTTAAGTAAATTGTATGAAAAATTGTTTTTAACTTCACTTTGCATGTAAGCCAAGCGTTTTTGGATTTTTATTACCGAAGCATATAATCGTAATACCGGTATCAAAAGAAATGGTATTTTGATGCCGGTATCAAAGAAAACGGTATTTTGATACCGGTATTTTGCGAAACAAATTATTTCGGTTTAGGTATCAATACCGTTAACCAAACTTAAACGGTATTTAAATGGTATTGGTAACGGTACGGTTGCCAACCTTGAATAAAGTGAAAAATAGAAAGAAAATAGTCTCCAATCTGGCCAAACTGAGCATAGGGTTTTAATTCCCTTTTTCAGTAGAATTCGATCTATACTGTTTTTTTTTTTTTTTTAATTTCAAAAAAGTCTTTTTTTGTTGCATCGTTTTATAAATGTATTACAAACACAGTATGAAAAAGGAAATTATCGAAAGCAATCTTGTTAATTGAATAACAAGATGGTAAAGAGAACGCACGTAAAAGTTAAATAGATTTAGTTTCATCTGATTGATGGTCAAAACAATATAAAAAAAGTAAATAATAGAAGAAACTGGTAGCAAATGCAAATAGAAAGAGAATAAGATAACATAGAGTTGCATGTGAATTTAATTCGGACTTATCAAAACAAAAACTTTACTTACAAAGAGGTAGAAAAGTAAGAAGAATAATTGTCAAATACTACTTACAATTCGACTGTAAAAGGTACTTATTTTTGTTCGCCATGTCTCAAAACGAATCCGATATTATTTTGGTAATCATACCAAAAAAAAAAATCTTCTTATTTTTAATGATATAATTAAAAAAAATTAGAACTCGCAAATAGTTTTAAAATAAGAGGAAGAGCAGACTTTTTTTATATTTTATTTAAATTTTATAGATACTTAACACTTATAATTTGAAAATTTAATTTTTTTACTTACCGTAAATGAGATTCGAACCAGGGACTTTGCGCACTCTAGCACCAGCGAGCTATCTATAGGTCACCGAGACACTTTGTTTTTAAGTGTAAAAAAATATATTAAAACAACAAGTTTTGTTCTGCTTAATTTGTTGAAGTAATCCGAATAGACTTGATTTATAATAATAGTTATCATGAGTTTAAATGATTTTTAAAATCATAACGTGCTTTTAATAAGTCATTACAAATTCAATAACAAATAGAAGAAAAGTGGCAATTAAGGCTACAAAAAATTAATTAAGGAAGTCATTATAAAAAAGTTTGTAAATGAAGTTTTTGCTGGGGAAATACATACATATACATATGTAAATATAACTCCAATATCTCAATTCTAGTAAAAGAATAAAACAAAATAACATTAAATTAAGAGTAGTACTATATAGAAACAGTACTGACAAAAAATCGTGTTTGGGTTTAAAAATGTTATTGCACTCGGCTTATATCGCAATTACTTAATTTAAAAAAACCGTCCTTAAACATTTTAATAACATAAGGAAACAAAAATATTTTTTTTTTTCAGTTGTACTAAACAGTTGTGTGTTTTAAATATTTTAGGACACACTGAATACTTTTGTATTTTCTTTTGATTAACAAATTTAAGCAACAGATTTTCATTAAAAGTTCGGTGAAAACGCCCAGCCCCGCACTTTTCGTCGTACTGTAAAAATTATTAAATATAGAAAAAGTTTAAGTAAGTTATTATAAATGTTTATAATTTTATTTTCTTTTCTCTTCGGTTGCCTTTTTTTCCTTTTGCCTCTAATTATGCTTGTTGAGTTGAGTGAGTCGCGTTTTTTAATGTGGAGATAAGTAAACAAGGGTATCTACATAATATTAACACTTTAAAAAATAAAATGCCCTGTTGGTTAAGTGCATAGACAGTACGTCTTGCAACCATAGGTCTCTGGTTAAGGTTGTTGCAACGACTTGTTGAGACCTGCAGTATATACTAAAATTAGTTTTATATATTTGAAAATTAAACATTAAATAATAAATTTAAACTTAGCTAGATAATTTTTAATGTAAAATATTTCAACTAATACCTTAATTAAGAAAACAATTTAAGTGGTAAAAAATTTCTTAATTGACTCTTAAATAAATTTACAGATTCATTAGTTGATATTGTCAACATCCTTTTAATACGAAAATCAATTGGGATTACAAATATCTTACCTTAAAACTTTTTTGTATTCATTCTGTTTTAACCCTAATTTAAAAAAGTTGTTTACTTTTCATGCACATAAGTATCTACATAGTTCGAAAGGTTTAAATGCCAAAATTAAAAAACTGAGCTTTTTGACCAGGTTTGCTCGTTTAGCACTTTAAATACTAGATCTTAGTAGCACTATTTTTTTTAGTTTAGCACTTAAGGTCTCTAAAAAAGAGCCAAGTGCTAATTAGCACATTTAATTATCCATAAATTTGTTTTATTAAAGTCATTAACTTCACTTAATTTTTTGTCCTTTTTGCTTCAACAACGAATTAAAATATCACTATAAATATCAAATAAGTGATTAGGTTATATATAAAAAGTATATTTTTTTTGATCCTATAGATAGGGAAATCTATTTAGAGAATTCCGCCTGTCCGTGTTATGGTTTTTAAACTTTTTAATGCCCCCCGATCTCGCATTGGCCCGTTAAAGGTACATATCTATCAGAAACATCTACGGAAAAATTCATTTTGAAACCCAGTAAAATCGTCCGATAAGTGACCGAGATATAAGCCAAAAACCAAAATAACTTCTGTTTATATCTCTAAAACTGGGACATAAAAACCTTTACAACTGTCCCGGAGTTGCCCTTACACGGATGCAATGTAAGGCCGACTCCCAATATTTTTTCTCGTAAATAGTTTTTTGGAACATATGTACTTACCTTCTATCTTCAGCCACTAACAGGGCTGCCACACAAAATTTGAAAAAATAAGGTAAACCCCCAACAGCTTCCCCGGAGTCTCCCTTAGAGGAATCACAAACCCGCATTAGTTTTTTCTCCCACGCATCTCTCTCATCTGAGGGGGTGCAATACAAAATTTACAAAAATGGTGTAAAAATTAGAAATATTTCATTAATAAAAAATAGATAAAAATAAAAAATTTGGGGTCGATATGAAGGGTATATAAGATTCGGCACAGCGGAATATAGTGCTCTTAATTGTTTACTGTTGCCGCTGTGATATTTTTTTAATCCTGAGGCCAAATCATCGCATTCGATTCGAATCGAAATTTAAAAATTCTTATTAGAATTCCTATACTTAAAGCATTGACAACTCAATCGATCGAGTGAAATTTCGATTCGAATCGAATGCGACGATTTGGCCCCTGATTTTTATTTTTTGAATTTGAAGAAACAATTTTTCAATCTATAAGTTCTTGTACTTAAACTAATGGCAACACTGCTTTTGACTATTCCTAATAGATGTACCGCATCGGAGAAAGAAAAGGGTAAATTTTTCTAATTGCAGCCATTTATGTAATAGTTCATGAAATAAGTAAGGTGATCTTTTAGTTTGATCCCTAATGTTTACCATTCATTATGTCCTCTGTTTTCAAGTTTCTTTTTAGCGTTGAAAATAAAGACAAAATAACATATGTTCGCAAATTAAGGTTGATTATTGTTGTAAGTTAAGGTGTGAGCACCAGAACTTATGACAAGCGTTTTACTCGCCAGGAGCTATTAAGTAGGAATCTAAAAATTTATAAAATTTGTTGTAAATCCCAAAAAATTTTATTCTTAGGTTATTAGTTTCTTGAATATATACCTCAAAGATGGGTGCCTGATTTACTATACTTTTAAATCTTAAAGAGTATAACACTTCCCTTTCGGACATCTAGTTAACTTTAAACCAATTATTTTGTAACTTGTAGTGACTGACACCTTGATTTTTTAATGTAAGCAGCTTGGGTGATATCCTAGGATGTAGTCGGTTGCCGATTTACCACTCCTAACTTTTTTTTTTTTTTTTCATATATTTTATTATTGAATCTTCGCTTAAGCGAACTAACAGTAAGTATTCAAATCTTAAAACTAAGTAGTTAATACTAGTCCAGTCAGTACCGGACTAAAATTTAAGTTCTCACAATAAAATTAATTAATTTCAAAGGTTTCATCTAAGAGCAATTGTATCCCTTCTTTTTAGGCGGGTGTGCCCACTATGTTGCAGGATGCTTCGAGCGAGCGGATTTGGATGTGATTCCAGCTTATTTAAATACTTGTCCACGTATTTCAGGATTTCGCATTTTACAAGTGGAACTTCTAGATCCTTGTGGATGTTGCTGTTTTTGATATACCAAGGAGCACCAGTTATCATTCTTAGAATTTTGTTTTGACGGCGTTGGATTTTTTCGATGTTAGAGGCGAAAGCAGTACCCCATAATTGTATACCGTAGCACCAAATTGGTTTTAAAGTCGAGTTGTAGAGTAGAAGCTTACAATCAAGACGTAGCACAGAGTTTCTACCAATTAGCCAGTGGATTTGAGCAGCTTTAAGTTTCATTTGCGTCAGCTTAGCATCTATATGAGGCTTCCATGTAAGGCGGCGATCCAGGTGAATACCAAGATATTTTGTCTCAGATCGTTGAGGAACATTATGGTTGTTGATAGTGATTGGAGGGCACGTTTCTTTGCGTAAAGTAAAAGTTACGTGGGTACATTTTTGTTCATTTATCTTTAGTCCCCATAACTTTGCCCATTTCTCAACTTGGGTTACGTGTTGCTGCAGCTGGTTCGAATCCTCTTTAGGGTCTTTATGAATACTGAGAAAAGCGTTATCGTCAGCAAATGTCGACGTGTGTGTGAAACTATTGGTTGGCATATCTGCCGTGTAAAGCAAGTACAAAATTGGACCTAGTATACTTCCTTGAGGGACACCAGCCTCTATTGGTTGGGGACAACTTATTTGGTTTCCCTCTTTGATCATAAATTGTCGGCCTGTTATGTATTTTTCTAAAAGGTTGAAAATATTAGCTGGAAGGTTGAGCTTTAGTTTGTTTAGAAGGCCTTCATGCCATACTTTATCGAAAGCTTGTGAGACATCGATAAAAAGCCCGGAGCAGTACTTCTTTTCCTCAAAGGCTTTTCTTATAACCTGTACCAACCTGTGAGTTTGTTCGATGGTACTATGTTGACTTTTAAAGCCGAATTGGTGATTTGGAATGCAGTTGTTGTCATTCAGGATCGAATTTAGCTTGTTTTTTAACAGTTTTTCGAACAATTTTGACATTGTGGGTAACAAACTTATGGGCCTATAAGATTCTACCTTCGAGGGATCTTTGCCAGGCTTAGGAATCATCTTTACTAAGGCAACTTTCCATATAGGCGGGAAATGTTCAAGCCGAATTATTGCATTAAAAATAAAAACAATGATTCTTTTAGCAGTAAGAGGCAGCTCTATGAGCATTTTGTTGCTTGTTTTGTCAACGCCAGGAGCTTTTTTACCATTAAGGTTAGCGATAGCCTCTACAACATCAGCAAATCGGAAACGTATTTCTAAAGGACGTCTAGCAACAACAGGCGGTAATTCCTTTACGTCAGTGCATGTATTGGGAGTGAATACGTTTTTGAAGTGATTTGCGAATAGATCGCATTTTTCTTCATCATTTCTAGCCCAGCATCCTCTCAGATTGCGCAGTGGTGGTTTTGCGATAACAGGTCTTTTAAGACGTCTGGCTGATCGCCATAAGGAATAATTTGTCTGAGGAGTCGCCTCTAGACCTTCCAGGTACTCTTTCAGTGATGCCATTCTGTGAGCCTCCAACAAGCTTTTTAGTTGGGTTGTACATTCTTTCAGCTTAGTTTTAAGTTGGGGCGATCTATGTTTTTGCCATTCCCTGCGGGCTCTTCTTTTTTCAGATACCAGCTTTTCCACATCTTCAGAGAAAATTTTGTTGTACCTAGCCTGGCGGTAGGTAGAAGACGCATGTTCAACGGCTTTGTTAATGTTTTCATTTAGGACGCTCAAACAATCATTTATGTCTCCGGGAGTTTTTAGCGGTTGGTTCTCCGCGCAGTGGGTACTAATATATTTTTTATAATTCAACCAATTAATTCTTTTAGATAAGAAAAACTCACTATCTGCTATTTGGTGAGGACTGCAGATAGTGATTATTGTGGGTGAGTGGTCAGAAGATAAATCCAAGGAGGCTTGAGCCTCAATGAGCTCCGAGGATATACCTTTTGCTACGCCAAAATCAATTACGTCTGGAATTTTATTGTGGTCTGTTGGCCAGTAGGTTGGTTGTCCAGTTGAAATAACATAAAGTCCCATTTCAGACACGGCATCATACAAGACACGACCTCTGGGACTAATTAGGCGGGAGCCCCAGTATGTGTGCTTAGCGTTATAGTCTCCAGCAGCTATGAAGCGGGGACCTAATGATTTGTAGAAACTGTTGTTTTGATCCTTCGTTATGGAGAATCTGGGTGGACAGTAAACTGATGAAATAACAAGGTTTTTCATCAATGCAGACGTTCGTAGCTTGGATATAACATTCCGAGAGGCCACCCAACCATTGGTGTTTAATTCTTGATTTGATTAGAAGCCGAGCCACCACATGATCTATCCCTAGGATCCTTTGAATCGTAAAAAGAATAACCACTAATTTTAAAAGTGCTTCTAGATGACATATGAGTCTCAGAAATACACATAACATCGATTTTTTGATTCATCAAGAAATGTTCGAGCTCGTTTTTGTGTTGGCGGATGCCGTTTGCGTTCCAGAACGCAAACCACTCCTAACTAACTTGAAGTTGTTATTAGGTACATTGTAGTTATCTTTTAAAGTCCCAAATTTTTTAGCTGTTCTGGATTCCAAGTTCACACTGTAAATTTTTATATTGTCAAAATAGTTTTTTTTTAACATGCTATAACTTTTTTTAACAAATATTTTTACAAAAACATAGACACAGACTTCATAGAAAGAAAAAGCACATGATCACTACTTGGGTCAGTACAAATGCTCCAATTTTATCTTTTTCACCAGCTAAGAAGATGGTAAATAGAGAAACAAACAATGGAAATTAAGTAGAAATAAGTATTGGGAATTAAAAATTAAATTTAATTTATTTTCACAACCGATTCGCTGCTAAAACTCCAACACATGCTCTCAAGATTGCCAGACTTGCACTCTTACCACTGCAATGTATACAATGTATACAAAAATTTTTAAATAAGGCTTCATAAAGTACACAAAAAATACAAAAAAAGAAAAAATATAATACTTATGTATGTAAGAAACACATCACTTTACAGAATATGTGTGTATGTTTAAGCTTTGAGTTTTTTTACTGGATTACTGTAGGGTTATTGTAAATATGCTTCTGGATTTGATATGAGTTTCCGAAATTAACAGCACATCCATTTTCTGATTAACTTGAAATAATTTGTTGTAATTTTTATGCTGGCGGAAATTATTTTCGCTTACAGATTGCTATTTTTGCAATTTTTGCATTATATATTGTACCAAGTATCGGTAACGGTGCATTTACATATGCAAGGGCTTTTTTAAAATATTTGCACATGCATTATCATGCACATAAGTATGTTAAAAATAGAGTGTGTTAGCGAAAAAAATTAGAAAAATAGTAAGTGAAGTGAGGTTTTTTAGTACTGTTACTGTCCTTTGTAAACTTGAGGTAAGATTTTTTAGGCAACTCTTTTTGTGTTGTTGGCTGGCTAGATGTAAGCAGTTGCCTGGCTGATATTCTTGCCCTAGAATCATTCTTTGGTTTTCGCACTTGGACGTAACATGCAGATCACTACACGCGACACAGTCTTGAACCGAAATTCAAGTGAGTCATAAATGCGCTTACCCATAAACAATTTCGGAACTATAGAAAACAAGGCAAGTTTATGCAGTAAAGGCATTAATATAAAATCTGCATTAAATACCTGACAAAGGAACTCTAAACTATTATTACAAATGGGGATTAAGCACTGAAATGTAATTTGAAAAAAAAAAATAAACTCACGCTATTTATGGCAAGTTTGCTTCTGTTTGTGTGATGTGTGGGGATCTGGATTTAACGACCAAATACGATAAACCAGAACATAGTCCTAGAGCAAAGAAATGCACGTAATCGACACAGCAGTCTCTATAACTTGAGACCATAGTTAGTAGGCCATGAACTGCATCAGAATTTACTTCTGCAATGGAAACGGCATCCACAAATACAAAACTTAGCTTGAATATTTTCAAATAAACCCAAAAATTTATGCAATTCGAATTTTTAAAGCTAATGCCATCTGAAAGTGTTTTTGGGCAAGTGTTATGATATGACAGATCAGACTGATAGAACTTGTTGTGGATCAGCTATGTTGATCAAACCAAGAATTAAACATGAAATATTGGACGGCCCCTCTGAGCTTTCAGGTAAAAAATGTTTGTATCGAAAAAATTTTCCAAAACCTTCTGATTGCGTAGTTTTATTGTTCGCAATGATTTTCAATAACAAAAGATTAACGACAATCTTAATAAATTTTAGGTTTCACTCAAAAGCTGCTGGCGTCCACAACGCTAAGCATGCATTACGAAACTCCCGGCTTATTAGCCCTAAATATACCAAATTAAAATTCTAGGCGTTGATTTCGCTGTAACGAGAGGTATATAACTTTTTTAAATTCAAGTCTTCAGCTTACTCGCCTACAATAGTTACATTTCTCAGCAAATCAGAACTAGAGATTTGTTCTTATCTAAAAGGATAAATTAGATCGAATTAAACCAAATCAAGATATTGATAACTGTCTAACGCTGCTTTTCGCAAAGTCCGATTATAATTTAACAGGAACTTTAACCGTAAGTTAGGCAAAATTGCATTTCACAAAGTACGGTTAGCATTTAACAGGCAGAAATTAACCAAAAAGTCCCTGTTAAATTTAACTGAACAAAATCTTCCGGTTAAATGTTTTACTAAAACAAAAATAAAAAAGAAAATGGAAAGAAGAAATGAACATTTACATATTTGTAATGTTTTCAATATTCCAAGCTTGGAAGCCAAAAACAAAAATAGTTTTTACACGACGGGAGCATTTCTCTTTACATGTATAAAATGTTTTTTTATTTTCCACAACGAATACATTTATATGCGTGCACATTTAACAATTTACATTTACCAAGGAACTGTATATGAACTATTTTAAGTAAAAAATTTATTTTAAATATATATTTCTCTTGCATAAAAAACTTGCTAATAATTTTTGTATAACCATGGTACAATTATCTTAAGGTAATTGCACCATGTGTATAACTTTTTTTGATTCTTTTCTTTCATTGCATGATTTTTCGTAAATAATAAAAACCAGTATTACCACACTTTTTCTATATTGTTAATGTTAACTAACCGAAAGATGGTGAAACGCAAAACACGATATCGACTTTGTGAAAATCAGCGTAAGTAGGATTGATTAACAAGTTGATAAATCCGCTGAGCATGTTGCTTTACCTACCGCCAGGCTAAGTACAACAGCATTTTTCTGTTGATATGGAACATCTTTTGTCTTCAACAAGCTCAAAGAGAATATCAAGCTAAGAAAAACTTTCACTTTAAGCTATTTTTAAAAAGAACAAAAGCCTTTTCGTTATTTCATTAAAGCAAACAAAAAAAAAAGAAATTCGATTTTGTGGCGTGGTTTTAATAATTTATATTTTAATAAAGTCGTCGTTTTTGGGACAAATGTCTTACTTTTTTATAGTTGCTTTCATCTCGTTTTTATTATGGATATCATAACATAATATCAAACCAAATCGAGTTTTATATCATAAATAGGTTGCGTTTCATTTTTCATAAATTTATATCACCGGACTCAAGCTTCACTCATAATAAGGTTAAGGGACCCTTTCCCTTTTTTATATATTTGACACATTTTAAACTTTAAATCGTTTGCTGCTGAAACTGCTTTTGATCTCCTTTCGGTCAGCATAAGAATGAATACCCTAATTATCAATTTCTACGCCAACAAAAACACTTGAGTTAAATTTTTTCCGATTATCTAATCCAATATATTTGCTTAGAAGTATTATAATGAAAATTAATAAAATAAACCCCATTATTTAATTGCTTTTTTATGTGTGTCTGTACCACTGTGCGTTTTATTATCATAAGTTTAATTGTTCCACAAAATTAATATAACATTGATTTTGTAGGAAAGGACCAAATAATAACTACATACATTTATGTAAGTATACATTAACTTAGAATGTATGTATTTAATAGTTGTAATCCTTAATCAACCCCCTTTCTGGGATGATATTCATGTACTATGTTAAGTCGTTAAAGTCAAAATTAATGTAATTCCTTAAAATCATTATTGTCACATGACTTGTATGAAACCGACGTTCAAACAAATTTATGATTCAAATGACATTTTAAGAAGAGACTCTAGAAATATTATAGAAAAACCATCGATGATAAAGGCATATATTAAATGAATATTAATACTTTATAATAATGTATATGTAAAATTTTTATAAAACTTTTAAATTTGTATGCCTTATATTTTTCGTTAAACTTCTTGATTTAAAAAAAAATTTTTCTTTCATTATTTTTTACATAAGGTTTCTTCTAACATTGATGGATAATAGTAATTTATTCTAAGTAAAAAGGAGTTAAAATATGAATTTGCGTTGTATTTTTCATTGAAATTTTTGTCTTAGGAAAAGTTTGCTAGGTATGTTCTAGGAAAATGTTTGAAAGGAAAAATGAGGTGGGGTCAGTTCTACATTTGACCTATCCACAGGCAACCTAAAAACTGTAGGGGGGATTTATTAAAATCTCTCAAACTTTGTATGGCTTTTATGTTGTAAACTTAAATTTCCGGTATTAGAATAACATTTTTTATCTTTTCTGTCTTAGGAGTTCGACCTGCTTTTGTTAAAATAATGGGCATTGCTACTATAGGCTTTTAAATAAGATATTTCCTTAAATAAATATGTTTATATGTAGCAAAATAAAACATGAAAAAGACTTTCTAACGCATCCTAGGAGTTTTTTAAATTTTTTCTTACCTTTATACATTTTTTATACCCTTCACATAGTGATAAGGGTATATATCACTTTGTCATTCCGTTTGTAATTTCTTTATTATTCATTTGCGACCCCATAAAGTATATATATTCTGGATCCTTATAGATAGGGAAGCCGATTTAGCGATGTCCGTCTGTCCGTCTGTTGAAATCAAGTTTCCGGAGTCAAATAAAAAGATACAGACCAGTTAATGGTGTCAAACGATCAGAAATATCCCGCTAACGATCGCTATTTAAAATCAGCAAAATCGGTTCACTATTGACCGAGATATAAGTGAAAACCCAGAGTAACCCATTTTTTTAGGACAAAATCTGTGCATATATCCCTATATATCTCAGTAAGTATAGTCACTCTTGCCACAAAACTTGGCACGGATACTCCTAAAGATTGGACCAGGGAAGGGGTAGTTTTCCTACAATTGCACAAATTTGGTGAAATATTTTATGCGCTATATGTCGTAAACTATAACAGCTATCGACTTAAAATGCTCTACAAAAAATAATTGTACGCAAAGACCTACACTTTAAAGAAAAAATTTTTTGAGTGGGGGAAAAAATAGGGGTAGCTCCCATACAAATCGACAATTATTATAAAATATTCGATACGCTATATCTCGGAAACTATAATAAATATCGAAAAAAAATGTTCTACAAAAAGTAATTAGGCGAGAATGCCTATACTCTAAAGAAAAAATTTTTTGAGTGGGGGCAAAAAAAGGGGTAGCTCCCATACAAATCAACAATTATTATAAAATATTCGATACGCTATATCTCGGAAACTATAACAGATATCGAAATAAAATGTTCTACAAAAAGTAATTGGGCGAAAAGGCCTACGCTATAAAGAAAAATTTTTTTGAGTGGGGGCAAAAAAAGGGGTAGCTCCCATACAAATCGGCAATTATTATAAAATATTCGATACGCTATATCTCGTAAACTATAGCAGCTATCGACTTAAAATGTTCTACAAAAAGTAATTGTACGCAAAGACCTACACTTTGAAAAAAAATTTTTTGAGTGATGGCAAAAAAAGAGGTAGCTCCCATACAAATCGACAATTGTTATAAAATATTCGATACGCTATATCTCGGAAACTATAACAGATATCGACTTAAAATGTTCTAACAAAAGTAATTGTACGCAAAGACCTACACTTTAAAAAAAAATTTTTTTGAGTGAGGGCAAAAAAAGGGGTAGCTCCCATACAAATCGACAATTGTTATAAAATATTCGATACGCTATATCTCGGAAACTATAACAGATATCGACTTAAAATGTTCTACAAAAAGTAATTGTACGCAAAGACCTACACATAAAAAAAAATTTTTTTGAGTGGGGGCAAAAAAAAGGGGTAGCTCCCATACAAATTAACAATTTTTATAAAATATTCGATACGCTATATCTCAATAACTATAAGAGATATCGAAATCAAATGTTCTGCAAAGAGTAATTGGGCAATAAGGCCTACGCTTTAGAGAAAAATCGACCATAATTATAAAATATTCGATACGCTATATCTCGGAAACTATAAAAGATATCGAAATCAAATGTTCTACAAAAAGTGATTGGACATCCAGGGCTACGCTCTGAAGAAAAAAATTTTCGGTTGGGGGTGAAGAAGGGGTAGCTCCCATACAAATTAACAATTTTTATAAAATTTTCGATACGCTACTTCGGGAAAACTATTACAGCTATCGACTTCGAATATTCTACAAAAAGTAATAATCAAATAATTCATACATTTTGGTGAAAAAGTTGGAGAAGAGCAGGGGGACTAGAACATTTAACAAGTTTTATTAACCTTTAAATATGAATAATGTCGAAAACTTTTAAAACTCTCGACCTCAAATCTTCTTCATCTATTTCTATAATTCATACGAACGTTAAAATTTTGTTATTTTTTCTATGAGCTTTAAAACTCGCACAAGGTTTTTTATTATATTATTTGCAGTACAAAATTACTCGGCTGGGTATATTTAAAGACCAATGTGAAGGGTATATAAGATTCGGCACAGCCGAATATAGCGCTCTTACTTGTTTTAAATTAAAAATATAACCATTTTTTATATTGAAAGCAAATTTTACATTTACAAACTAGGGTTGCGATTTTGTGTATACAGTACTGTAATGGTGCAATATTTTGATAGAGTCGAAATTTTGTGTTTACAGGGCTGTGGTGGTACAACATTTTTGGACCATCGTTTTAGAATCGTATATATCTGCCTGGGTTAATATAACTTTTTTTTAATCGCTCCTACGGCTTCCAGGGTTCTCCTACAAAGGTAAAATGTAATACCGACCCCAATTAGTTTATCCACCCGACCATTTTTGTGGAACATACTTACCCTATATCTCCAGCCCCTAACGTGGTTGCCATACAAAATTTTAAAATATTAGGTAAAAACCGCTAAAACTTCCCCGGAGTCGACCCTAGAGGAATAAAATGTATAACAGACCCCCATTAGTTTTTCCTCCCAAACGTATTCCTAGAGTATACTTACCTCCTATCTCAATCACCAAAGGGGGTTGCCACACAAAATTTACAAAACGCCCATATCTTCTAGAGATTTGATTTGATTCTTCTCCCAAACATATTCCTTAAACACACCAACCCCCTATCTCCACGCTCTAAAGGGGTTGCCATACAAAATTTACAAAAATTATATGAAAATGCTCACAGCTTCTTTAGAGTCGGCCTTAGAGCAATAAAGTTTACGACCGACCCCCATTAGTTTCTTCTCCCAAACATTTTTCTAGCACATACTAACCGCCTATCCCCACGCCCTAACGGGGTTGCCATGCAATATTTACAAAAATTATGTAAAAATGCCCACAACTTCTTACAGTCTGAGAGAAGTAAAGTGTACGACCGACCCCTATTATTTTTTTTCTCCCAAACATATATCTAGAATATACTTGTCCCTTATTCCCACCCCCTAGGGGGGTTGCCATACAATATTTGAAAAAAAATTTGGATAAAACCCCTTACATTTTCCCCGTAGTCACCCGTAGAGCGTTAAAATATGACACCGACTCCTGTTTAAAATAATAAATATTTCAAAAATAAAAAAATGGATAAAAACAAACAAAAGTTTGGGGTTTCGAAAGGCCAATGTGAAGGGTACATAAGATTCGGCACAGCCGAATATAGCCCTCTTACTTGTGTCATATAAAATGAAGCATTCATAGCCTGTTTAAAATATATGGGAATTACAGCATAAAAATTATATTAGTGGTGCCACGCCAATTTGGTATTTAAAGTATATTCTAGGTCTGATAATTTAAAAAAACTGAAGGATGTTTCCTTAGGGGCCTAAGTTAAACATAAAAATGGCGCAACCTTATATTTGCCAAAAATTAATTACGTTCTGCATTCTAAAAATTTTGACCTGCCTTTTTGTATTTGAACATTTACATTTTTGACAACGATAAATTTATGGTTTTTGAATACCCTAAGAATACTACTACATATACAAGTTAACACATTTGGTAAATACTCTAATTATCTTTCTACGTAAGCACATTCTATAAAACAACAAATGCAATAACCCAAATATTTAACAAAAAGACATCCGACACACTTAACAACAAACACAACAACTTCTTTAGAAGTCTATACACAAGTTAACGACAAATGCAATAATGCAAAATATTTAACTAAAAGACATCCGACACACTTTACAACAAACACAACAACTTCTTCAAACCCAACTGAATAACAAAATAATTAATTTAAGAGTAAGCATATTTTTTTGTAATTTATTTAAGTTTTAATAATAAGCAAAATTGTATTTAGGCTAAGAAAATTGTATAAAAGAATATGATTGACAAATAAAGTTTTTAGTTCTGTTCTGAGATTCAAATAACTTCGTTAACTGGCGCCCGAGCAAAAAGCTAACCCGGATATATTAAAAGTGTATTAGTGCAAATATTGTGCAACTAACTGTTCCAAAAAAAAACTTTTTCATAAACCGTTCTAAAAGGAAGAAACATTCCAAGAAAATACAAGCGGATTATTCAAAAAGGTTGAGGTACAGACACTTTTAAACAAAAGTACCGTTTTAAAAATTAAAAAATAAGCGGGAACAAAAGTAAAATCCAAAAAAAAACTAACCCGGATATATTAAAAGTGTATAAGTGCAAATATTGTGCAACTAACTGTTCCAAAAAAAAAACAAAAAACTTTTTCATAAACCGTTCTAAAAGGAAGAAACATTCCAAGAAAATACAAGCGGATTATTCAAAAAGGTTGAGGTACAGACACTTTTAAACAAAAGTACCGTTTTAAAAATTAAAAAATAAGCGGGAACAAAGGCTAAATCCAAAAAACACGCTTAAAAATCGTGTTACAAAATTCAAAATATAAGCGGAGGGAGCAATCAGAAGACAGACTCAATCATCAGTTACTAGTGACGGCCCCGTACCCCAGTAGATCTGCAAACAGGATAAATACGGACCGGACGAGCAGGATGCTGATCCTTTTATTGTAAGCATTAAAATTTATTAAAAACATATTAAACTATTGTGAAACAAAAAAATAATTCTGTCATTTATGGACTTATCGATTATTCATTCAAATTAAAATTATATGCTATAAAAAAGTTCTAGAAATCAAACAAACATTTTTTGCTTTAAAACTTACTCGAACCAAAAATAAAAAATATAAAAATATATAAATAAAAATAAAAATTTTTTTCTCATTATTGAACTGTAAAATATATATTCCTTTTAACATTGCGTAAAAACGCATCTAAGTATCGTGAAATTTGCCACATAAGAATAGTTGGGAGGAAGAATTATACTATACAGTCCTTGATAAAACACACACACACACACACACGCACACGCACAATGGAGCAAATTAAGGAGGCAATTACACAGTTGACTGGTGCACTGAATGCACAAATAGAACAGGTTAGGCAGTTGAACAATAAAATGACTGACTGGGAGAGAAGGATGACAGATTTGGAAAGTGGGATAAGCAATCCTATCACCGAGGAGTCGAGTCTTGCCTTACCCAAGACCGTTAGAGACTTAGAGGACATACGGAAACTCCCAGACTGCGTAAGGGATCTACAAATTTTTGAAGGTAACCCTGTTCAATTTATTTCTTGGGTTCATAGTGTGGAGTCTATCCTAAAAGACTACGAAATTGTAAGGGAAAGACCAATATACAGGGCAATACTGCAACATATTAGGCAGAAGGTTAGGGGACCAGCCGACACAGCCCTCATCTCTTATAATATATTTGATGAGAGCTGGCAGAAAATTAAAAATTGTTTGTCTCTGCACTACGCAGACAAAAGGGACCTCCAGACATTAGAGTATGAGCTCAGTGTTATGCGTCAAAGGAATAGCACTATTGACGAATTTTATGCTAGGGTGAATCATCAACTCTCACTCATTATAAATAAATTGAAAACCGACAATTACTCAGTAGAAACCGTTGAAGCCTTAATATCTTGTTACAGGAACAGGGCCTTAGATGTTTTTATACGAGGTATAAACGGGGATGTTTCTCGAATGTTAACTATCCAAAAACCTAGAACCCTGCCTGAAGCTTACACTTCTTGTCTTGAATTTCAAAATCTAAATTTTAGAAATAACTCTATTCATCTACGATATTCAAATAGCGTCACCACGCCAATCAATCAAATGTCTGCAAACACAAACTTCCGTAAGCCACAAGCACCACAAAGACCACTAAACGTTCTTGAAAAAGTACGAATTTACAATGCGCCTATACAACACCATTTACAAAACATACCACCTCCTAGGCCTACTCAACCAAAACCACCAGTGCCAATGGAAATAGACCCTTCAATGAGGTCTCGACAAATAAATTATATGAATAGACCCGAAAAATCGCCATTGCCACACTCTAGTAATAATTCATCAAATATACCGCGAAAACAACAGCGAGTTTTTAATACGGAAACCATAGACAGCCAGGAGCAATACCCTTGTGAAGAGAACCAACAAGACGATGAAAACCCTTCAGAAGATAACTACTACGAAGAGGACACGGATCTCGGTCTAAATGAGTTAAATTTTAAATTTCGCCGAAAATAAGGAGCAAATATTGGAAAAATACTATTTTCCAAAAATGACCAAGTTAGTTAAAGACTTTACAAAGGCTTGCGAAATTTGTAGTAAAAATAAATACGACCGACACCCCCCAAATCCAGAATTGCAACCAACTCCCATTCCCTCATACCCTGCAGAAATTCTACATATTGACATATTGGAAATCAAGGGCGAAAAGTTTATAACTTGCGTGGACAAATTTTCGAAATTTACGAAATTTTTCCACATAAAAAATAAATCAGTTTTGCACATAAGAGATAAGATTATTAAATTACTTCATTTTTTTTTCCGCGCCAAACACAATAGTAATGGACAACGAAAGCAGTTTCATAAGCCCAATAGTATTAAATTACATCGAAGGACTAGGAATCAAGACATATTTTGCACCACCCCAAAAGAGTGAGGTGAATGGAGCTATCGAAAGAGTCCACTCAACAATTGTTGAAATGCTCAGATGTCTAAAAGAAGAATTTCCGGATTTTACACTCAAGGAATTAATAAACATAACAGTCGACAGGTACAACAATACGGTCCATTCTGTCACCAAGAGGAAACCAGCGGACATATTTTTCGGACGAACTGAAAGAATTAACTACCAGAAATTAAGCGATTTTAAAGCAGTAGTAAATAACGACTTACGGAATGAAATCTCTAGGAACCAAAAAATTGCACTGTATAGGAAAAACGCAAAGAAGCAAAAGCCTAGAGCCTACAGCCAAGGAGACATTGTCTTTAAGAAAAATAAACAAATAAAAGGCAAAGATAAACCTATTTTTATCAAGCAAATTGTAGGAAAAGACAATACCGTCACAATTACAACAACCGATAATAAAAGAATTCACAAGTCCCATCTAAAAAACCAATAATTTTTTACAGGTTTCTGATCGACTGGACACACGCAACGGTTAACATTTACGAATACAACAGTCCACTTGTTACGATCAAGCAGGGATCTGGAAAATTAAGCAAAGGAAACTACAAGATAATCCACACAATCGATCTAAAGGAGTACGAGCAGGCTGTTGCAGAAATCAGACCAATAATTCACCTTCAATCTAAGAAAACTGGATCACTAGGACTACAAATGGAACACCAACTCGAGCAAATAGGAAACCTACTTGATCAACTCAGGATGAAAAACTCGTCCAAATATAAACGCTCAATTAACTGGATAGGATCCGCGTGGAAATGGATAGCGGGGAATCCTGACGCAACCGATTGGGACAAAATTTTGGAAAAGACTAGTGACGTTATTGAAAACAGCAATAGGCAGTATTCTGTAAACCAGTACTTAATTAAAACTACAAATAGCCTTCTAGACAATTATAATAAAATAGTTGCGGATTCCGATAGGGATAATACACTAAGCCACGCGCAAACGCTTTTCAACAGACTCGGATTAATAAAGGAAGAAATAGCCCAGATAGTAATGGCAAGTCAGTTGGCCAAGAGAGGTATAGTACATTCGCATTTGCTCAACAAAGGCGATATTCAGAATATCTTGTCACAAACGAATACACTTCCTTACAAAAATGAGCTTGAAGCTTTGCAATTCGCGGAACCCTCAATGGTTATAAAGGACTCACTTTTGTTATACATTATTTCTATTCCGCAAACGGAGGACATGCTCTTTAATAACGTTGTTCTACGTTCAACAATTAAAAATAAAAAGCGAATTTTTCTTAAATTTAAAAACGTACTAATTTCCCAAAAAGAAAAATATGGCATAGTTGGGGAATGTTTGGAAATCGACGACGCTACAATATGCAAACAAAATCAAGTGGAAAAGTTAAGCAGTGACAACTGTATTGTGAGGATACTCGAAGGCGAAACAGCATCATGTGAATACCAGATTGAAAGGCAACCTGTGGTGGAACTTGTACTAGAGGGAACACTTTTTGTAACCAATTTCATAGGAAATATAACTTTCGGTAATAACTCCCAGAAGCTTAATGGTACTTTTATTATAAACTTTTTTAACGAAACCGTTACAGTAAATAACATTAGCTATTCAAATTGGCAGGCAACATCTTTTCAAATACTCCCACCAATACTAAGAAATAATGTGACTGAAGATGAAGTCAGGTTAGACCTGCAATATCTCCATCACCTTCATCTAGGCAATATTAAACACATAAAGGACATATCTTATAAAGGTTTAATTTCTATTAGCTCTAACTTCTTAATGGTTTTTATAGGGTTTTTCATAATCATATCCTTCCAACTTTATTCAAAATGCAAAAATAACAGGGGAGTTCTTCAAATTCCACCTATGACAAATTTTCCCGAGATAAAAATAAATTATCCATGAAATTTTAATGATTAGCGGGACGCTAATACTTAGAAAGGGGGGAGTTAACACATTTGGTAAATACTCTAATTATCTTTCTACGTAAGCACATTCTATAAAACAACAAATGCAATAACCCAAATATTTAACAAAAAGACATCCGACACACTTAACAACAAACACAACAACTTCTTTAGAAGTCTATACACAAGTTAACGACAAATGCAATAATGCAAAATATTTAACTAAAAGACATCCGACACACTTTACAACAAACACAACAACTTCTTCAAACCCAACTGAATAACAAAATAATTAATTTAAGAGTAAGCATATTTTTTTGTAATTTATTTAAGTTTTAATAATAAGCAAAATTGTATTTAGGCTAAGAAAATTGTATAAAAGAATATGATTGACAAATAAAGTTTTTAGTTCTGTTCTGAGATTCAAATAACTTCGTTAACTTACATTATTATAATGTGACTGTATAAGTAAATCACTTTTATTCAGAGTAAACCTTTAAGATGGTTTGGAAAGCTAGATTTATATATATGTAGTTTTTATGGAAAATCGCGTTTGTCTAAAAATCAAATTTTTCAGGAGAGATAAAAAGTTAAAAAGTTAGTGATATATTAAATTATTTTTTTATAATTATGTTAATGTATACCCAAAAATTTTTTTAAAAAAATTTGTAATGTTCCATTTACACAGAACTTTATCAATCCAGAACTAAATTTATCGAGTGTTCAATGGTTTTAGACCGCCAGCCGCGTTGGTATGCTGGCCCATTTTTTCCGGCTAGAGCTTGCCGTCTTGGACTGCTACTTGCTAGCGCGTTTGGTCCCTTTGAATTTTCAACAAAAAAAGTGATATCAGCTGATGTATCGTGGTAACAAAGTTTAATTAGAAGGTATGAAAGCGGAAATGGCACAACATATTGCGAAAAAGAACAAGAAAATAAAATACTTCTCATAAGTCCGATCGCATACCCACCACAGCCCTTTATACACCCTGTGTTGGCCAATGGCTCGCCAACACCTATGGCCCACCCACTGGAATCGGTGAGGATTCCTCCATGATCATCCTAATACGGATTTTTGGATGATCCCTAAAATTCTCTCCATCCAAATGTTGTCACCTTCCCATTGTCTTACCTTTTTACTAAATTTAAGCCACTCATACTAAATAAATTCACTCTAATATATGTAAGTTAACACATTTGGTAAATACTCTAATTATCTTTCTACGTAAGCACATTCTATAAAACAACAAATGCAATAACCCAAATATTTAACAAAAAGACATCCGACACACTTAACAACAAACACAACAACTTCTTTAGAAGTCTATACACAAGTTAACGACAAATGCAATAATGCAAAATATTTAACTAAAAGACATCCGACACACTTTACAACAAACACAACAACTTCTTCAAACCCAACTGAATAACAAAATAATTAATTTAAGAGTAAGCATATTTTTTGTAATTTATTTAAGTTTTAATAATAAGCAAAATTGTATTTAGGCTAAGAAAATTGTATAAAAGAATATGATTGACAAATAAAGTTTTTAGTTCTGTTCTGAGATTCAAATAACTTCGTTAACTGGCGCCCGAGCAAAAAGCTAACCCGGATATATTAAAAGTGTATTAGTGCAAATATTGTGCAACTAACTGTTCCAAAAAAAAACTTTTTCATAAACCGTTCTAAAAGGAAGAAACATTCCAAGAAAATACAAGCGGATTATTCAAAAAGGTTGAGGTACAGACACTTTTAAACAAAAGTACCGTTTTAAAAATTAAAAAATAAGCGGGAACAAAAGTAAAATCCAAAAAAAAACTAACCCGGATATATTAAAAGTGTATAAGTGCAAATATTGTGCAACTAACTGTTCCAAAAAAAAACAAAAAACTTTTTCATAAACCGTTCTAAAAGGAAGAAACATTCCAAGAAAATACAAGCGGATTATTCAAAAAGGTTGAGGTACAGACACTTTTAAACAAAAGTACCGTTTTAAAAATTAAAAAATAAGCGGGAACAAAGGCTAAATCCAAAAAACACGCTTAAAAATCGTGTTACAAAATTCAAAATATAAGCGGAGGGAGCAATCAGAAGACAGACTCAATCATCAGTTACTAGTGACGGCCCCGTACCCCAGTAGATCTGCAAACAGGATAAATACGGACCGGACGAGCAGGATGCTGATCCTTTTATTGTAAGCATTAAAATTTATTAAAAACATATTAAACTATTGTGAAACAAAAAAATAATTCTGTCATTTATGGACTTATCGATTATTCATTCAAATTAAAATTATATGCTATAAAAAAGTTCTAGAAATCAAACAAACATTTTTTGCTTTAAAACTTACTCGAACCAAAAATAAAAAATATAAAAATATATAAATAAAAATAAAAATTTTTTTCTCATTATTGAACTGTAAAATATATATTCCTTTTAACATTGCGTAAAAACGCATCTAAGTATCGTGAAATTTGCCACATAAGAATAGTTGGGAGGAAGAATTATACTATACAGTCCTTGATAAAACACACACACACACACACACGCACACGCACAATGGAGCAAATTAAGGAGGCAATTACACAGTTGACTGGTGCACTGAATGCACAAATAGAACAGGTTAGGCAGTTGAACAATAAAATGACTGACTGGGAGAGAAGGATGACAGATTTGGAAAGTGGGATAAGCAATCCTATCACCGAGGAGTCGAGTCTTGCCTTACCCAAGACCGTTAGAGACTTAGAGGACATACGGAAACTCCCAGACTGCGTAAGGGATCTACAAATTTTTGAAGGTAACCCTGTTCAATTTATTTCTTGGGTTCATAGTGTGGAGTCTATCCTAAAAGACTACGAAATTGTAAGGGAAAGACCAATATACAGGGCAATACTGCAACATATTAGGCAGAAGGTTAGGGGACCAGCCGACACAGCCCTCATCTCTTATAATATATTTGATGAGAGCTGGCAGAAAATTAAAAATTGTTTGTCTCTGCACTACGCAGACAAAAGGGACCTCCAGACATTAGAGTATGAGCTCAGTGTTATGCGTCAAAGGAATAGCACTATTGACGAATTTTATGCTAGGGTGAATCATCAACTCTCACTCATTATAAATAAATTGAAAACCGACAATTACTCAGTAGAAACCGTTGAAGCCTTAATATCTTGTTACAGGAACAGGGCCTTAGATGTTTTTATACGAGGTATAAACGGGGATGTTTCTCGAATGTTAACTATCCAAAAACCTAGAACCCTGCCTGAAGCTTACACTTCTTGTCTTGAATTTCAAAATCTAAATTTTAGAAATAACTCTATTCATCTACGATATTCAAATAGCGTCACCACGCCAATCAATCAAATGTCTGCAAACACAAACTTCCGTAAGCCACAAGCACCACAAAGACCACTAAACGTTCTTGAAAAAGTACGAATTTACAATGCGCCTATACAACACCATTTACAAAACATACCACCTCCTAGGCCTACTCAACCAAAACCACCAGTGCCAATGGAAATAGACCCTTCAATGAGGTCTCGACAAATAAATTATATGAATAGACCCGAAAAATCGCCATTGCCACACTCTAGTAATAATTCATCAAATATACCGCGAAAACAACAGCGAGTTTTTAATACGGAAACCATAGACAGCCAGGAGCAATACCCTTGTGAAGAGAACCAACAAGACGATGAAAACCCTTCAGAAGATAACTACTACGAAGAGGACACGGATCTCGGTCTAAATGAGTTAAATTTTAAATTTCGCCGAAAATAAGGAGCAAATATTGGAAAAATACTATTTTCCAAAAATGACCAAGTTAGTTAAAGACTTTACAAAGGCTTGCGAAATTTGTAGTAAAAATAAATACGACCGACACCCCCCAAATCCAGAATTGCAACCAACTCCCATTCCCTCATACCCTGCAGAAATTCTACATATTGACATATTGGAAATCAAGGGCGAAAAGTTTATAACTTGCGTGGACAAATTTTCGAAATTTACGAAATTTTTCCACATAAAAAATAAATCAGTTTTGCACATAAGAGATAAGATTATTAAATTACTTCATTTTTTTTTCCGCGCCAAACACAATAGTAATGGACAACGAAAGCAGTTTCATAAGCCCAATAGTATTAAATTACATCGAAGGACTAGGAATCAAGACATATTTTGCACCACCCCAAAAGAGTGAGGTGAATGGAGCTATCGAAAGAGTCCACTCAACAATTGTTGAAATGCTCAGATGTCTAAAAGAAGAATTTCCGGATTTTACACTCAAGGAATTAATAAACATAACAGTCGACAGGTACAACAATACGGTCCATTCTGTCACCAAGAGGAAACCAGCGGACATATTTTTCGGACGAACTGAAAGAATTAACTACCAGAAATTAAGCGATTTTAAAGCAGTAGTAAATAACGACTTACGGAATGAAATCTCTAGGAACCAAAAAATTGCACTGTATAGGAAAAACGCAAAGAAGCAAAAGCCTAGAGCCTACAGCCAAGGAGACATTGTCTTTAAGAAAAATAAACAAATAAAAGGCAAAGATAAACCTATTTTTATCAAGCAAATTGTAGGAAAAGACAATACCGTCACAATTACAACAACCGATAATAAAAGAATTCACAAGTCCCATCTAAAAAACCAATAATTTTTTACAGGTTTCTGATCGACTGGACACACGCAACGGTTAACATTTACGAATACAACAGTCCACTTGTTACGATCAAGCAGGGATCTGGAAAATTAAGCAAAGGAAACTACAAGATAATCCACACAATCGATCTAAAGGAGTACGAGCAGGCTGTTGCAGAAATCAGACCAATAATTCACCTTCAATCTAAGAAAACTGGATCACTAGGACTACAAATGGAACACCAACTCGAGCAAATAGGAAACCTACTTGATCAACTCAGGATGAAAAACTCGTCCAAATATAAACGCTCAATTAACTGGATAGGATCCGCGTGGAAATGGATAGCGGGGAATCCTGACGCAACCGATTGGGACAAAATTTTGGAAAAGACTAGTGACGTTATTGAAAACAGCAATAGGCAGTATTCTGTAAACCAGTACTTAATTAAAACTACAAATAGCCTTCTAGACAATTATAATAAAATAGTTGCGGATTCCGATAGGGATAATACACTAAGCCACGCGCAAACGCTTTTCAACAGACTCGGATTAATAAAGGAAGAAATAGCCCAGATAGTAATGGCAAGTCAGTTGGCCAAGAGAGGTATAGTACATTCGCATTTGCTCAACAAAGGCGATATTCAGAATATCTTGTCACAAACGAATACACTTCCTTACAAAAATGAGCTTGAAGCTTTGCAATTCGCGGAACCCTCAATGGTTATAAAGGACTCACTTTTGTTATACATTATTTCTATTCCGCAAACGGAGGACATGCTCTTTAATAACGTTGTTCTACGTTCAACAATTAAAAATAAAAAGCGAATTTTTCTTAAATTTAAAAACGTACTAATTTCCCAAAAAGAAAAATATGGCATAGTTGGGGAATGTTTGGAAATCGACGACGCTACAATATGCAAACAAAATCAAGTGGAAAAGTTAAGCAGTGACAACTGTATTGTGAGGATACTCGAAGGCGAAACAGCATCATGTGAATACCAGATTGAAAGGCAACCTGTGGTGGAACTTGTACTAGAGGGAACACTTTTTGTAACCAATTTCATAGGAAATATAACTTTCGGTAATAACTCCCAGAAGCTTAATGGTACTTTTATTATAAACTTTTTTAACGAAACCGTTACAGTAAATAACATTAGCTATTCAAATTGGCAGGCAACATCTTTTCAAATACTCCCACCAATACTAAGAAATAATGTGACTGAAGATGAAGTCAGGTTAGACCTGCAATATCTCCATCACCTTCATCTAGGCAATATTAAACACATAAAGGACATATCTTATAAAGGTTTAATTTCTATTAGCTCTAACTTCTTAATGGTTTTTATAGGGTTTTTCATAATCATATCCTTCCAACTTTATTCAAAATGCAAAAATAACAGGGGAGTTCTTCAAATTCCACCTATGACAAATTTTCCCGAGATAAAAATAAATTATCCATGAAATTTTAATGATTAGCGGGACGCTAATACTTAGAAAGGGGGGAGTTAACACATTTGGTAAATACTCTAATTATCTTTCTACGTAAGCACATTCTATAAAACAACAAATGCAATAACCCAAATATTTAACAAAAAGACATCCGACACACTTAACAACAAACACAACAACTTCTTTAGAAGTCTATACACAAGTTAACGACAAATGCAATAATGCAAAATATTTAACTAAAAGACATCCGACACACTTTACAACAAACACAACAACTTCTTCAAACCCAACTGAATAACAAAATAATTAATTTAAGAGTAAGCATATTTTTTGTAATTTATTTAAGTTTTAATAATAAGCAAAATTGTATTTAGGCTAAGAAAATTGTATAAAAGAATATGATTGACAAATAAAGTTTTTAGTTCTGTTCTGAGATTCAAATAACTTCGTTAACTTGTATACCGACGTTATAAAAATTCATTCTTTATTCAGTTACTATTAACTTAATACTAATTGTTATGCAAAGAAAATTATGAAATTTAACCAATATTACATACTTATTATGTCTTAATATTTTACACAAAATTGGTTGGTTAAGATCAAAAGCAATTCAACCGTTTATGGTCTGAATAACGGGCGGAACGTTGTTTAAAAAGGTTTTCGTTTCCATACCATAAGGCTTTTTTTTTCTTTTTATATATAAAATGGTAAAATTATATTTTTATAGTTTTTATAATTTCTAAGCCAATAAAAATAAAAACATATGGGCCATTCTACATAAGCCGGCTAAACATGGGAAAACTGTTGGGCTCTCCTTTTCTCGGCTGTGCTGACCTGGCTCTGGTCGTAGTTTCTCAATATTTCAACTAAGGGGACAGCAGAAGTATTACCTTAAAGTGCACTTACGCACATTAACCAAATCAATATACATATATATATATAAACATCAAAAAGAAGATAAAACTATGGAAATGTAAATAAAATGCTACAAAATTTTTTTTAATGGTCCGGCAAGAGTTTAAAACGATTACATACTATATAATCTGTTCTTCTTTTTTACCATTTTGCTTACGGATATTTCTTTAAGAAATAATTTTTTGTTGAATCAAAGTTTTAAATACGATCAAAAATACTTTAAGTCAGCAAATGAACTAAAATTAATGAGCCGTTTTTAAAAATATTTTATATAATACAATCCTTAAG
This sequence comes from Melanophora roralis, assembly GCA_963583895.1. Lineage (NCBI taxonomy): Eukaryota > Metazoa > Arthropoda > Insecta > Diptera > Rhinophoridae > Melanophora > Melanophora roralis. The sequence continues at coordinate 7,741,893 of OY757192.1, forward strand.
TCAACTGATAACTCTTTAACATTCAAATTTTAGTCATTATGAGTAGAAAATACGTCCGCTCAGTGCTTACCTAAGTATAACAAAATATAAAAAAATAACCATATACGAACATCACAACGTGAAAGAAGACCCAAAAAAAAAGACTCGTGTCTCTTAGTTTGTTTTGCCCAAAGTCATGCACTTTTTTTATGGGCCCCCAAAGATTTGGGGCCTTGGTGTCATATTTGCAAAAAGTGATAATATTCTCAGGCTCATATCTTGCAAACCGTTTGGAATTTTAATTTACTCTTTGAGGCAAGTTGTAGCACTTTTTATAAAGAACAAAAATTGTGAACATAAAAAATTAAAAAAAGAATAGATTTAAATCAAAATCGCAAAAAACTTTAAAAAGTTCGAATTTTTTTTACCTTTTTCCCCCTGTTCAGGTCCATAGGTAGAAAGCCGTTCAAAACTTAAGGACACAATCAACTACAAAAATTTACCTAATATCCCAATAAACAACTTTTTAGAACATATACACTTTCTAGGAATGATTCCTAACAAGGTTTACGTAGCGCTTAGGTAGCCGCAAAAGTTAAAAATTTCCCGAAAATGTATGTATGTACATACATGTAGTAATGAAGCTATCTCTTCGTTACGTTTAATCAAATTGCTTTAAATACATATATTGTATCTGTCTTTTGTGTAATAGAGAACTCTAGTGCATATATGTTAATATGTGTATATGCATGTGTGATAGCCCCGAAAAGTCTTGCAACCTAAACAAGTAGGCAAACATTAAAATTGCTGGAAACCCTAAACAGCAAAATACATTATACACAAATCGCAATAATAATCGTTAACGGCCTTTAATTAAATTATGTACATACTTTTTTTATTGCTTTGGTATTACTTTTTAATAATGACTGTTTATACCACCAATAAATTACCCATGTACCTACTACCTATTTTTGTAATAAGTGAGGGCAATCCAAAATAAAATAGCAATTGGATGAATTTAAAAAGAAGAATTTATTGCACCCAAACTTATCAAGAAATCAACTACAAAAATTTACCTAAGATCTCAGTAAACTACTCACGCGATCACGCACCGACCGCACATGCATCAAGGAACGCAGATCACAATATAAAAGCGACGCGACGCTCACATCGAGGCATTACACAGCGCGACGTCAACGAGATCTCAGCGGTGAAAGTTATAGAGAAAGTTCTACAGCATAATTCGCAAACAATATTGGCAACTGACAATTTCAATATGCAGTGTAAAAAAATTTATTTATTTTGCTACGTTTACGGTAATCAAATCAGAAAAAATAATTCTAAAAGATTTCAAAAAGAAAAGAATCTTTTAACTAGTTAATTTAAAAGAGCATATAAGTTGTTTTTTGACGAAATAGATTTGACCGGTGAAAATTACACACTTAACGCAGTGTGTCGCCAATGTTATAATAATCTCATAGCATGGTTGAATGAAGACAAACATAGTATGAAAAATTGTAAGCCGGTAAACTGGATTAATCGCCCAGGTGATCATGATCCAACCAGTTGCTATGCACGCGTTAATTACATATCTTGCCTAAATCGACATGCATAGAAGAACTTAATTTATAAAGCAGCTGTAACAGTCACACTACCAGTGTTTGCACCTGAAAATTTTGTATTCCCAAGGACGCCAACTCCAGATCGTAGGACAGAATTCACAGAAATGACTACAGCAAGTGGTGTTTCTAATCAAGATCGATTTGATACCGATTGTGAGCCCCAACAGGGAAGAGATGGACCAAAAACTAATAACACAAATGGAAATGGATTTTATTGTGGCCATATTGGGACTTTCGCTGCGACTTGCCATATTTTTGACTGCGTTTTTAAATCAAAGAAATCTCACACATGCTAATGTTAATTCTACCGCAAACGGCAAGCTGAATTTCAGACCCTCTACACTCGAAATGTAGACAATTCTTTCGCTTACTGCAACGATATAAAAGTTTTGGTGGTAAAAATGAAAATGAACTACATCGCTAGTGAGTGAAGATTATTTATTGATGGTTCTGTTTCAAGCTTAAAAGCAGTGTTGTTGCATGTATTAATTTTAAAAACCTTTCATTCCGCTGGCAATGGGTATTAACATGAAAGAAATCAATGAAACATTGAAAGATATAATGAAAAAAATCAAATACTACAAAACTAAATGGAAGATTTTCTGTGATTTGAAGGTAATCAATATTTTGCAAGGTATCATCGATAAGGGCGGCTTTCCAAAATTCTTTTGTTTTCTTTGTATACAGTTATTTCCGCTTAATTGAGTTTCTAAAAATGCACGACTTTTGACGCAATTAAACGGGAACTTGATAAAGCAGTACTCGGTTAATTGAACCGCTGACGCAATTAAAACTAAAACCACTTAATTGAGCAAGATGTGCAATAAAGCGAAACACCTATGTGAAGATAGAAAATGAAACTAATTTCTTTATTTATTAAGTTAAAAAATTGTTTAGGTTTATTAAAACAAAGTAAAAATCAGGTACGTTCATCGTAAAATGAACATATGAAAAAAACAAAAAAAAAAAACATATTAAGTAGACGGAAACAATTAACCGAAACATTTGCTCTTGTTTTCTGCACTTATTTTGCGAAATAATTAAGCGGGTGGCGCAATTAATAGTTATAATGAATGATTACGTTTCATGATTTTTAGTGCAATAAAACGGGAAGCTCAATTAAGCGGGGCTCAATTAACCGAAAACAACTGTAAATCAATTCCAATGTAATTCGTGAAGCCCAGGAGAAGTTGGTGGAGTCACAAGATAACCCTTTATGATGTTAACAAGGTATGTGAAGAAGGAAAGGCTAATTATGGAAGGCAGTCTGGAAGCAACGTGCCTGTGGACACCATAAGTTCTGAATCAGAGTCAGATTCGGACGACGATTTGGATCCTCAACATAAGAGATCGCTATTTGCAAGTCCAGGGCGATCAACACAAATATTTTTTTATGATTTTTTTGAAATAGACAGCACAGTATCTCAATGTTGAAGAAAATAAAAAACAAATGAAATTCAAAAATTTTCGGGAAATTTTTAACTTTTGTGGCTACCTTAGCGCTACCTACACGTGGTTAAGAATCATTCCTAGGAAGTTTATATGTTCTAAAAAGTTGTTAACTGGGATATAAGGTAAATTTTTGTAGTTGATTGTTTCCTTGAATTTTGAACGGTTTGCTACTTATGAACCTGAACAGGGGGAAAAAGGTAAAAAAAAATTTAAGTTTTTAAAGTTTTTGGCGATTTCGATCTAAATCTATTCTTTTTTTATTTTTTTAAAAAAATGGCTACAACTTTGCGTCAAAGAGTAAATTAAAATTCCGAGCGGTTTGCAAGATATGAGCCTGAGAAAATTATCACTTTTTGCAAAAATGACACCAAGGCCCCAAAGCTTTGGGGGCCCATAAAAAAAGTGCATGACTTTGGGCAAAACTGGGAGACACTGGTCTTTTCTTTTTTAGTCTTTTGTCACGTAGTGGTGTCTGTATATGGTTATTTTTCCATGACTTAAGAAATTACACACAGTGTTATAAGACCATTAAAAACATACCAACCTTGAGCAAATTAGCCTTTTTAAATTACAAATTTTAAATGCTTGAATTATAATAAAAATTTGGGTAAAATGGACACACCCGTTATAGTGAAATTGATATTTTTCAATTTAAATTTAGTTGGCAAGCTCTCGTAAATATATAAAAATAATTTTTTTAAGCTTTGGAGGTAAAAATTATATACTCGTGCCTCTTTGGTTACTAGTTGTAACTTTTGCACAGCTCTTAAAAAATATTTGATACATTTTTTCCTTTCTTTGAGATCATGAATCTATGAAATACGAAATTAAGGACTGTTGACTTAAACAAAAATCGAAAGTCAGCTAAGTGAACAGAAGTATTTTCTTCCATTTTATTATTTTTCTTTTTGCCTTTTTTGAGACATGAGTCTAGAAATATATAAATCGTAGCTTTAAGCCCCGACTAACTTTGCTTGAAATTAAAGACAATTGATCTCAATTAAATTGGAGAATCAAGGAGAAGATAATATACACAATTTAATATAACTGTCCCTTTTTATTTTTGTTTATGACTAGACACCGTTGCATTCTTAATCTCGTAGTGTACGGACGTGTCTACGCGAGTGTAATATTGGTAATAGGTGTATTAGTAATAAGTGGTAAACGAATTTATTAATATACATATATACACATAATAGTGAGAAAAACAAAAACAACAAACTAAATAAAAAATAAAAAAAGCGAACTGTTAATGAGTAACAGTAATCGTAGAGACAGTGGGCCTGAAAGCCGAAATGCTTACATTGTGTTAAGCTCAACAAGCGTCAGTAATGAAAATATTAGAAACCCAGAATTCAATAAAAACTATTTAAATGAGAAACCGAAAATAAATACAAACAATTTAAGTGCAAGTGCACCAAATTTAAATAAGTGTTTTGAACAAGGGACAAATTTAGCCCAATCTCTTTTAAAAATTATAAAAAAAATACCGAAGTACCATCCTCCCCGCGGTCTCCCTTATCATATTCTGGAATTGAACCTACTCTTGCTAAGGGCAGTCCCAGTGCACTTTCATCAGAAGTTCCAAAGGTCCAGGTAGGGATGGACCGCTACATAACAGTTCTCAAAAGGGGTAGGAGCCCGAAATCCGCAGAGGTTACAAAACCAGCCAAAATTTCAAGAGATGAAGAAAAGCCAACCTCATCGCAAAATCGTTTTGCAATTCTAGAAGAGGAGAACGATATCCCTGTCACCGAGAAGAAGACATTTAAACCTCCTCCAATTTATTTGAGAGAAAGGAACTCTAACGACCTTATTAGGTTTTTAGTCGGATTAATTGGGGAAAACAACTTCTATGTGTTTAATATTATGCGTGGTAACATTTACGAGACAAAAATTCAGGTAAATCACGAAAACGCTTACCGCACCGTCGTTTCAGAATTTGAAAAACTGAATAAAAACTTCTACACTTATCAACTAAAAAACGCTAAAGGCCTCCAGGTTGTTATAAAAGGTATTGACGCTAATGTCGACCCGGAAGAGATAAAGACGAGTTTGTACAGCAAAGGATTTAAAGCTAAAACTGTATCAAACATTAAAAACAGAGAAAGGTGTCCAACCCCATTATTCCGGGTAGAGCTTGAGCCTAGTGATGTAAAATTGAGGAAAGGTGAAACTCACCCAATTTATGATCTAAGATATATTTTGCACCGCAGAGTTGTTGTTGAAGCCCCACATAAACGATCTGGGCCAGTACAGTGCTTGAACTGCCAGGAATACGGCCACACCAAAGCCTATTGTAAGTTGCCTTCTGTTTGTGTTGTGTGTGGGGACCTGCATGCCACGACCAAGTGCAATAAACCTAAAGATGACCCTAGGGGAAGAAATGCAGCAATTGCGGCGGAAACCAAACGGCCAACTATAGAGGTTGCCCTGTTTTTGAATCAGTTAAGCGCTCATCTAAGCCGAAAATAACTTCTGCCCCTCCCCAGCCTTTAGATATACCAACTACAAATATGCCTCCGTTGGCACAACCAACTACAAATCAAGTTTCCTACGCCGCTGCATTAAAGTCTAACCAGCCTAATGCACGTAAGTCTACCGAGCCTACAACACAACAAGAAGTGCCAACAAGCGAACCGACCGGAGCCAATTTTAGCCGCCTGGAAGCCGTAATTGACAACATGGTCAAACAATTTACGCAGTTTATGTCGCAAATGGCCGGCATGATGCAAGAAATGCAAAAAATGCAGTCTGCACTTTTGCAGGCCATGCTTAAAAGGCCATGAACTGCCTCAGGGTTAGTTTCTGAAACGCAAACGGCATCCGCCAACACAAAAATGAGCTCGAATACTTTTTAACACACCAAAAAATCGATGTTATGTTGATTTCCGAAACTCATATGACATCTAGAAGCACTTTCAAAATAAGTGGCTATACCTTTTATGATTCAAAAGATCCCAGAGGTAGGTCATGTGGTGGTTCAGCTATATTAATTAAATCAAGAATCAAACACCAATGGATGGGTGGTCTCTCCGAAAGTTATATACAAGCAACAAACGTCTGCATCGATGAATTTTACCATAATCTCGTTATATCGTCAGTTTATTGTCCACCCAGATTCTCCATTAAAAAGGATCAGTACAACAGTTTTTACAAATCTTTAGGTCCTCACTTTATAGCTGCTGGAGACTATAACGCTAAACACACATACTGGGGCTCCCGCCTAATAAGTCCCAGAGGTCGTGTCTTGTATGGTTCTGTATCGGAAATGAGACTTCAACTGGGCAACCAACATATTGGCCAACTGACCACAATAAAATACCAGACGTAATAGATTTTGGTGTAGCAAAAGGCATATCCCCTGAGCTTATTGAGGCTCAACCCTCCTTGGATTTATCTTCTGATCACTCACCCACAATTTTTACTATTTGCAGTCCTCACCAAATTGCAACTAGTGATATTTTTCTGTCAAAAAGAATAAACTGGTTAAAATACAAAAAATTTATCAGCACGCACTGTTCAGAACACCAATATTTAAAAACTTCCGAGGAAATCGATGAGTGCCTTAGTAGCCTCAATGAAAATATTAAAAAAGCCGTTGAAAATGCTTCTTCTACCTACCGTCAGGCCAGATACAACAAAATTTACTCAACCGATGTTGAAAAGCTCTTATCTGAAAAAAGGAGAGCCCGAAGAGAATGACAAAAGTATAGATCGCCACTACTTAAACATAAGCTGAAGGAATGTACAAACCGATTAAAAAACTTGCTAGAAGTACATAGAATGTCATCAATGAAGGAATACCTGGAAGGTCTAGACGCGACTCCTCAAACAAACTATTCTCTATGGCGAACAGCCAGACGTCTTAAAAGACCCGTAATCGCAAAACCACCACTGCGTAACCTGAGAGGATCCTGGGCTAGAAATGACGAAGAAAAATGCGATCTGTTCGCAAGCCATTTAAGGAACGTCTTCACTCCCACTACCGCCTGTTGTAGCTAGACGTCCTATAGAAATACGTTTCCGATTTTCAGATGTTATAGAGGCAATCGCTAACCTAAATGACAAAAAAGCTCCTGGCGTTGATAAGATAAGCAACAAAATGCTTTTAGAGCTACCCTTCACAGGTAAAAGAATTATTCTTTTTGTTTTTAATGCCATAATTCGGCTTGAACACTTTCCGCCAGTATGGAAAGTTGCCTTAGTAAAGATGATTCCCAAGCCTGGTAAAGATCCTTCGAAGGTGGAGTCTTATAGGCCTATAAGTTTGTTACCAACTTTGGCGAAACTATTCGAAAAGCTGCTTAAAAACAAGCTGAGTCCGATCCTGAATGACAACAACTGCATCCCAGATCACCAATTTGGTTTTAGAAGTCAACATAGTACAATCGAACAAACTCACAGACTGGTGCAGGTTATAAGAAAAGCCTTTGAGGAAAAGAAGTACTGCTGCGCGCTTTTTATCGATGTCTCTCAAGCATTCGATAAAGTATGGCACGAAGGCCTGTTAATCAAACTAAAACTCTATCTACCAGCTAATATTTCAAGCCTGCTAGAAAAATACTTAACCGGCAGACAATTTATGATCAAAGAGGGAAACCAAATAAGTTGTTCCCAACCAATAGGGGCTGGTGTACCTCAAGGGAGTATACTAGGTCCAATTTTGTACTTGCTTTACACAGCAGATATGCCAACCAACTGTTTTACGCACACGTCCACATTTTCTGATGATACCGCTTTTCTCAGTATTCATAAAGACTCTAAAGAGGCTTCGAGTCAACTGCAACAACACGTAACCCAAGTTGAGAAATGGGCAAGGTTATGGGGAATAAAAATAAATGAACAAAAATGTACTCACATAACTTTTACCTCACGCAAAGAAACGTGCCCTCCAATCACTATTAACAATCATTTGGTGCCTCAACGATCCGAGACAAAATATCTTGGTATTCACCTGGATCGCCGCCTCACATGGAAGCCTCATATAGATGCAAAGCTGACGCAAATGAAATTTAAAACTGCACAAATCCACTGGCTAATGGGTAGAAACTCTGTGCTTCATCTGGATTGTAAATTTCTGCTATACAACTCAATTTTAAAATCAATTTGGTGCTACGGTATACAATTATGGGGCACTGCTTCCGCCTCTAACATAGAAAAAATACAACGCCGTCAAAATAAAATCCTAAGAATGATAACTGGTGCTCCATGGTATGTCAAAAACAGCAACATCCATAAGGATCTTGAAGTTCCACTTGTTAAATGCGAAATCCTGAAATATGTGGACAAGTATTTAAATAAGCTGGAAACACATCCAAACCCGCTCGCTCGAAGTATCTTGCAACATAGTGGACACTCCCGTCTAAAAAGGAGGGATACTATTGCGCTTAGATGAAGATAAATATTTATATTATGAGAACTTAAATTTTAGTCTGGCACTGGCTGGACTAATATTATTTCCTTAGCCTGAAGATTTGAAAACTTATTGTTAGTTCGCTAAAGCGAAGATTCAATAATAAAAAATATGCAAAAAAAAAAAAAAAAAAAAAAAAACTAGACACCGGAACTTAATGCCTTTTATGCGCTTAAAAAATGCACTAAAAAATGAAAAATATGTACAAAAAACTTTAAATAATGCATTTATTTTTGGTTTTTTAAACATGTATTTATTTAAGAAAAAAAAAACAAAAAAAAGAACATAAAAGTAACAAAAATATCATATCGTAGTGTATAAATGCAGTACATGAAGTAGCATTTATCCTTATTTGTAAAACAAAAAATAATAATAAGTATCTCTTTAATTTATTTAAAGGCTACTGCATGTTTTTAATTTTGGCATTTTTCTGAAAAATAAGTACATATTGTAGTATGTAGATCACACTTATCAACAGTTGGTCACATTATTCCAACTATTTAAAAATAACAATTGATTCCTCCAAAATAAAAAGTGCGAACTTAACATTTTTTCTTTTACCCATACTCAAGAACGTAAACAATCAATTGCACTGACATACACATATTGTATCGTCAAGAATTTGGAAGAAATCAAATTACCCAAAATTGAATTTGCTGATTTGAAGTTTTGCGATCACACATTTAATAATAACAAATAATAACTGTATTGTAAGCAAAATTATGAACAAAATTTTAGTATAAATAGCGGTAAGAATTATTAAATAAAATCAGAATCTTTCTTGTAACCAACAAAAGAGTATTCTCATTATTCTAACTGAGCACCTAACAGTGCTTAGAAGAATCAAAACGTGCTGCGGCTAAGCGCAGCATTATAAAACCCTTAGCAGCCTGCCGTCACAAAAATACATACATTATATAGCGATCCTGCCAACCAATCTGTAGACTTTGAAAAAAACCCTAAATCCTGCGAAACTAACGTCAGGAATCAATTGAGACGTGTATGGGGTGCATATCGTCAGCTTATTACTAGTTTGGGGCATAAACAGAAAAATACATTATACAGCAGAAAAAAAAACTGATAATTTTTAAACTTTAAATTTGCAGCTTGCACAGTAATATACCCAGTAAAAAAAGCGAGGAAAAAGAAGTAGAAAAAACCCAGAACTAGCTTACTTGAATCACTTCAAATTTTGAGGAAAAACCAATGAATTTTACATAGGGTTGTCATTGGAGGGATGCTATTTATTTTTGCCAAATTTAAACCGCATAAAATCAACATTTTCGATGCTAAAAAATTTCCATACTAAGGTGTTATTTTGAAGTTGATGTAAAACTTGACTTTTTCTGCATTTAATATGTGGGGAAAAACCACTCCTACTAAGGAAGGAATTTTCTGATCTAAAATGCGATTTTAATGTTCTTTTTAAATCTAGCTTTTTATGTGATATAAACCTAAAATTTATTACAACACTTCAACCAAGTGTAAATCGTTGCGCAATACAAACAAAACAATGACATCGGTGATTCATTTATAATGCCAGTTTTTATTTCTGCATTTAATTAAATGCAATAAAACCAGAAAATATGCAATAGCATCTTTAGATGTGATTTAAATGTGGTCTGTAAAAAATCGCATCAATTTTTTTTTGCTGGGTACTAATGTGTTTTCTATTTTGTACAGTTATTTAACAAACACTCATTATATATCAAACATATAAAGGATAAGCTTGAAAAAAAATGGAATAAAGCTTAAAATATATGCAATTTAATTAACTTTAAATACCCAGTAAAAAAAGTGAGGAAAAAGAAGTAGAAAAAACCCAGAACTAGCTCACTTGAATCACTTCAAATTTTGAGGAAAAACCAATGAATTTTACATAGGGTTGTCATTGGAGGGATGCTATTTATTTTTGCCAAATTTAAACCGCATATAATCAACATTTTTGATGCTACAAAATTTCCATACTAAGGTGTTATTTTGAAGTAGATGTAAAACTTGAACTTTTTCTGCATTTAATATGTGGGGAAAAAACACTCCTACTAAGGAAGGAATTTTCTGATCTAAAATACGATTTTAATGTTCTTTTTAAATCTAGCTTTTTATGTGATATAAACCTAAAATTTATTACAACACTTCAACCAAGTGTAAATCGTTGCTCAATACAAACAAAACAATGACATCGGCGATTCATTTATAATGCCAGTTTTTATTTCTGCATTTAATTAAATGCAACAAAACCAGAAAATATGCAATAGCATCTTTAGATGTGATTTAAATGTGGTCTGTAAAAAATCGCATCAATTTTTTTTTGCTGGGTAACTAATAGAGAAAGCTTAAATCCTTAAATGGAAAACCAAAAATCGAAAACAGAGGAGGTCATCAATATCAACAACAATAGCCCAGAACGAAGTATGGACTTCGGAACAACAATAAAGATAGATGCCTTTTGCATATTATGTTTAGGTGTAATAATATTTTTAATTTTTAAATTAAACAAATATTTTAAGAGTTATGTGCAGAAAAAAGCTGTTGTGTTGTAAATATAATAACCAAAAAAAAAAAAAAAATTTTTTATCAAGTATAGATAGTATAAATAGATTAGAAAAAATCCTAATTAATTTTAAGAAATCAGGATCAAGAAGATATCAGGAGGCAACATTGATAAGTAAGTTAGAAGAAATAGATTTGTTAAAAACAGAATTTTATGACTCTTTAAATAAAACGTTAAAAACAGAAGACACAGAAATAAAAACAGAAAAAAACAATAGAGCGAAAACTCTTTTCGAACAAGCCCTAATAACACCCAATAATCAACAACAAAATTTATTAGATATGGCAACTTTTAATTTAGAGACCGCTATAAAAATTATTCCTGAATTCAAAGGAAATTATAAAGACTTACAATCATTCCTAACAATAGTAAGTTTTAAATTTTTGCCTGAGTTTAATTCAATGAAATTTGTAATGTTATTCGATATTTGGAAAACATTATCTAATCGCATTATTGGTCCTCCGGATAGTGGGTTTGTACAGTTTCTTGATCCACCTCTGGGTCCTCGTAGTTTTCCTGTACGTAGTGCACATTTCTATTCTGAAAATTTCTATTCCGATTATTGCCATTATTGTGATTGCGATTATTATTGTTACTATTATTATATCTAACACCATTTCGGTTATTATTATAATTATTACCAGAATGGTTGTTGCTATAGTTTGTTGGTCTATTATTTATAGTATTATTACCGTTTGCAAACGTTAAATGAGTTACAGTAATCGTCGTGACAGTGGACCTAATAGCAGAAATGCTTATATTGTGTTAAGCTCACCAAGCGTGACCAATGAAAACATTAGAGACCCTGAATACAATAAAAACTATTTGATTGAGAAACCAAAAATAAATACAAACAATTTAAGTGCAAGTGCACCAAATTTTAATAAGTATTTTGAACAAGGGACAAATTTAGCCCAATCTCTTTTTAAAAATTATAAAAAAAATACCGAGGTACCATCCTCATCGCGGTCTTTCTTATTGAATTTAGAAATTGAACCTACAGCTGCTAAAGACGGTCCCAGTCCATTTTCTTCACAAGCTCAAAAGGTCCAGGTAGAAATAGACCGTTATATAACAGTTCTTAAGAGGGGAAGAAGCCCCAAATCGGCCGAGGTTACAAACGCAGCAAAAATTTTGAAAGATGGAGAAAAGCCGACCTCATCGCAAAATCGTTTTGCCATTTTGCAGGAGGAAAATGATGCCCCATTACCCGAAAGAAAGTCATTTAAGCCTCCCCAAATATATTTGAGAGAGAAAAACTCAAATGACCTCACAAAGTTTTTAGTTGAATTAATAGGCGAAAATAACTTTTATGTTTCGAACATAAAGCGTGGTAGCATTTTTGAAACTAAAATTCAAGTGAATCACGAAAACGCTTTCCGCACTACGGTTTCCAAACTTTAAAAACATAAAAAAGCTTCTACACCTACCAACTTAAGAACGCAAAATGTCTACAGGTTGTTATCAAAGGTATTGATTTGAATGTTGACGCAGAGGAGATTAAGGCCAGTTTGTGCAGCAAAGGCTTTAAGGCCAAGTTTGCATCAAACATTAGAAACAGAGAAAGGTATCCCCAACCAATATTCCGAGTGGAGCTTGAGTCTGGTGATGTAAATTTAAAAAAGAATGAAACTCACCCTATTTATGACCTTAAATATATTTTGCACCGTAGAGTTGTAGTTGAAGCGCCACATAAGCGATCTGGGCCCGTACAGGAATATGGTCACACCAAGGCTTATTGCAAGTTGCCTTCTGTTTATGTTGTGTGTGGTGACCTGCATGCTACGACTAAGTGCGAAAAGCCAAAAGATGATCCTCGGGTAAAGAAATGCAGCAATTGCGGAGGAAACCACACGGCCAACTATAGGGGTTGTCCCGTTTTTGATTCAGTTAAACGCTTATATAAGCCGAAAGTGGTTCCTGCCCCTCCCCAGCCTTTAATTATACCAACTACAAACATTCCTCCATTAGCACAACCCACTACAAGTCAAGTTTCCTATGCCAACGCATTAAAGTCTAACCAGCCCAATGCACGTAATGGCCTTTTTACACTTACTCACATCTTTCATCTTTCATCAATTTTCAAAAATGTTACCATCTTTCTATATGAAATATACAGGTTTGTGTGTCAACTTTTTTTCGTCATCTTTAAAATATGTTCCTAAATCATTTTGTTTCACCCATCATTTTTCGATTATTTTGGTGTCGTCACTAGAAAAAGAAATATGGCGGTGAAAAGAAAATACCATCACTAGAAGAAAAATACAAATGTCAAAAAATATACAATGAGCGGGACAGAGCAATGTAAGTAAATTTAAATTTTAATTATTTTAAACTGAAGAATTTTTTATTTAACAGCAAAAAAGAAAAATAACATGCGTGTCGTTTGGTAGGATACGGAGGAAAGTATGTTGTTGGACCTTTGGCAGGAAAAAATTGAGGAACTAAGAGGGGCGCGAAAAAACTCTCATGTTTTCCAGGAAATAGCTGATAGTTTGCAAAAAGCCGGATTTTGTGGCAGCTGGGGTGACGTAAGGACAAAAGTGGACAACCTTACCCGGAAATATAGGTAAAAGCAATGAACATTAAGATGAAAAAGTATATTTCACCTACATAGGATACATATTGTATTTCAGGCAAGAAAAAACAAAAATTGGACCTACAGGGGGAGCGCCTTCATCATGGAAGCATTACCACAAAGTCAACAATATCTTGGGAGCCTTTAAATTGAACAACATACAAGAGGCCATGCATGAAAGTACAGGTATGTACATAAGTACATATATAATTTGGTAACAATCATTTAAAAAATATATAAATTTTTTATTGACAGATATGTCCACGCTTTTTGACAAAGACGACACAGTTATAGAGCTTGATCCTCCAGATTTCGATCCCGAACAATCGTGCTCAAGCAGCTGGAATGTGTCTGAAACTGAGGAAATTTAGCGGGGGCAGCCGAAGAAAAGGAAGCTCGACCTTAATGCTGAAATGGTGAGATTGGCTAGAGAGCGTAATCAAATGCAAAGGCAAATGCACCAAGAACGAAGAGAGCAGCTTAACGAAATGGTAAAACGGCTTGACACTATTTCGTCACAAAAAGCAGCTTTCCAAAAGGAACTGCTTTCAATTTTGCGAGAAAAGAAGTAAGTAAAACCTTTAATAATGCAAATAAAGCTATTTACCATTTTTTTTTATAGGTAGAATTTCAGTTCATACATACCCTCTAAACAATTGAAATTAACTTTTGGATTAAGGTATCTCATAAGTCACTCCTTTTGATCTACAGGTTGATAGTAAACATTTTACATTAATTTCAATATTAAAAATTTCGTATGTTGAAATTCATTGTGAATTTTAAAGTTGAAAAAGTTTCTAACATGTAACTGCTTTTATATATTAAAAGTATAAAAATACAAAACTTTTTCTATACAAAAGAAGATAAATTTTTGTATCGAAAAAGTTTTGTATTTTTATACTTTTAATATATAGAAGTAGTTACATGTTAGAAACTTTTTCAACTTTAAATTTCACAATGAATTTCAACATACGAAATTTTCAATATTGAAATTAATGTAAAATGTTACATAGTAGATATTTTAAAAACGAAAATCAAATTTTCTCAAATTATTGCCTTATTTTGTGTTTCATTATTGTATTTGTTTTTTTGTTTTAATGATTGAATAATCTGTTATTACTTTAAGTTTTGTTACTGTTTTTTGTTACAAAGTTAATTAGATCTCAATGAATATATTTTAGTTATTTTTTTAGCTTTAAGTAAATGAATTTATTTAATTTAACATTCATTTTTTATACAAGAATTTATTTAAACTGTTTTATGTTTTATTAAAGTGTTATTGATATAAAAAACAACATAATGGTTTTAATTAAGAAGAAAATGGTAATGTATAAAAGGTTTTAAATTTTTTCTCGTAATTTTTTTCTTCCTAGTTTTTGGTTAAATAATATAAAACAATAATAACATCTGTTGTGATTATTCGTTGTAATATATAAGTTTAAACAAAATCTCGAAAATGTTAGTTTAAGATAAACATGAATTTTAACAATTTTTTGTTATCGTTAAAGAAACTTAAAACTATCTTTCTGTAAAATATTTTGCAATTGATCGCCTTATGTTTTCTGCTGCTTCTGAAAAGTCTGCAGATATGTTGTTGTCGTTTGGTTGCGGACGGGAGTCAGTCTGGTCAATACTCCAACTTTCATTTATAAGGCTGTTGTGACAGTTTAAAAAGTTGTGAAGAATACAGCAGCACATAATAATTTTATTGTTAAATTTTGGGTGGTTTTCTAAGCCCTTTCCTATGCAACGGAATCTAGCCTTTAGATGACCGAACGCATTTTCAACTACACGTCTTGCTTTGGACAAATTGTAATTAAACAATTGTTGTTCCGGCGAGGCGGAAGTTGAAAAAGGATATTGCTTCATAACTGTTGGGGAAAATTTGAAGGCTGAGTCTCCGATAAGCAGTACTGGAACTTGTGTATTGCATATAGGCACAGATTTTTCTTTTAAAATGTTTGATGTTTCAATCATTTTACTTAACTGTGACTCTCGGTAGATCTGAGAGTCATTACAACGTCCTGGGCAACCAACATTTACATAAAGAAATCTGTAACTAATTTAAAAAATATAGCATTGTAAAAAACACTTGATTTTCCAAAACTTACCGATAATCAACCAGTGCAAATAGTACCACTGAGTGCCATCCCTTGTAGTTGTAATGGTCAACTGCCTCTGCAGCAGGTGGCTTAATTTTGATATGGCACCCATCTATTACAAAATATATTGATGCAAATTTTATTATTGTATTATTAATATAAAATCATTTGCTTACCAATCGCGCCTAAACACTGAGGAAATCCCAAATCATTAAATCCTTTGACGCACTCTTCAACCTTTGAAGCTGTTAAGAAGTTTGCTGGAAGGAAATCTTTTGCTAGGTTTTCAATAACTTCCCTACAAAAACTATGCAAGATAATGCAAACGCTGCTACTGGAAACGCCAAAAAGTCTTCCTACAGTACGATATTCAGCTGAGGACCCCAATGTATAAAGAGCTATCGCCACGCGCTTTTCTAATGGAATAGATTTTCGAAATTTGGTGTCTTGTTTACTTAAACCCTCCAACTGATGTACCAGCAATGAAAACGTAGCCCTATCTACTCGCAAGCTCTCTTTAAAGAACTCTGGGCTACCTTTTGGAATATCCTTTTCCCATAAAGCTCCGTAACGGCTCTAAATTTTAATTTTTATTGTTTATATTTTTTCAAATCTACATAAATTATATAAAAATACTTACAAATGTCCACAGGCTTCGTGGACTTGATACATTTTGTGTGAAAAGTAACATTTCTTCATCATCTTCATCCTCTAGCAAAATTTCAACAGAATCTGCATATTGTATTAATAATTCCTTTTGCTCTTCAACGGCAGTTATTAATCCAATTATTGCAGATTTTTTTAGATCCATTTTATAAAATTTTTATTTAAGCAAACACGTGAAAATAAATATTATGACAGATGAAAGATGAAAGATGTTGCAAATGTAAACACGTTTTTCACATTTTCCACATTTTCCACTCGTTCCGCTAAAATGTGAGTAAGTGTAAAAAGGCTATAAGCCTACCCAGCCTACAAAACAACAAGAGATGCTCACAAATGAACCAACCAGGTCCAGTTTTAGCCGCCTCGAAGCTGTAATTGACAATATGGTTAAACAATTTACGCAGTTCATGGCGCAAATGGCTGGCATGATGCAAGAAATGCAAAAAATGCAGTCTGCTCTTTTGCAGGCCATGCTTAAAAAACCATGAACTGCCTCAGGGTTTGTTTCTGGAACGCTAACGGCATCCGCCAACACAAAAACAAAATCGAATATTTTTTAATAAACCAAACAATTTATGTCATGTTGATTTCTGAGACGCATATGACATCTAGAAGTAATTTCAAAATTAGAGTCTATTCTTTCTACGATTCAAAAGATCCCAGAGATAGATCATGTGGTGGCTCGGCTATAATCACCAAATCAAGAATCTCTCCGAATGTTATTTACAAGCAACAAACGTTTGCGTTGATGAATTTTTCCATGGCTTAGTTATTTCGTCAGTATATTGTCCACCCAGATTATCCATAACAAAGCATCAGTTCAAAAGTTTTTACAAATCTATAGTTCCCCGCTTCATAGCTGCTGGAGACTATAATGCTAAGCATACGTACTGGGGCTCTCGCCTAATAAGTCCCAGGGGTCGTGTTTCGCTTGATTCCGTATCTGAAATGGGACTTAACGTTATTTCATCTGGACAACCGACATATTGGTCAACTGATCACAGTTAAATTTCAGACGTTATCGATTTTGGCGTAACAAAAGGTATATCCCCGGAACTTACCGAAGCTCAAGCCTCGTTGGATTTATCTTCAGACCACTCTCCCACTATAATCACTATTTTTAGTCCTCATCAATTATCAACAAGTGATATTTTTTCATTTAAAAGAGTTAATTGGTTAAAATACAAAAAATTTGTCAGCACTTACTGCTCGGAAAACCAACCGCTTAAAACTCCCGAAGACATCGATGATTGTCTGAGCAACCTTAATGAGAACATAAAAAAAGCCGTTGATCATGCTTCTTCCTACTATCGTCAGACAAAATACAACAAAATTTTTTCAGCCGATGTGCAACAGCTTTTATCTGAAAAAAAGAAGAGCCCGAAGAGAATGGCAAAAGCACAGATCATCCCAACTTAAAGCCAAGTTGAAGGAATGTACAAACCAATTGAAAAATTTGCTAGAAGTTCACCGATTGGCATCTCTTAAGGAACACCTCGAAGGTCTAGACTCGACTCCTCAGACTAATTATTCACTATGGCGATCAGCGAAATATCTTAAGAGACCTGTTATCGCGAAACCACCACTACGTAATCTGAGAGGATCCTGGGCAAGAAGTGATGAAGAAAAATGTGATCTGCTCGCAAGTCATTTAACAAATGTCTTCACTCCAAATACATGCACTGACATGAGTAAATTACCGCCTGTTGTTGCTAGATGTCCTCTGGAAATACGTTTTCAGTTGTCAGATGTCTTAGAGGCTATTAATAATTTAAATGCTAAAAAAGCTCCTGGCTGTGATGAAATCAGCAACAAAATGCTTTTGGAGCTGCCTTGCACAGCAAAAAGAATAATTCTTTTTATTTTTAACGCCATATTACGGCTCGAACATTTCCCGCCAGTATGGAAAGTTGCCTTGGTAAAGATGATTCCTAAGCCGGGAAAAGATCCTTCGAAGGTGGAGTCTTACAGGCCTATAAGTCTGTTACCAACTATGTCCAAATTGTTTGAGAAGTTGCTTAAAAACAAGCTGACTCCGATCCTAAATGAAAACAACTGCATTCCAGATCACCAATTAAGATTTAGAAATCAACACAGTACCATCAAACAAACCCACAGATTGGTACAGGTTATAAGAAAGGCCTTTGAGGAAAAGAAATACTGCTCCGCGCTATTTATAGATGTCTCTCAAGCATTCGACAAAGTATGGCATGAAGGCCTGTTAAACAAATTAAAGCTCAACCTTCCATCAATATATTCAACCTATTAGAGAAATACATAACTGCCGACAATTTATGATTAAAGAGGGAAACAAAACAAGTTCTTCTCAACCAATAGGGGCTGGTGTACCTCAAGGGAGTATACTAGGTCCAATTCTGTACTTGCTTTACACAGCATATACATATGTCCACAAACAATCTTACTCATACGTCGACATTTTCTGATGATACCGCCTTTCTAAGTATTCATAAAGACCCTAAAGAAGCCTCAAAACAAATTCAAGATCACGTAACCTAAGTAGAAAAATGGGCAAAGTTGTGGGGAATAAAAAATAAATTAACAAAAATGCACCCACGTTACTTCTACGTTACGCAAGGAAACGTGCCCTCCAATTCTTATTAACAACCATACGGTGCCTTAACGAATTGAGACGAAATATCTTGGCATTCACCTGGATCGCCGCCTCACATGGAAGTCACATATAGATGCAAAGTTGACACAGATGAAACTTAAAACGGCCCAAATCCACTGGCTAATCGGTAGAAACTCTGTGCTACGTCTTGATTGCAAACTTTTACTTTACAACTCAGTTTTGAAACCAATTTGGTACGGGATACAATTATGGGGCACTGCTTCCGCCTCCAACATTGAAAAAATTCAACGCCATCAAAATAAAATCCTAAGAATGATAACTGGTGCTCCTTGGCACATTAAAAACAGAAACATCCACAAAGATCTACAAGTTCCACTAGTTAAATGCGAAATCCTGAACTATGTGGACAAGTATTTAAACAAGCTGGAAGCACATCCAAATCCGCTCGCTCGAAACATTTTGCAACATAGTGGACACCCTCGTCTGAAAAGAAGGGATACTATTGCATTTAGATGAAACTACTGAATTAATTAATTTTATTATGAGAACTTAAATTTTAGTCTGGCACTGGCTGGTCTAATAAGAAATAAATAGTTTTAAGATTAAAAAGTTTTAAGATTTGAATACTTATTGGTAGTTCGCCAAAGGCGAAGATTCAATAATAAAAATATGAAATAAAAAAAAATGATTCAAAGGATCCCAGGGATAGATCCTGTGGTGGCTCTGCTATATTAATCAAATAAAGAATCAAGCACCAATGATTGGGTGGCCTATCTTAATGTTATATCTAAGCAACAAACGTCTGCAATGGCGAATTCTTCCATAACCTAGTTATTTCGTCAGTTTATTGTCCGCCTAGATTCTCCATAAAGAGGGATCAGTACAACAGTTTTTACAAATCCTTAGGTCCCTGCTTCACAGCTGCTAGAGACTATAGTGCTAAGCACACGTACTGGGGATCCCGTCTAATTAGTCCCAGAGGTCGTGTCTTGTATGATGCCGTGTCTGAAATGAGGCTTTATGTTATTTCAACTGGACAACCAACCTACTGGCCAACGGACCACAATAAAATTGAAGAAGTAATCGATTTTGGCGTAGCAAAAGGTATATCCCCGGAAGTTATTGAGGCTCAGTCTCTTTGGATTTATCTTCTGACCACTCACCCACAATAATCACTATTTGCAGTCCACAACAAATATCACGTAGTGATTTTTTCTTATCTAAAAAAATAAAAATTAGTTAAAATATAACAAAATATATTAGTACCCACTGCTCGAAGAACTAACCGCTAAAAACTCCCGGAAACATAGATAATTGTCTGAGCGTCCTAAATAAAAACATTAAAAAAGCCTTTGAACATGCGTCCTCTAACGACTGGAAGGGGAGGAGGAAAAGCTTGTATCCAAAAAAAAGAGAGCCCGCAGGGAATGACAAAAACATAGATCGCCCCAACTTAAAACTAAGCTTAAAGAATGTACAACCCAACTAAAAACATTGCTGGAGGTTTACAGAATGGCATCACTGAAAGAGTATCTGGAAGGTCAAGACGCGACTCCTCAGACAAATTTTTCCCTACGGAGATCAACCAGGTGTCTTAAAAGACCCATTACCGCGAAACCACTACTGCGTAATCTGAGAGGATCTTGGGCTAGAAATAACGAAGAAAAATGCGATCTGTTTGCAAATCCTTTAAAAAACGTCTTCACCCCCAATACATGCACAGAAGTGAGGGAATTTCCGCCTGTTGTTGCTACACGTCTTTTAGAAATACGTTTCGAATTAAAAATGTTGTAGAGGCTATCGCTAACCTAAATGGTAAAAAAGCTCCTTGCATTGATAAAATAAGCAACAAAATGTTCTTTGAGCTACCTTTTACAGCTAAAAGAATAATTCTTTTTATTTTGAATGCG
Organism: Melanophora roralis; assembly: GCA_963583895.1. Taxonomy (NCBI): domain Eukaryota; kingdom Metazoa; phylum Arthropoda; class Insecta; order Diptera; family Rhinophoridae; genus Melanophora; species Melanophora roralis. The sequence continues at coordinate 7,762,765 of OY757192.1, forward strand.
AAAATTCGGCTTGAACATTTCCCGTCTATATGGAAAGTTGCCTTAGTAAAGATGATTCTTAAACCTGGTAAAGATCCTTCAAAGATGGAGTCTTATATGCCTATAAGTTTGTTACCCACAATGTCAAAATTGTTTGAAAAATTGCTTAAAAATTATACCCTTCACATAGTGATAAGGATATATATCAGTTTGTCATACCGTTTGTAATTTCTTTATTATCCATTTGCGACCCGATAAAGTATATATATTCTGAATCCTTATAGATAGGGAAGTTGATATAGCCATGTTCGTCTGTCTGTCTGTCCGTCTGTTGAAATCAAGTTTCCGGAGTCAAATAAAAAGATACAGACCAGTTATTGGTGTCAAATTGTTAGAAATATCCCGCAGCCGATCGCTATTTAAAATCAGCAAAATCGGTTCAATATTGACCGAGATATAAGCGAAAACCCAAAACAACCCATTTTTTTTAGGAAAAAATCCGTGCATATATCCCTATATATCTCAGTAAATATAGTCATTCTTGACACAAAACTTGGCACGGATACTCCTAAAGCAGGGACCTTAATAACGGAAAAATTTTTTTCAGATAGGACCAGGGTAAGTGGTATTTTTCCTACAATTGCACAAATTTGGTGAAATATTTTATGCGCTATATCTCAGAAACTTAAACAGCTATCGACTTGAAATCTTCTACAAAAAGTAATTGAACAATCAGACCAACACTATTAAGAAAAAACTTTTTGAGTGGGGGCAAAAAAGGGTAGCTCCCGTCCAAATTAACGATTTGTATGAAATTTTCGATTCGCTATATCTCGGAAACTATAACAGATATCGAAATCAAATGTTCTACAAAAAGTAATTCGATAAGAAGGCATACGCTGCAAAGAAAAAATTTTTTGAGTGGGGGTAAAAAAAGGGGTAGCTCCCATACAAATTAACGATTTGTATGAAATTTTCGATACGCTATATCTCGGAAACTATAAGAGATATCGAAATCAAATGTTCTACAAAAAGTAATTGGACAACAAGGCCTTCACTTTAAAGAAAAAATTTTTTGAGTGGGGGCAAAAAAAGGGGTAGCTCCCGTACAAATTAACGATTTGTATGAAATTTTCGATATGCTATATTTCGGAAACCATAACAGATATCGAAGTCAAATTTTCTACAAGAAGCAATTGGATAACAAGGCCTACGCTCCAAAGAAAATATCGAAATCAAATGTTCTACAAAAAGTAATTCGATAACAAGGCATACGCTGCAAAGAAAAAATTTTTTGAGTGGGGCTAAAAAAAGGGGTAGCTCCCATACAAATTAACGATTTGTATGTAATTTTCGATACGCTATATCTCTGAAGCTATAACAGATATCAAAATTAAATGTTCTACAAAAAGTAATTGGACAACAAGGCCAACACTTTGAAGAAAAAATTTTTTGAGTGGGGGCAAAAAAAGTAGTAGCTCCCATACAAATTAACCATTTGTATGAAATTTTCGATACGCTATATCTCGGAAACTATAACAGATATCGAAATCAAATGTTCTATAAAAAGTAATTAGACAACAAGGCCTACACTTTAAAAGAAAAAATTTTTTAGTGGGGACAAAAAAAGGGGTAGCTCCCATACAAATTAACGATTTGTATGAAATTTTCGATACGCTATACTCGGAAACTATGACAGATATCGAAATCAAATTTTCTACAAAAAGCAATTGCACAACAAGGCCTACGCTTCAAAGATAAAATTTTTTGAGTGGAGACAAAAAAAGGTGTAGCTCCTATACATATTAACGATTTGTATGAAATTTTCGATACGCTATATCTCGGAAACTATAACAGATATCGAAATCAAATGTTCTACAAAAATTAATTGGACAACAAGGCCTACGCTTCAAAGAAAAAAAAATTTAGGGTGGGGGGTGAAGAAGGGGTAGCTCCCAAACAAGTCAACAATTTTTATGAAATTTTCGGTACGCTATATCTCGGAAACTATAACAGCTATCGACTTCGAATATTCTACAAAAAGTAATAAATAAATAATTCATACATTTTGGAAAAAAAGTTGGAGAGGGGCAGGGGGACTAGAACATCCCATAATACTTAGCAAGTTTTATTAACCTTTTAATATGAATAATGTCGAAAACTTTTAAAACTCTCGACCTCAAACCTTCTTCATCTATTTCTATTATTCATACGAAAGTTAAAATTTTGTACAGTTTTATATGAACCTTAAAACTTGCACAAGGTTTTTTATTATACTATTTGCAGTACAAAGGTACTCGGCTGGGTATATTTAAAGACCAATGTGAAGGCACAGCCGAATATAGCGCTTTTACTTGTTTTTGAACAATTTTTTCATTACAAAACATTTGCTATTAAAAACAGATATATCGTTGTTTATATTTTGTATAAAAAATATAATTAGTTTAAAAAAATTTATTTATTTTATATATTAATACCTATATGAATTATACTAGAGAGCTCGTTTATGGGACAGTGTATAGTTATATGATATTATACTATTAGTTTGTTTTAGTATTTATAATAAAAATTTTCATTAAATAAATAAATTAAAAAAAAAAACATGCTCCCCAATCACTATTAACAATCATATGGTACCTCAATGAACCGAGACAAAATATCTTTGTATTCACCTAGACCGCCGCCTCACGTGGAAGCCTCATGTAGATGCAAAGCTGACTCAAATGAAACTTAAAGCTGCTCAAATCCACTGGCTAATTCGTAGAAACTCTGTGCTACGTCTGGATTGTAAGCTTCTACTCTACAACTCGATTTTGAAACCAATTTGGTGCTACGGTATACAATTATGGGGCACTGCTTCCGCCTTTAACATAGAAAAAATACAACGTCGTCAAAACCAAATTCTGAGAATGATAACTGGTGCTCTTTGGTATATTAAAAACAGCAACATCCACAAGGATCTAGAAGTTCCACTAGTAAAATGCAAAATCTTAAACTATGTGGACAAGTATTTAAATAAGCTGATAGCACATCCAAATCCGTTTGCTAGAAGATCCTTCAAAGATGGAGTCTTATAGGCCTATAAGTTTGTTACCCACAATGTCAAAATTGTTTGAAAAATTGCTTAAAAATTATACCCCTCACATAGTGATAAGGGTATATATCAGTTTGTCATACCGTTTGTAATTTCTTTATTATCCATTTGCGACCCCATAAAGTATATATATTCTGAATCCTTATAGATAGGGAAGTTGATACAGCCATGTTCGTCTTTCTGTCTGTCCGTCTGTTAAAATCAAGTTTTCGGAGTCAAATAAAAAGATACAGACCAGTTATTGGTTTTAAATTGTTAGAAATATCCCGCAGCCGATCGCTATTTACAATCAGAAAAATCGGTTCACTAGTGAGCGAGATATAAGCGAAAACCCAAAACAACCCATTTTTTTTTAGGAAAAAATCCGTGCATATATCCCTATATATCTCAGTAAATATAGTCATTCTTGACACAAAACTTGGCACGGATACTCCTAAAGCAGGGACCTTAATGACGAAAAAAAATTTTTCAGATAGGACCAGGGTAAGTGGTATTTTTCCTACAATTGCACAAATTTGGTGAAATATTTTATGCGCTATATCTCAGAAACTTAAACAGCTATCGACTTGGAATCTTCTACAAAAAGTAATTGAACAATCAGACCTACACTATTAAGAAAAAACTTTTTGAGTGGGGGCAAAAAAAGGGGTAGCTCCCGTCCAAATTAACGATTTGTATGAAATTTTCGATTCGCTATATTTCGGAAACTATAACAGATATCGAAATCAAATGTTCTACAAAAAGCAATTGGATAACAAGGCCTACGCTCCAAAGAAAATATCGAAATCAAATGTTCTACAAAAAGTAATTCGATAACAAGGCATACGCTGCAAAGAAAAAATTTTTTGAGTGGGGCTAAAAAAAGGGGTAGCTCCCATACAAATTAACGATTTGTATGTAATTTTCGATACGCTATATCTCTGAAGCTATAACAGATATCAAAATTAAATGTTCTACAAAAAGTAATTGGACAACAAGGCCTACACTTTAAAGAAACAATTTTTTGAGTGGGGGCAAAAAAAGGGGTAGCTCCCGTCCAAATTAACGATTTGTATGAAATTTTCGATTCGCTCTATCTCGGAAACTATAACAGATATCGAAATCAAATGTTTTACAAAAAGTAATTCGATAACAAGGCATACGCTGCAAAGAAAAAATTTTTTGAGTGGGGGTAAAAAAAGGGGTAGCTCCCATACAAATTAACGATTTGTAAGAAATTTTCGATACGCTATATCTCGGAAACTATTAGAGATATCGAAATCAAATGTTCTACAAAAAGTAATTGGACAACAAGGCCTACACTTTAAAGAAAAAAATTTTTTGAGTGGGGGCAAAAAAAGGGGTAGGTCCCGTACAAATTAACGATTTGTATGAAATTTTCGATATGCTATATTTCGGAAACCATAACAGATATCGAAATCAAATTTTCTACAAAAAGCAATTGGATAACAAGGCCTACGCTCCAAAGAAAATATCGAAATCAAATGTTCTACAAAAAGTAATTCGATAACAAGGCATACTCTGCAAAGAAAAATTTTTTGAGTGGGGCTAAAAAAGGGGTAGCTCCCATACAAATTAACGATTTGTGTGAAATTTTCGATACGCTATATCTCGGAAACTATAAGAGATATCGAAATCAAATGTTCTACAAAAAGTAATTGGACAACAAGGCCTACACTTTAAAGAAAAAATTTTTTGAGTGGGGGCAAAAAAAGGGGTAGCTCCCGTCCAAATGAACGATTTGTATGAAATTTTCGATTCGCTATATCTCGGAAACTATAACAGTAATCGAAATAAAATGTTCTACAAAAAGTAATTCGATAACAAGGCATACGCTGCAAAAAAAAATTTTTTTGAGTGGGGATAAAAAAAGGGGTAGCTCCCATACAAATTAACGATTTGTATGTAATTTTCGATACGCTATATCTCTGAAGCTTTAACAGATATCGAAATTAAATGTTCTACAAAAAGCAATTGCACAACAAGGCCTACGCTTTAAAGAAAAAATTTTTTGAGTGGAGACAAAAAAAGGTGTAGCTCCTATACATATTAACGATTTGTATGAAATTTTCGATACGCTATATCTCGGAAACTATAACAGATATCGAAATCAAATGTTCTAAAAAAAGTAATTTGACATCAGGGGTTACGCTCTGAAGAAAACAATTTTCGGATGGGGGGTGAAGAAAGGGTAGCTTCCATTCAAATCAACAATTTTTATGAAATTTCCGGTACGCTATATCTCGGAAACTATAACAGCTATCCACATCAAATGTTCTACAAAAATTAATTGGACAATAAGGCCTACGCTTCAAAGAAAAAAAATTTTAGGGTAGGGGGTGAAGAAAGGGTAGCTTCCATTCAAATCAACAATTTTTATGGAATTTTCGATTCGCTACATCTCGGAAACTATAACAGCTATCGACTTCGAATATTCTACAAAAAGTAATAATCAAATAATTCATACATTTTGGAAAAAAAGTTGGAGAGGGGCAGGGGCAGAACATCCAATAACACTTAGCAAGTTTTATTAACCTTTTAATATGAATAATGTCAAAAACTTTTAAAACTCTCGACCTCAAACCTTCTTCATCTATTTCTATTATTCATACGAACGTTAAAATTTTGTATAGTTTTATATGAACCTTAAAACTTGCACAAGGTTTTTAATTATATTATTTGCAGTACAAAATTACTCGGCTGGGTATATTTAAAGACCAATGTAAAGGGTATATAAGATTCGGCGCAGCCGAATATAGCGCTTTTGCTTGTTTTTAAACAATTTTTTCATTACAAAACATTTGCTATTAAAAACAGATATATCGTTGTATATATTTTGTATAAAAAATATAATTAGTTTAAAAAAATTTATTTATTGTATATATTAATACCTATATGAATTATAATAGAGAGCTCGTTTATGGGACAGTGTATAGTTATATGATATTATACTATTAGTTTGTTTTAGTATTTATAATAAAAATTTTCATTAAATAAATAAATTAAAAAAAAAACATGCTCCCCAATCACTATTAAGAACCATATGGTGCCTCAATGATCCGAGGCAAAATATCTTTGTATTCACCTAGACCGCCGCCTCACGTGGAAGCCTCATGTAGATGCGAAGCTGACTCAAATGAAACTTAAAGCTGCTCAAATCCACTGGCTAATTCATAGAAACTCTGTGCTACGTCTAGATTGTAAACTTCTACTCTACAACTCGATTTTGAAACCAATTTGGTGCTACGGTATACAATTATGGGGCACTGCTTCCGCTTTTAACATAGAAAAAATACAACGTCGTCAAAACCAAATTCTGAGAATGATAACTGGTGCTCTTTGGTATATTAAAAACAGCAACATCCACAAGGATCTAGAAGTTCCACTAGTAAAATGCAAAATCTTAAACTATGTGGACAAGTATTTAAATAAGCTGATAGCACATCCAAATCCGTTTGCTAGAAGCATCTTGCAACAAAGTGGGCACACCCGTCTAAATAGAAAGGATACTACTGCTCTTGGATGAAACCTTTTAAATAAAATACTTTTATTATGAGAAGTTTAATTTTAGCCTGGTCCTGACTGGCCTAATATTAAACACACTAAGTTTTAAGATTTGAATACTTATTGTTAGTTCCCTTTAACGAAAATTTAATTGTAAAAATATGACAAAAAAAAAGCATTTGCAGACCCAAACAGAGCGTTGCCAGCCAACACTCAACTTGAAGCAACAATAAACCTAACTCGGAAAGAACGCATTTCTTCGCGTAGCTACCCATTTCCGCATCTGAGTTCATAAACCATGAAACAAAAAGCCGTCCCAATGAAGAAAATCTTCTTCACCATTTAGTTCACCAATTCATGTCGTTAAAAGGAAGGGAATTGATCGAAACGGTAATAGGAAATTAAGAATAGTGATTGACTTTCGTGAAGCTAATGATAGATACCCGATGCCAGATATCACGATAATTTTATCGAATTTAGGCATATCAACATTTTTATAACCCTCGATTTAAAATCTTGATTTCAGCGATAACATTTACTGAAGAAGGCAGACACAAGACAGCGTTCAGTGTAAATAATGGCAAATATAAGTTTTGCCGCCCACTTTTCGCAAAGAAACGTGCTCCCCAATCACTTTTAACAACCATATGGTGCCTCAACGAACCGAGACAAAATATCTTGGTATTCACCTAGACCACCGCCTCACATGGAAGCCTCATATAGATGCCAATCTGACTCAAATGAAACTTAAAGCTGCTCAAATCCACTGGCTAATTGGTAGAAACTCTGTGCTACGTCTGGATTGTAAACTTCTACTCCACAACTCGATTTTAGAACCAATTTTGTGCTACGGGATACAATTATGGGGCACAGCTACCGCCTCTAACATAGAAAAAATACAACGTCGTCAAAACAAAATTCTGAGAACGATAACTGGTGCTCCTTGGTAATTAAAAACAGCAACATCCACAAGGATCTAGAAGTTCCACTAGTAAAATGCGAAATCTTATACTATGTGGACAAGTATTTAAATAAGCTGGAAACACATCCACATAGTGGACACTCCCGTCTGAAAAGGAAGGATACTATTGCTCTTAGATGAAGACAACTATTTCTATTATGAGAACTTAAATTTAAGCCTGGTACTGACTGGACTAATATAACACATACCTAGTTTTAATTTTTGAATACTTATTGTTAGTTCGCTTAAGCGAAGATTTAATAGTAAAAATATGAACACAAAAAAAATTTTTTTTTTGGTACATTTCAAAGATTTTACATTTTTGATTAAAAAGGGCCTATGATTGTCAAGATTGATAGCATTATACAAGAATGGTTCTGAGATTACCAGAAAATTTGATGTCCCTGTTTATTTATACAGGAAAAAACAAAACATAACTAATATTTGCTTTGTTTTGTTATTAAAAAAATTGTCTACCCAATACTTTAACTATCATTAGACTGGCTGCCCTAGCCCTAATTCAATTAAATTTCTCTGAGGTTTTAACAGATATAGCATAAAAGCTTTAAACAAAATTACTGAAATATATTTTTCAATTTATATATTTATGAATGTTTATGTTTTATCCCTAACATTCATGTCATTCGTCATGTCATGTCATGTCATTTAAAGATCTCAAAACTTTTTTAATATGCAATAACCTTAAAATATAAGAACACTATATTAACTAGGTCCACTTGTTGTAGAAATTTCAACAACTAAATTAACAAAAAAGATATTGCGTTGGTGGTTTCAAATTAGCTTTCACACCTTGTTTGTCATTCTGCTGTGTTGCTTTCTAACAAAGTTCAATATGTTTTTTTTTTTAATTTTATTTATGTTTCTTGAGTTAACTTTTAATGCCAACTCTCGATTCATGCCAATTTTTCAAAGGTAAAAATTTAAATTTTTATTTAAGGGGTTTTTTATGTATTTTTCATTCTCCTGTCAGCAAAAATTACCATGGGAATGGCGATCATCATAGAATTAAAAGTTTAAAAATAAGTTGACAAATTGATCTTTTTAAAGTTTCATTATAGAAATAAGTTAGTTAGTTAACTTTATTGAGACTTAATTTTTTCATTAAAGTATATTTATTAGAGACCTGCACCAAGTCCTATTCAAGCTAATTCAAGAACCGCATAATTTTCTAATTCTTGTGTTATTGTGCGGTTAAACGGTTTAAGTGCTGAAATGTAGAGTAGCTAAAACAGTTTTTGTGCTGCAGTGTAGAGTAGCTAAGAATAAAGAGTGGTGTCGAGACTGTGGTCGATAAAAAAAATTACTGTGCCTATGGTGTGGCAACAACAACAAAGACTTAAGAGTTATGTTGTTGTTATGTTAACAAATAATAATACACACAATGTTGAGTGGGTACATACACAAGCAAACATATACACAAGCAGGCAAACAATATAAAACTCATGCGTAATTACATTACATTACATACACATGAACATTCAAAATCAACCCCCGTTTTTTATAACTATCACACCAGGAACATCCCGCCAACAGTAAAGTTTCGAGATGAATCTAAATGGAAGTGTGCGATCATGCTGAATTGATGTGCCGTGGTTGTTTGCTTAAATGTGCTTAACTGTGAATATATTTTTCATTTAAGTTAAGTTAAGTAAACAAAAGAGATGGCGAACAATACAACGCAGTACTTAATTTTGTGTGTGCACACGTAAGGTATATGAAATGAATTGAAAATTCGAGATGATGCCTTATTTAGTGTCGTCTTGGGCTGGCCTCTAATATTTATAAATATTTTTCACCTATTTTCTTCGATCTTCTGTTTTAATGCTTTTTCCTATTTATTTAAGTTCAAGATCTTTTCTGGTTTTTATTTTTTCGATATTTCGCCACTACAATGGGAAGCTTCGTCAGGAAAATTTTTTTTTTATTTTTAATAAACAATTCAAAAAAATTATTTAAATATTATTAACAACAATTTCAAAGGAAACGGAAACAGAAATATTTTGACATACTAGTACACACATTAAACAAATTATCTAACTAACAAAAATTGAAAACATACATATAGTATAAAAACATTACATAATTGTGAGGAAATTAATTAAACTAATATTCAAATCTTATTTACTAAAAGTCTATAATTTTGGGCTACATTAGCTGTGTCTGTTTTATAATTAATTCGTTGTGTAGATGGAAGTTTTATAATTTGTAACATTTCTAACGTATACCTTCGTTTATAGTTGTTCTCTATATTCAAAATTGAAGTGTTTTTAAAATCTGGATAATGATCTGAATTAGTGCAATGTAATGATAATGCTGTTTTTTGTGTTGTGGTACTGTCTCTATATTTCTGATCTGATTTATGTCCAGCAATTCTGGTTTTTAGTTTATTTTTTGTTGTACCTACATATACCTTATTACAATTGTCATTTTCACTACCCTTACATGGTATCTTATATACTAAATTGGACATTTCAAATTTATCTATTTTATCCTTCATCTTGCTAAAATATTTATCTAACGTGTTATATGTTTTATGTGCCATTTTGTATTTCCTATTATCATAAATTGTCGAGTTTTCTAATCTTTCAGATAAAAGAGGAACATAAGTAAGTGATTTATAGACCTTAGGTTCAGTTTGCGTTTCCCTGTTCAAATTAGTCCGGTTTCTATATTGTCTTATCAACCTACAAACTAGTGCAATTGGAAAATCATTGTCAATCAAAATATTTTTAACCTTCTCTATATTCTTCCTATGAAATTCTATATTACTAATCTTCGAAACTTTTTCAATTAAATTCCGTGCTGTATTAATAATAACTCTCTTAGGATGTTTCGAATGATAATTAATAATTCTTCCCGATGACGTTGGCTTCTGATATTAATCTTTTAATAAATTTTCACCCCTTCTTATAACTAATGTATCCAAATATGGAATCCTAGAATCACATTCCTTTTCAATAGTAAATTTTATATCCCCATGGAACGAATTAAAAACCATTAAAACATTATCATTCAAATGACTCGGAACTATACAAAATAAGTCATCCACATATTTCGTTATAATCTTCGGTTTTACATCTAATCTATCAACACAGTAATCTAATAATTTCTCCATAACAATATCTGCTACTATCGGAGGTGCTGGAGATCCCATTGGAAGTCCTTTCCGTTGTATATATATTTTATCGTCATATTTGAAATACCTATTATCAAGTAAACAGAATCTAAGAATGCGAAGAAAAAGATCCTTATTTATATCTGTATAACTTTCTATCATATCCCATTTCTCCTCAATAATACTTAGTGCCATTTCCACTGGTACATTTGGAAATAAAGATACTACATCAAGTGAAACAAATTTTTCATTATCCTGTATCTTTATATTCTCTATCCTTTCCCTAAATTGTAAAGAATCTCTCACATTATATCTAGAATTCTCAGTTAATTTCCTAAGAATATTCGCAATATATTTACACAGTTCATATGATGGTGAATTCACATATGAACAAATTGGCCTTAAAGGAAAATGTTCCTTATGTATCTTCGGTACCCCATACAACCTTGGGGCCGTAGATACATTCGTTTTAAGCCTGTTTCTTTCAATTGGTGTAATAACCTCCAATTTAAACAGTTCTTCTATCAAACTATTATTGGTTATCTGTAATGTGTTCGTCGGATCTTTATTAGACAATTGGTATGTGGTAATATCACCCACAATGTCCATCATCCTAGAGTCATAGTTACATCTATTCATTGCAACAGTCGTATTCCCCTTATCTGCATTCAAAATAAGAAAATTTTTATTTTTCCAGTAAGAAGAGAAAATTTGCCAATTTTAAAAGTTATAGCGGATGGGGAGGACTTTATACAGACAGTAACTGATAAAGAAGATCAAGAGACAGCTAGGAATAAATTCACAAACATTGTTGATGACCATTTAAATAGGGAACGTTTGACAAATAGGGATAAATTCGTTTTATAAAAAGTGAACATAACTGAAAAGTTTTTGAGGAAAAATAAAAATTTACTTATTTTGAATGCAGATAAGGGGAATACGACTGTTGCAATGAATAGATGTAACTATGACTCAAGGATGATGGACATTGTGGGTGATATTACCACATACCAATTGTCTAATAAAGATCCGACGAACACATTACAGATAACCAATAATAGTTTAATAGAAGAACTGTTTAAATTGGAGGTTATTACACCAATTGAAAGAAACAGGCTTAAAACGAATGTATCTACGGCACCAAGGTTGTATGGGGTACCGAAGATACATAAGGAACATTTTCCTTTAAGGCCAATTTGTTCATATGTGAATTCACCATCATATGAACTGTGTAAATATATTGCGAATATTCTTAGGAAATTAACTGAGAATTCTAGATATAATGTGAGAGATTCTTTACAATTTAGGGAAAGGATAGAGAATATAAAGATACAGGATAATGAAAAATTAGTTTCACTTGATGTAGTATCTTTATTTCCAAATGTACCAGTGGAAATGGCACTAAGTATTATTGAGGAGAAATGGGATATGATAGAAAGTTATACAGATATAAATAAGGATCTTTTTCTTCGCATTCTTAGATTCTGTTTACTTGATAAAAGGTATTTCAAATATGACGATAAAATATATATACAACGAAAAGGACCTCCAATGGGATCTCCAGCACCTCCGATAGTAGCAGATATTGTTATGGAGAAATTATTAGATTACTGTGTTGATAGATTAGATGTAAAACCGAAGATTATAACGAAATATGTGGATGACTTATTTTGTATTGTTCCGAGTCATTTGATTGATAATGTTTTAATGGTTTTTAATTCGTTCCATGGGGATATAAAATTTACTATTGAAAAGAAATGTGATTCTAGGATTCCATATTTGGATACATTAGTTATAAGAAGGGGTGAAAATTTATTAATAGATTGGTATCAGAAGCCAACGTCATCGGGAAGAATTATTGATTATCATTCGAAACATCCTAAGAGAGTTATTATTAATACAGCACGGAATTTAATTGAAAAAGTTTCGAAGATTAGTAATATAGAATTTCATAGGAAGAATACGGAGAAGGTTAAAAATATTTTGATTGACAATGATTTTCCAATTGCACTAGTTTGAAGGTTGATAAGACAATATAGAAACCGGACTAATTTGAACAGGGAAACGCAAACTGAACCTAAGGTCTATAAATCACTTACTTATGTTCCTCTTTTATCTGAAAGATTAGAAAACTCGACAATTTATGATAATAGGAAATACAAAATGGCACATAAAACATATAACACGTTAGATAAATATTTTAGCAAGATGAAGGATAAAATAGATAAATTTGAAATGTCCAATTTAGTACATAAGATACCATGTAAGGGTAGTGAAAATGACAATTGTAATAAGGTATATGTAGGTACAACAAAAAATAAACTAAAAACCAGAATTGCTAGACATAAATCAGATCAGAAATATAGAGACAGTACCACAACACAAAAAACAGCATTATCATTACATTGCACTAATTCAGATCATTATCCAGATTTTAAAAACACTTCAATTTTGAATATAGAGAACAACTATAAACGAAGGTATACGTTAGAAATGTTACAAATTATAAAACTTCCATCTACACAACAAATTAATTATAAAACAGACACAGCTAATGTAGCCCAAAATTATAGACTTTTAGTTAATAAGTTTTGAATATTAGTTTAATTAATTTCCTCACAATTATGTAATCTTTTTATACTATATGTATGTTTTCAATTTTTGTTAGTTAGATAATTTGTTTAATGTATGTACTAGTACGTCAAAATATTTCTATTTCCGTTTCCTTTGAAATTGTTGTTAATAATATTTAAATAATTTTTTTGAATTGTTTATTAAAAATAAAAAAAAATTTTCCTGACGAAGCTTCCCATTGTGGTGGCGAAATATCGAAAAAATAAAAAACAGAAAAGATCTTGAGCTTAAATAAATAGGAAAAAGTATATTTATAAATATTAAATTAAAATAAGAACACTACAACTATATTGCATTATTTTAATTACATAAGTTGTTAATAATGACAATGCTACTAGGCCATTCTAATTATGAAAGATTAATTATTTAAATTTTTAAGTTTCACTAATAAGAAAAAACAATACTTGCTCCCGGCATTTACCCTCAATTACTAGTAGAGTAATATCTACTTTTAATAAACTTAAAGCTAATAAAAAAAACCTCAAAATAAGAACCAAGAACCTCTAAAAGAAATAAACACAAAAAACTAAAAAATAAAAACAAAAAAAAATTATAAATAAATATTACCCCCTTTGTACAGCAGGAGTTGTACGTAAGTAGAAGTTCTGACTAGGAATTACAATGAGTGGTTCCTGTAAAACTCCTATCGGTGAAAGATAGTTTGTATTGAACCAACTAAATTCTTGCTCAGATGATAAAATATCTTGTATAACACAACACTACCTTCAAAACACCGCCTTCAACAAAACGCCTTATTAAGTCAAGAGCATAAATGGAAATTGATCGTATATAAATTGATTTAAAAATTTTTTGTTACAAGATATGAATTTTTTTCCAATGGACTTACGTATAATATGGCACTTAAATATTAAAATTTTTTTTATCATAGTCTTCGAAATGCTAAACCATATTGGAAATGCATATAGAAGTATTGGTTTTATACTTACCTTATACAAAAGTAATTTTGTCTGCACTAGCATAGATTTACTATTAAAAAGTCTTGAGAAAGCACCTTTAACCCGATTGACCTTCTCCAAATTTAAAGCTGCGTGTTTTGTTAACTTAACAAGTTTGTTAAAGTGCACTCCAAGATATTTTATGTTATCTTTAAAAGTTATTTTGGAATCATTTAAAACCAATTTTAATTTTTTGCTCTCAGGAGCAACGGTGTATTTGCACTTCCCAGAAGCATAAATTTTTATTGCCCAATTAGAAAAATATTTATAAACACGTTTGAGATGCATCGAAACTCTTTGGAGTGCCTTTTTTTGTGTCTCGTTATGCGCATTAAGAAGCGAATCATCGGCATGAAGTATACCTTTGTATTCACTAAATGCATAAATGAGGTGCCAACACGGATTATGTTACCACAAGAAGATGATAAATTATTAATTTAAACACAAAATTTTTTGCCATCGAAAAAGCCTCGAAGAAGTTTTACTGTTGCATCATCAAAACCAAGTCTTATCATATTAAATAAAATGGCATTATGGAAGGCTGTATTAAAAGCTTCTTCCATTTCAAGTGACACTGCTACAATGCACTGACTTTTTCTCAAATTTTGTGCAACATCGGCATGGAAATTCAAAAGAGCATGAGCAGTAGAATAATTTTTTTGGAAGCCATACTGTTTCTGAGGAATATTTGAATCATTCAGACTAATATCCATTTTATCACCCATTATTTTCTCAAATAACTTTCCTACGTTAGAAAGTAAGGAAATTGGCCTAAAGCTGTTAACATCGTTATTACCTTTTTGTTAATAGAAATAAGCTTAAACAACTTATTGTGAAGAAAAGAGTATGTGTTTACTGGCCGACTGGGGTCATATTTAAAAAAAGTTACCATAGTTCAGTTAAAATAAAAACAAGTAAGAGCGCTATATTCAGCTGTGCCGAATCTTATATACCCTTCACATTGACCTTTCGCAATCTCTAACTTTTTTTTATTTTTAACCATTTTTTTACTTATGAAATATTTCTAATTTTTAAATAGGGGTCGGTGTCATTTTTTAAAGCTCCACAGGTGACGGGAAAGTTGTAGGGGCTTTTATCCTAATTTTTAAAAATTTTGTATGACAACCCCATTACGGCGTGGTAAGTATATTCCAGGAACATGTTTGGGAGGGCAAACTAATGGGGGTCGGTTGTACACTCTATTGCTCTAAGGTCAACCCTGAGGAAGTTGTGGCATTTCCATATCATTTATTGTAAATTTTGTATAGCAACCCCCTTAGAGCGTGGAGATAGGGGGTAAGTATGTTCTAGGAATATGTTTGGGAGGGAAAACTAATGGGGGTCGGTCGTACACTTTATTGCTCTAAGGCTAACTCTGAAGAAGTTGTGGGCATTTGCATATCATTTTTGAAAATTTTGTATGGCAACCCCCTTAGGGCGCGGAGATAGGGGGTAAGTATATTCTAGGAATATGTTTGGGAGGGAAAACAAATGGGGGTTGGTCGTACACTTTATTGCTCTAAGGCTAACTCTAAAGAAGTTGTAGGCATTTTCATATCATTTTTGTAAATTTTGTATGGCAGCCCCTTAGGGCGTGGTGATAGGGGGTAAGTTTATTTGAGGAATATGTTTGGGAGGGAAAGCTAATGGGGGTCGGTCGTACACTTAATTGCTCTAAGGCCAACTTTGAAGAAGTTGTGGGCATTTTCATATCATTTTTGTAAATTTTGTATTGCAACTCCCTTAGGGCGTGGTGATAGAGGGTAAGTATGTTCTAGGAATATGTTTGGGAGAAGAATCTAATAGGGGTCGGTCGTACTCTTAATTGCTCTAAGGCCAACTTTGAAGAAGTTGTGGGCATTTTCATATCATTTTTGTAAATTTTGTATTGCAACTCCCTTAGGGCGTGGTGATAGAAGGTAAGTATGTTCTAGGAATATGTTTGGGAGAAGAAACTAATAGAGGGTCGGTCGTACACTTAATTGCTCTAAGCCTAACTCTGAAGAAGTTGTGGGCATTTGCATATCATTTTTGTAAATTTTGTATGGCAACCCCCTCAGGGCGTGGAGATAGAGGGTAAGTATATTCTAGGACCATGTTTGGGAGGGAAAACTAATGGGGGTCGGTCGTACACTCTATTGCTCTAAGGCTAACTCTGAAGAAGTTGTGGGCATTTGCATATCATTTTTGTAAATTTTGTATGGCAACCCCCTTAGGGCGTGGAGATAGGGGGTTAGTATATTCTAGGACCATGTTTGGGAATAGAAATTAATGGGGGTCGGTTATACACTTTATTGCTCTAAAGTCAACTCTAAAGAAGTTGTGGGCATTTTCATATCATTTTTGTAAATTTTGTATGGCAACCCCCTCAGGGTGTGGAGATAGGGGGTAAGTATATTCTAGGACCATGTTTGGGAGAAGAAATTAATTGGGGTCGGTTGTACACTTTATTGCTCTAAGGTCAACTCTAAAGAAGTTGTGGGCATTTTCATATCATTTTTGTAAATTTTGTATTGCAACCCCCTTAGGGCGCGGAGATAGGGGGTAAGTATGTTCTAAGAATATGTTTGGGAGAAGAAATTAATGGGGGTCGGTTGTACACTTTATTGCTCTAAGGTCAACTCTAAAGAAGTTGTGGGCATTTTCATATCATTTTTGTAAATTTTGTATTGCAACCCCCTTAGGGCGCGGAGATAGGGGGTAAGTATGTTCTAAGAATATGTTTGGGAGAAGAAATTAATGGGGGTCGGTTGTACACTTTATTGCTCTAAGGTCAACTCTAAAGAAGTTGTGGGCATTTTCATATCATTTTTGTAAATTTTGTATTGCAACCCCCTTAGGGCGCGGAGATAGGGGGTAAGTATGTTCTAAGAATATGTTTGGGAGAAGAAATTAATGGGGGTCGGTTGTACACTTTATTGCTCTAAGGTCAACTCTAAAGAAGTTGTGGGCATTTTCATATCATTTTTGTTAATTTTGTATTGCAACCCCCTTAGGGCGCGGAGATAGGGGGTAAGTATGTTCTAAGAATATGTTTGGGAGAAGAAATTAATGGGGGTCGGTTGTACACTTTATTGCTCTAAGGTCAACCCTGAGGAAGTTGTGGCATTTCCATATCATTTATTGTAAATTTTGTATGGCAACCCCCTTAGAGCGTGGAGATAGGGGGTAAGTATGTTCTAGGAATATGTTTGGGAGGGAAAACTAATGGGGGTCGGTCGTACACTTTATTGCTCTAAGGCTAACTCTGAAGAAGTTGTGGGCATTTGCATATCATTTTTATAAATTTTGTATGGCAACCCCCTTAGGGCGCGGAGATAGGGGGTAAGTATATTCTAGGAATATGTTTGGGAGGGAAAACAAATGGGGGTTGGTCGTACACTTTATTGCTCTAAGGCTAACTCTAAAGAAGTTGTAGGCATTTTCATATCATTTTTGTAAATTTTGTATGGCAGCCCCCTTAGGGCGTGGTGATAGGGGGTAAGTTTATTTGAGGAATATGTTTGGGAGGGAAAGCTAATGGGGGTCGGTCGTACACTTAATTGCTCTAAGGCCAACTTTGAAGAAGTTGTGGGCATTTTCATATCATTTTTGTAAATTTTGTATTGCAACTCCCTTAGGGCGTGGTGATAGAGGGTAAGTATGTTCTAGGAATATGTTTGGGAGAATAATCTAATAGGGGTCGGTCGTACTCTTAATTGCTCTAAGGCCAACTTTGAAGAAGTTGTGGGCATTTTCATATCATTTTTGTAAATTTTGTATTGCAACTCCCTTAGGGCGTGGTGATAGAAGGTAAGTATGTTCTAGGAATATGTTTGGGAGAAGAAACTAATAGAGGGTCGGTCGTACACTTAATTGCTCTAAGCCTAACTCTGAAGAAGTTGTGGGCATTTGCATATCATTTTTGTAAATTTTGTATGGCAACCCCCTCAGGGCGTGGAGATAGAGGGTAAGTATATTCTAGGACCATGTTTGGGAGGGAAAACTAATGGGGGTCGGTCGTACACTCTATTGCTCTAAGGCTAACTCTGAAGAAGTTGTGGGCATTTGCATATCATTTTTGTAAATTTTGTATGGCAACCCCCTTAGGGCGTGGAGATAGGGGGTTAGTATATTCTAGGACCATGTTTGGGAATAGAAATTAATGGGGGTCGGTTATACACTTTATTGCTCTAAAGTCAACTCTAAAGAAGTTGTGGGCATTTTCATATCATTTTTGTAAACTTTGTATGGCAACCCCCTCAGGGTGTGGAGATAGGGGGTAAGTATATTCTAGGACCATGTTTGGGAGAAGAAATTAATTGGGGTCGGTTGTACACTTTATTGCTCTAAGGTCAACTCTAAAGAAGTTGTGGGCATTTTCATATCATTTTTGTAAATTTTGTATTGCAACCCCCTTAGGGCGCGGAGATAGGGGGTAAGTATGTTCTAAGAATATGTTTGGGAGAAGAAATTAATGGGGGTCGGTTGTACACTTTATTGCTCTAAGGTCAACTCTAAAGAAGTTGTGGGCATTTTCATATCATTTTTGTAAATTTTGTATTGCAACCCCCTTAGGGCGCGGAGATAGGGGGTAAGTATGTTCTAAGAATATGTTTGGGAGAAGAAATTAATGGGGGTCGGTTGTACACTTTATTGCTCTAAGGTCAACTCTAAAGAAGTTGTGGGCATTTTTATATCATTTTTGTAAATTTTGTATTGCAACCCCCTTAGGGCGCGGAGATAGGGGGTAAGTATGTTCTAAGAATATGTTTGGGAGAAGAAATTAATGGGGGTCGGTTGTACACTTTATTGCTCTAAGGTCAACTCTAAAGAAGTTGTGGGCATTTTCATATCATTTTTGTTTATTTTGTATTGCAACCCCCTTAGGGCGCGGAGATAGGGGGTAAGTATGTTCTAAGAATATGTTTGGGAGAAGAAATTAATGGGGGTCGGTTGTACACTTTATTGCTCTAAGGTCAACTCTAAAGAAGTTGTGGGCATTTTCATATCATTTTTGTTAATTTTGTATTGCAACCCCCTTAGGGCGCGGAGATAGGGGGTAAGTATGTTCTAGGAATATGTTTGGGAGGGAAAACTAATGGGGGTCGGTCGTACACTCTATTGCTCTAAGGTCAACTCTAAAGAAGTTGTGGGCATTTTCATATCATTTTTGTAAATTTTGTATGGCAGCCCCCTAAGGGCGTGGAGATAGGGGGTAAGTATATTCTAGGACCATGTTTGGGAGGGAAAACTAATGGGGGTCGGTCGTACACTCTATTGCTCTTAGGCTAACTGTAAAGAAGTTGTGGGCATTTGCATATCATTTTTGTAAATTTTGTATGGCAACCCCCTTAGGGCGCGGAGATAGGGGGTAAGTAAGTTCTAGTAATATGTTTGGGAGAAGAAATTAATGGGGGTCCTTCGTACACCTTATTGCTCTAAGGCCAGCTCTAAAGAAGTTGTGGGCATTTTCATATCATTTTTTAAATTTTGTATGGCAACCGCCTCAGGGCGTGGAGATAGGGGGTAAGTATATTCTAGGAATATGTTTGGGAGAAGAAATTAATGGGTGTCGGTCGTACACTTTATTGCTCTAAGGCCAACTTTGAAGAAGTTGTGGGATTTTTACATCATTGTTGTAAATTTTTAAGGCAACCCCCTAGGGCGTGGAGATAGGAGGTAAGTATGCTCTAGGAATACGTTTGGGAGGAAAAACTAATGGGGGTCTGTGATGCATTTTTTTCCTCTACGGGCGACTCCGGGGAATCGTAGTGGTTTTTACCTTATTCTTAAAAATTTTGTATGGCAACCATGTCAGGGGCTGGAGATAGAGAGTAAAAATGCTCCTCAAAAATGTTTGGATGGATAAAATAATTCGGGTCGGTCTTACATTTTACCTTTGTAGGAGAACCCTGGAAGCCGTAGGAGCGATTTTAAAAATGTTTAAATTAAGCTTTGTATGGCAACGCTGTTATATGTAAAAATACTAATACTAATAAAATTTTTGCTTTGGGTGTGTTTCAATAATATCAACATGACTGATTCTGTTTTTTTTCTTTTTTTGTTGTTTTTATACCCTTCACATAGTGATAAGGGTATATATCACTTTGTCATTCCGTTTGTAATTTCTTTATTATTCATTTGCGACCCCATAAAGTATATATATTCTGGATCCTTATAGATAGGGAAGTTGATATAGCTATGTCCGTCTGTCCATCTGTTGAAATCAAGTTTTCGGAGTCAAATAAAAAGATACAGACCAGTTAATGGTGTCAAACTACATATTTGAAATATCCTGGAGACAATCGCTATTTAAAATCAGCAAAATCGGTTCACTATTGACCTAGATACAAGCGAAAACCCAAAGTAACCTCGGAAACTATAACAAATATCGGCTTAAAATGTTCTACAAAAAGTAGTTTTACACTAAGACCTACACTTTAAAGAAAAAATTTTTTGGGTGGGGCAGAACAAAGGGTAGCTCCTATACAAATTAACAATTTTTATCAAATATTCGATACGCTATATCTCGGAAACTATAACAGATATCGAAATCAAATGTTCTACAAAAAGTAATTGGACGACAACGCCTACGCTTAAAAGAAAAAATTTTTTGAGTGGGGGCAGAAAAAGGGGTTGCTCCCATACAAATTAACGATTTTTATAAAATTTTCGACCCGCTATATCTCGGAAACTATTACAGCTATCGACATTAAATTTTCTACAAAAAGTAATTGGACAGCAAGGCCTACGCTTTGAAGGAAATTTTTTTTGGGTAGGGGCATGGAAAGGGTTAGCACCCATACAAATTAACAATTTTTATGAAATTTTCGATACGCTACTTCTGGAAAACTGTTACAGCTATCGACTTTAAATATTCTACAAAAATCAAATAACTCATACATTTTGGTTAAAAAAATGGAGAGGAGCAGGGGGACCAGAATATCCCATAACATTTCACAACTTTTATTAACCTTTAAGCACGAATAATGTCCTTTAAGCACGAATAATGTCGAAAACTTTAAAAACTCTCGACCTAAAACCTTGTTCATCTTTTTCTATTATTCATACGAACATTAAAATTTTGTAAAGTTTTCTATGGACTTTTAAGCTTGCAAAAGGTATTTTTATTATATTATTTGCAGTACAAAATAACTCGGCTGGGTATATTAAAACACCAATGTGAAGGGTATATAAGATTTGGCACAGCCGAATATAGCGCTCTTACTTGTTTTATTATTACATGCAAAAGTATGTTCTTTTTTTGTTGTTGTAGACTCAAAAAAACATGGTTGGCTTGTTTTTTTGCTTATATCTCGGTCATTTATCGGGCGATTTTGCTGAATTTCAATACCAATTTTCTCGCGACTACTTGTGACAGTTTTATGCCACATTCGGGTCTATGCAATATCGGGGGGCTTTAGAAAGTTGATTTCAACCATAACACGGACAGACGGACATCGCTAAATCGGCTTCCCTATCTATAAGGATCCAGAATATATACTTTATGGGGTCCCAAATGGATAAAAAAGGAATTACAAACGGAATGACAAACTTATATATGCCCTTATCACTTATGTGAAGGGTATAAAAATTGATGAGCACCTATGATAATTGAGTAGCTATAATTAAAATAAATTCACTAACCCATTCAAAATACGTTTCTTTGCAAAAAAAAATCTAGACCGAAAATTACTTTTAAATTTGCCCAAAGTCTACTCAACATTGCGTCTAAAAGACTGAAAAAAAATTTGTTTGCCTCGGGCCGTTTTACGTCAACTGTCCATATACCATAGGGGTATTTGGCCATTCTAGCCGGACATTACTTTTTTTTTACAATAATGCTTCTTAAATTAAAAAAAAATTAAAATTACTGAGTGCTCCTAGATTGATGAAGCTTAGCAGAAACATGTATTGTATTCATAGGCATTTAAGGATTATAAAATAATAAAAATCGAACCAAGGGGGAAAAGTTTCCCTAAGAAGAACTAATACCACCTCTTTTTTAAGTTTTCAATACTATTGTTAGGCAAATGCAACTTTAAACGTAAGAGAAAGCTAAAAAATCTACACCTGGACAATGTCGTCCTCTCCCCTTTCGTGGGTGGCGGCATAAAGTAAAATTTGCAGAAATAATGTATATAATGAAAAAATGGATAACTTACGCCAAAACACCCTAAAAAAGAAAAATTTTAAGCTTTAATGGGTAGGGGAAGAAATGTCCCCACACCCCACCCCCCGAAACGGCCCTGTACAAAATTTTTTTTTATATTTTGCTAATTTTTTACAAAAAAAAATATTTTTTAGCTTTTTTGTCTCTTTTTTTGTAATTTAATGTATTAAATTTATCTGAAAATAAGTAATTTATATATAACAATAACTTATTTACAGAAGTAACAAGTAATTTAAAGTACTAAAACAAAAATTAAAAACGTTTGGCACTACGAACAGAAGTGCTACTGTTCTTCTTCGTCTGTTTCTTCAAAGGCCTCTTCTGAATTTTAAATCCTCTTCAAACTCAGGGACATGGGGAAGCATTCAAGAAACTGCTTCTTTCGTAAAGGGCAATGACTTATTTTTTGAAACTGGTCTTATGCTAGTAATCAGTGGGTTAGAACTGAGCAAAAGTATATTAATAATATCTACGTTACACTAAACTCTTGAAAATTTTCTTGCAAAATTTTGCCTGTAAATTTGAAAATGTTTTCTGATAACAGCCCAATAGGCAATTGATCCATGCATTCAAATCCTGTGCATTGTATATTAAAAAATTTTCTGAAACTGTATGAACATTGTTTCCCCGCTGACATGTCGCCATCTTCATGACATTTTGAAAGTTCACACAATTTTCCACCTAAAAATCGCAATTTCTTTTTAAAAAATGTATCTCTACATTCCCTTACTATTTGTAATAACTGTAATCCTGTATAAACTTTTTCCATTTTGCTCTTGTAGTTTCAAAAGGTTCTGAAAACCATTTCGTCTAATAACCACAATATAGATACACCAAAAAAAATTGGTATTTGAAGCACAGATTTTTTCCCTTCAAAAAATAATTTCGTTTTAACAATTTTCAAAGGTTTTTAAGGCAGGTTCAATTACACTGTGTGTAATTTTTTAAGTCATGGAAAAATAACCATATACAAACACCACTACGTGAAAGAAGACCAAAAAAAAACACCCGTGTTTCCCAGTTTTGCCCAAAGTCATGCACTTTTTTTTTTATGGGCCCCCAAAGATTGGGGGCCTTGGTGTCATTTTTGCAAAAAGTGATATTTTCCCAGGCTTATATCTTGCAAACCGTTCGAAATTTTAATTTACTCTTTGAGGCATAGTTATAGCCCTTTTTATAAAGAAAAAAAATTGTGAACATAAAAAATTAAATAAAGAGTCATTTTAGATCAAAATCGCAAAAAACTTTAAATAGTTCGAATTTTTTTTACCTTTTTCCCCCTGTTCATTTAGACTTCCGGATGAATGCAGTGTTATGCAGGCTGAATTGTCGGCGATATCCAAGGCGGCTAGCTGGTTGCGGTATTACAAGATATTTGGCAGGAATATCAGAATCTTCACTGACAGCTGTGCTGCCATCAGGTCAATTACTGATGTATATTCAACATCACAACTGGTCCGTGAATGCCGGGCATCCTTAAACTGGATGGCGATGCATTCTGAAATCACCTTGGCGTGGGTGAGGGGACACGGGACCAATACGGGTAACTGTGCTGCTGATGCACTTGATAGAAATGGTGCCAGATTGGATGATCGGGCAATTGACCACTTTTGTGGCATCCCCCTTTCCTCTTGCAAATTCCGCGTGGATGAATAATTTCGGGGAATTGCAGGGGCTAGATGGTCTGACGAACCCAGGTGTGAAATTACTCGGATAACCTAGCCGAGGATGGATCCGGGCCGTTTGAGGTCCCTCCTTGATTTGGATAGGAGAAGGATAAGGGCCACTTTGGCCACAATCACCGGCCACTGCCGATTTGGCACCCATGCCGAAAGATTGGGATTGCCTTAGAATGACTTCTGTAGAAGCTGTCAAGACGAAGAGGAGACCGATAGCGTAAAGCACCTCTTATGTTTTTGTCTGGCACTGGAGGACATTCGGATCAGGCACTTCGGTATCGGTAAACTGAATGGCCTGTCGGACGCAGCCAACATTGGCATAAACAACTTGGCTTCCTTTATTAGGGATAGCGGTTGGTTTGGGGACAGCGGCCAGTATGGGACGACTACCGCTGACCACACATGATAACTTTCCTTCTAACTCTCTATTGATCTAATCTAATTTATCTTTTTCTTCTTCTCTTCTCTTCCCCAGGTATCACAAAGGGACCGAGGAAACGGACCCAAGTGGGCTGCACAATTATTACTTCAACACTTCCGCAGCTGCCTGTTCAACCTAACCTAACCCGCTGTTCAGGTCTATAGGTAGCAAACCGCTCAAAATTCAAGAAAACAATCAACTACAAAAATTTACCTAATATCCCAATAAACAACTTTTTAGAACATATAAACTTCCTAGGAATGATACTTAAAAATGTTTAGGTAGCGCTTAGGTAGCCGCAAAAGTTAAAAATTTCATTTGTTTTTTTATTTTCTTTAACAAAAAAGTTGTAAAAAAAATATTCGTATTATGTTTATAATATTGATGGCCCTTGTCTTACAAATCGCACTCTCTTAAGATGAGGATAAAAATCGTCGTGCGAATCTGACTCTGATTCAAACTATATGGTTCACACGCACGTTGCTTCCAGACTGCCCTCCATCATCAGCTTTTTCTTCTTCATATACCCTATTAATCCCAATTACAAAAAAAAAAGAATTTTGGAAAGCCGCCCTTAATGATAATCCCTTGAAAAATATTGATGACCTTCAAATAACAGCAAATCTTCCATTTATTTTCGTAGGCTTTCGGTTCGACACTTGCAACAACACTGCTTTTAAGCTTGAAACATAATCATCAATAAATAATCTCCGCTCACTAGCGATGTATTTCATTCCCATTTTTACCATCAAAGCTTTTATATAGTTGCAGCAAGCGAACGAATTTTCATCATTTAGAGTGTAGAAGGTCTGAAATTCAGCTTGCCGTTTGCGGTACGCGGTAGCATTAACACTAGCATGTGTAAGTTTTCTTTGCTTAAAAACACAGTCCAAAATATGGCAAGTCGCTGCGATAGTCCCAATATGGCCATAATGAAATCTTTTTTCATTTGTTGTATTAGTTGTGGTCCATCTCTTTCCTGTTGGGGCTCATAATCGGTATCAAATCGATATTGATAGGTAACACCACTTGCTGTAGTCATTTCTGTAAATTCTGTCCTACGATCTGGAGTTGGCGTCCTTGGAAATACAAAATTTTCAGGCGCAAGCACTGGAAGTGTGGCATTTATAATTGCTTTATAAGTTTTGTTTTGTTCCTTCTATGGCGAGCAGCCAGACGAATTAAAAAGGCCCGTTATCGCAGAACCTCCACTGCGTAATCTGAGAGGATCCTGGGCTATTAATGACAAAGAAAAATGCGATCTGTTTGCAGTTCACTTAAGGAACGTGTTCACTCCCAATACATGCACTGTCGTGGGGGAATTACCGCCTATTGTTGCTAGACTTCCTATGGAAATACGTTTCCGATTTTCAGATGTTGTAAAGGCTATCGTTAACCTAAATGATAAAAAGGCTCCTGGCGTTGACAAAATAAGTAACAAAATGCTTTTAGAACTACCTTTTATTGCTAAAAGAATTATTCTTTTTATTTTTAATGCCCTAATTCGGCTTGAACATTTCCCGCCAATATGGAAAGTTGCCTTAGTTAAGATGATTTCTAAGCCTGGTAAGGATCCTTCGAAGGTGGAGTCGTATAGGCCTATAAGTTTGTTACCAACTTTGTCAAAATTGTTCGAAAAGCTCTTTAAAAATAAGCTGACTCCTATCATGAATGAAAACAATTGCATTTCAGATCACCAATTTGGCTTTAGAAGTCAACATAGCACAATCGAACAAACTCACAGACTGGTGCAGGTTATAAGAAAAACATTTGAGGAAAAGAAGTACTGCTCCACACTTTTTATTGATGTCTCTCAAGCTTTCGATAAAGTATGGCACGAAGGCCTATTAAACAAACTAAAGCTAAACCTTCCAGCTAATATTTTTAATCTTTTAGAAAAGTATATAACCGGTCGACAATTTATGATCAAAGAGGGAAATCAAATAAGTTTTTCTCAACCAATTGGGGCTGGTGTACCTCAAGGGAGTATACTAGGTCCAATTTACACGGCAGATATTCCAACCAACTGTTTTACGCGTACGTTTACATTTGCTGCTGATACCGCTTTTCTCAGTATTCATAAAGACCCTAAAGAGGCTTCGTGCCAACTGCAACAACACATAACCCAAGTAGAGAAATGGGCAAAATTATGGGGAATAAAAATTAATGAGCAAAAATGTACTCATGTAACTTTTACTTTACGCAAAGAAACGTGCTCTCCAATCCTTATTAACAACCATATGGTGCCTCAACGATTTGAGACGAAATACCTAGGCATTCACCTGGATCGTCGCATTACATGGAAGTCCCACATAGATGCGAAGTTGACGCAAATGAAACTTAAAGCTACACAAATCCATTGGCTAATCTGCAGAAACTCTGTACTTCGTCTTGAATGTAAACTTCTACTCTACAAATCGATTTTGATCCCAATTTGGTGCTACGGTATACAATTATGGGGCACTGCTTCCTCCTCTAACATAGAAAAAATTCAACGCCGTCAAAACAAAATCCTAAGAATGATAACTGGTGCTCCTTGGTATGTTAAAAACAGCAACATCCACAAGGATCTAGAAGTTCCACTAGTAAAAAGCGAAATCCTGAACTATGTGGACAAGTATTTAAATAAGCTGGAAACTCACCCAAATCCACTCGCTCGAAACATCCTGCAACATAGTGGACACACCCGTCTGAAAAGGAGGGATACTATTGCGCTTATATGAAGCTTGTTAATTAATATGAGAACTTAAATTTTAGTCTGGCACTGGCTGGACTAATATGAACTACCTAGTTTTAGGATTTGAATACTTATTGTTAGTTCGCCACAGGCGAAGATTCAATAATTAAAGAAATATGAAAAAAAAAGTTTTGTTCTTCTCAGCATGTTGATTTATACAAGATGTGTAAGTAACGCATGCATAGCAACTGGTTGCATAATGATAAAATGTATACTTGATAAAAAATTTTTTTTTTTTGTTATTATATTTATACCTGTACAACAGCTTTTTTCTGCACATAACTCTTAAAATATTTGTTTAATTTAAAAATTAAAAATATTATTACACCTTAACATAATATGCAAAAGGCATCTATCTTTATTGTTGTTCCGAAGTCCATACTTCGTTCTGGGCTATTGTTGTTGATATTGATGACCTCCTCTGTTTTCGATTTTTGGTTTTCCATTTAAGGATTTTAGCTTTCTCTATTAGTTATTTAAAGTTAATTAAATTGCATATATTTTAAGCTTATCCTTTATATGTTTGATATATAATGAGTGTTTGTTAAATAACTGTACAAAATAGAAAACACATTAGTATATTGCTGTGCTAGCTGCCATTAATTTTTAATAGTAAAAAAATTTAAAGTTTAAAAATTATCAGTTTTTTTTTCTGCTGTATAATGTATTTTTCTGTTTATGCCCCAAACTAGTAATAAGCTGACGATATGCACCCCATACACGTCTCAATTGATTCCTGACGTTAGTTTCGCAGGATTTAGGGTTTTTTTTTCAAAGTCTACAGATTGGTTGGCAGGATCGCCATATAATGTATGTATTTTTGTGACGGCATGCTGCTAAGGGTTTTATAATGCTGCGCTTAGCCGCAGCACCTTTTGATTCTTCTAATCACTGTTAGGTGCTCAGTTAGAATAATGAGAATACTCTTTTGTTGGTTACAAGAAAGATTCTGATTTTATTTAATAATTCTTACCGCTATTTATACTAAAATTTTGTTCATAATTTTGCTTACAATACAGTTATTATTTGTTATTATTAAATGTGTGATCGCAAAACTTCAAATCAGCAAATTCAATTTTGGGTAATTTGATTTCTTCCAAATTCTTGACGATACAATATGTGTATGTCAGTGCAATTGATTGTTTACGTTCTTGAGTATGGGTAAAAGAAAAAATGTTAAGTTCGCACTTTTTATTTTGGAGGAATCAATTGTTATTTTTAAATAGTTGGAATAATGTGACCAACTGTTGATAAGTGTGATCTACATACTACAATATGTACTTATTTTTCAGAAAAATGCCAAAATTAAAAACATGCAGTAGCCTTTAAATAAATTAAAGAGATACTTATTATTATTTTTTGTTTTACAAATAAGGATAAATGCTACTTCATGTACTGCATTTATACACTACGATATGATATTTTTGTTACTTTTATGTTCTTTTTATACCCTTCACATAGTGATAGGGTATATATCACTTTTCCATTCCGTTTGTAATTTTTTTATTATTCATTTGCGACCCCATAAAGTATATATATTCTGGATCCTTATAGATAGGGAAGCCGATCCGGTCCGTCCGTCTGTCCGTCTGTTAAAATCAAGTTTCCGGAGTCAAATAAAAAGATACAGACCAGTTAATGGTGTCAAACTATTAGAAATATCCTGGAGACAATCGCTATTTAAAATCAGCAAAATCGGTTTACTATTGACCGAGATATAAGCGAAAACCCAGAGCAACCCATTTTTTTTAGGACAAAATCCGTGCATATATCCCTATATATCTCAGCAAGTATAGTCACTCTTGCCACAAAACTTGGCACGGATACTCCGAAAGAAGGGACCTAAATAATGTAAAAAGTTTTTTCAGATTGGACCAGGGGAACGGGTAGTTTTCCTACAATTGCAGAAATTTGGGGAAATATTTTATGCGCTATATCTCGTAAACTGTAACAGCTATCGACTTAAAAAGTTCTACAAAAAATAATTGTACGCAAAGACATACACTTTAAAGAAAAAATTTTTTGAGTGGGGGCAAAAAAAGGGGTAGCTCCCATACAAATCGATAATTGTTATAAAATATTCGATACGCCATATCTCGGAAACTATAAAAGATATCGAAATAAAATCTTCTACAAAAAGTAATTGGGCAAGAATGCCTACGCTTTAAAGAAAAAATTTTTTGAATGGGGGCAAAAAAAGGGGTAGGTCCCATACAAATCGACAATTGTTATAAAATATTCGATACGCTATATCTCGGAAACTATAACAGATATCGAAATAAAATGTCCTACAAAAAGTAATTGTACGCAAAGATCTACACTTTAAAGAAAAAATTTTTTGAGTGGGGGCAAAAAAAGGGGTAGCTCCCATACAAATCGACAATTGTTATAAAATATTCGATACGCTATATCTCGGAAACTATAACAGATATCGAAATAAAATGTCCTACAAAAAGTAATTGTACGCAAAGATCTACGCTTTAAAGAAAAAATTTTTTGAGTGGGGGCAAAAAAAGGGGTAGCTCCCATACAATGCGACAATTATTATAAAATATTCGATACGCTATATGTCGTAAACTATAACAGCTATCGACTTGAAATGTTCTACAAAAAGTAATTGTACGCAAAGACCTACGCTTTAAAGAAAAATATTTTTGAGTGGGGGCAAAAAAAAGGGGTAGCTCCCATACAAATTAACGATTTGTATGAAATATTCGATACGCTATATCTCGGAAACTATAACAGATATCGAAATGAAATGTTCTACAAAAAGTAATTGGGCAAAAAGGCCTACGCTATAAAGAAAAAATTTTTTGAGTGGGGGCAAAAAAAGGGGTAGCTCCCATACAAATTAACAATTTTTATGAAATATTCGATACGCTATATCTCGGAAACTATAACAGATATCGAAATGAAATGTTCTACAAAAAGTAATTGGGCAAGAAGGCCTACGCTATAAAGAAAAAATTTTTTGAGTAGGGGCAAAAAAAGGGGTAGCTCCCATACAAATCGACATTTATTATAAAATATTCGATACGCTATATCTCGGAAACTATAAAAGATATCAAAATGAAATGTTCTACAAAAACTAATTGGACAAGAAGGCCTACGCTTTAAAGAAAAATATTTTTGAGTGGGGGCAAAAAAAGGGGTAGCTCCCATACAAATTAACGATTTGTATGAAATTTTCGATACGCTATAACTAGGAAACTATAACAGATATCGAAATCAAATGTTCTACAAAAAGTGATTGGACATCAAGGGCTACGCTCTGAAGAAAAAAGTTTTCGGATGGGGGTGAAGAAGGGGTAGCTCCCATACAAATTAAAAATTTTTATAAAATTTTTGATACGCTACTTCTGGAAAACTATTACAGCTATCGACTTCGAATATTCTACAAAAAGTAATAATCAAATAATTCATACATTTTGGAGAAAAAGTTGGAGAAGAACAGGGGGACAAGAACATTTATCAAGTTTTATTAACCTTTAAATATGAATAATGTCGAAAACTTTTAAAACTCTCGACCTCAAATCTTCGTCATCTATTTCTATTATTCATACGAACGTTAAAATTTTGTTATTTTTTCTATGAACTTTAAAACTCGCACAAGGTTTTTTATTATATTGTTTGCAGTACAAAATTACTCGGCTGGGTATATTTAAAGACCAATGTGAAGGGTATATAAGATTCGACACAGCCGAATATAGCGCTCTTACTTGTTTTTGTTTTTTTTTTTCTTAAATAAGTACATGTTTAAAAAACCAAAAATAAATGCATTATTTTAAGTTTTTTGTACATATTTTTCATTTTTTAGTGCATTTTTTAAGCGCATAAAAGGCATTAAGTTCCGGTGTCTAGTCATAAACAAAAATAAAAAGGGACAGTTATATTAAATTGTGTATATTATCTTCTCCTTGATTCTCCAATTTAATTGGGATCAATTGTCTTTAATTTCAAGCAAAGTCAGTCGGGGCTTAAAGCTACGATTTATATATTTCTAGACTCATGTCTCAAAAAAGGCAAAAAGAAAAATAATAAAATGGAAGAAAATACTTCTGTTCACTTAGCTGACTTTCGATTTTTGTTTAAGTCAACAGTCCTTAATTTCGTATTTCATAGATTCATGATCTCAAAGAAAGGAAAAAATGTATCAAATATTTTTTAAGAGCTGTGCAAAAGTCACAACTAGTAACCAAAGAGGCACGAGTATATAATTTTTACCTCCAAAGCTTAAAAAAATTATTTTTATATATTTACGAGAGCTTACCAACTAAATTTAAATTGAAAAATATCAATTTCACTATAACGGGTGTGTCCATTTTACCCAAATTTTTATTATAATTCAAGCATTTAAAATTTGTAATTTAAAAAGGCTAGTTTGCTTAAGGTTGGTATGTTTTTAATGGTCTTATAACACTGTGTGTAATTTCATGGAAAAATAACCATATACAGACACCACTACGTGACAAAAGAAAAGACCAATGTCTCCCAGTTTTGCCCAAAGTCATGCACTTTTTTTTATGGGCCCCCAAAGCTTTGGGGCCTTGGTGTCATTTTTGCAAAAAGTGATAATTTTCTCAGGCTCATATCTTGCAAACCGCTCGGAATTTTAATTAACTCTTTGACGCAAAGTTGTAGCCCTTTTTATAAAGAACAAAAATTGTGAACATAAAAAATTAAAAAAAGAATAGATTTAGATCGAAATCGCCAAAAACTTTAAAAACTTAAATGTTTTTTTTTTACCTTTTTCCTCCTGTTCAGGTCCATAGGTAGCAAACCGTTCAAAATTCAAGGAAACAATCAACTACAAAAATTTACCTAATATCCCAGTAAACAACTTTTTAGAACATATAAACTTCCTAGGAATGATTCTTAACCACGTGTAGGTAGCGCTAAGGTAGCCACAAAAGTTAAAAATTTCCCGAAAATTTTTGAATTTTATTTGTTTTTTATTTTCTTCAACATTGAGATACTGTGCTGTCTATTTCAAAAAAATCATAAAAAAATATTCGTGTTGATCGCCCTGGACTTGCAAATAGCGATCTCTTATGTTGAGGATCCAAATCGTCGTCCGAATCTGACTCTGATTCAGAACTTATGGTGTCCACAGGCACGTTGCTTCCAGACTGCCCTCCATCATTAGCCTTTTCTTCTTCACATACCTTGTTAACATCATAAAGGGTGATCTTGTGACTCCACCAACATACCTGAAATGAATTAGAAAAAAAATCAAAAATAATGCAAAACAATGCTTTAATAAAATAAATATTACCTCTGCAAGCAATGCGTCGAGTTTTTTGCCTTTGTACCGTTTTTCCATGAGCACTGTGGTTTGGTGAAACCGTTCTCCTTGCTCATCGGATTCGGTAGGAAGTTGTTTAATAAAATAAAAATGAAGAAAATGCAGCTTTAATGTCATCGATATGCCGATTTTCTCAAAATAATACAGCATTTCTTTCACCCATTCTCTTGCTTGCGGTTCCGCGTCTCGATCCCCTCCCAAGACTCTGGTGCATACACGCTGAATGCCATTGAATGATTTTCATCAAGCGATGAATCTAATTTGCTCTTGAATAGCTTTCTAATGTCAGGGCCATTAAGTACGCCTATTAAATGAATGCAATATAAAGGCAGTGCAAATAGCTATAGTACAACGAGGTGAACAAAAATTCGTTTTTTGAATGGGGGCAAAAAAAGGGGTAGGTCCCATACAAATCGACATTTGTTATAAAATATTCGATACGCTATATCTCGGAAACTATAACAGATATCGACTTAAAATGTTCTACAAAAAGTGATTGTACGCAAAGATCTACACTTTAAAGAAAAAATTTTTTGAGTGGGGGCAAAAAAAGGGGTAGCTCCCATACAAATTAACAATTTTTATGAAATATTCGATACGCTATATCTCGGAAACTATAACAGATATCGAAATGAAATGTTCTACAAAAAGTAATTGGGCAAGAAGGGCTACGCAATAAAGAAGAAAAATTTTTGAGTGGGGGAAAAAAAAAGGGGTAGCTCCCATACAAATCGACAATTTTTATGAAATATTCGATACGCTATATCTCGGAAACTATAACAGATATCGAAATGAAATGTTCTACAAAAAGTAATTGGGCAAGAATGCCTACGCTTAAAAGAAAAAATTTTTTGAGTGGGGGCAAAAAAAGGGGTAGCTCCCATACAAATCGACAATTATTATAAAATATTCGATACGCTATATGTCGTAAACTATAACAGCTATCGACTTGAAATGTTCTACAAAAAGTAATTGTACGCAAAGACCTATGCTTTAAAGAAAAATATTTTTGAGTGGGGGCAAAAAAAAGGGGTAGCTCCCATACAAATTAATGATTTGTATGAAATATTCGATACGCTATATCTCGGAAACTATAACAGATATCGAAATGAAATGTTCTACAAAAAGTAATTGGGCAAGAAGGCCTACGCTATTAAGAAAAAAATTTTTGAGTGGGGGCAAAAAAAGGGGTAGCTCCCATACAAATTAACAATTTTTATGAAATATTCGATACGCTCTATCTCGGAAACTATAACAGATATCGAAATGAAATGTTCTACAAAAAGTAATTGGGCAAGAAGGCCTACGCTATAAAGAAAAAATTTTTTAAGTAGGGGCAAAAAAAGGGGTAGCTCCCATACAAATCGACATTTATTATAAAATATTCGATACGCTATATTTCGGAAACTATAAAAGATATCAAAATGAAATGTTCTACAAAAAGTAATTGGACAAGAAGGCCTACGCTTTAAAAAAAAATATTTTTGAGTGGGGGCAAAAAAAGGGGTAGCTCCCATACAAATTAAAGATTTGTATGAAATTTTCGATACGCTATAACTAGGAAACTATAACAGATATCGAAACCAAATGTTCTACAAAAAGTGATTGGACATCAAGGGCTACGCTCTGAAGAAAAAAGTTTTCGGATGGGGGTGAAGAAGGGGTAGCTCCCATACAAATTAAAAATTTTTATAAAATTTTTGATACGCTACTTCTGGAAAACTATTACAGCTATCGACTTCGAATATTCTACAAAAAGTAATAATCAAGTAATTCATACATTTTGGAGAAAAAGTTGGAGAAGAACAGGGGGACAAGAACATTTAACAAGTTTTATTAACCTTTAAATATGAATAATGTCGAAAACTTTTAAAACTCTCGACCTCAAATCTTCTTCATCTATTTCTATTATTCATACGAACGTTAAAATTTTGTTATTTTTTCTATGAACTTTAAAACTCGCACAAGGTTTTTTATTATATTGTTTGCAGTACAAAATTACTCGGCTGGGTATATTTAAAGACCAATGTGAAGGGTATATAAGATTCGACACAGCCGAATATAGCGCTCTTACTTGTTTTTGTTTTTTTTTTTCTTAAATAAATACATGTTTAAAAAACCAAAAATAAATGCATTATTTTAAGTTTTTTGTACATATTTTTCATTTTTTAGTGCATTTTTTAAGCGCATAAAAGGCATTAAGTTCCGGTGTCTAGTCATAAACAAAAATAAAAAGGGACAGTTATATTAAATTGTGTATATTATCTTCTCCTTGATTCTCCAATTTAATTGGGATCAATTGTCTTAAATTTCAAGCAAAGTCAGTCGGGGCTTAAAGCTACGATTTATATATTTCTAGACTCATGTCTCAAAAAAGGCAAAAAGAAAAATAATAAAATGGAAGAAAATACTTCTGTTCACTTAGCTGACTTTCGATTTTTGTTTAAGTCAACAGTCCTTAATTTCGTATTTCATAGATTCATGATCTCAAAGAAAGGAAAAAATGTATCAAATATTTTTTAAGAGCTGTGCAAAAGTCACAACTAGTAACCAAAGAGGCACGAGTATATAATTTTTACCTCCAAAGCTTAAAAAAATTTTTTTTATATATTTACGAGAGCTTACCAACTAAATTTAGATTGAAAAATATCAATTTCACTATAACGGGTGTGTCCATTTTACCCAAATTTTTATTATAATTCAAGCATTTAAAATTTGTAATTTAAAAAGGCTAATTTGCTTAAGGTTGGTATGTTTTTAATGGTCTTATAACACTGTGTGTAATTTCTTAAGTCATGGAAAAATAACCATATACAGACACCACTACGTGACAAAAGAAAATACCAATGTCTCCCAGTTTTGCCCAAAGTCATGCACTTTTTTTTATGGGCCCCCAAAGCTTTGGGGCCTTGGTGTCATTTTTGCAAAAAGTGATAATTTTCTCAGGCTCATATCTTGCAAACCGCTCGAAATTTTAATTAACTCTTTGACGCAAAATTGTAGCCCTTTTTATAAAGAACAAAAATTGTGAACAGAAAAAATTAAAAAAAGAATAGATTTAGATCGAAATCGCCAAAAACTTTAAAAACTTAAATTTTTTTTTTTTTACCTTTTTCCCCCTGTTCAGGTCCATAGGTAGCAAACCGTTCAAAATTCAAGGAAACAATCAACTACAAAAATTTACCTAATATCCCAGTAAACAACTTTTTAGAACATATAAACTTCCTAGGAATGATTCTTAACCACGTGTAGGTAGCGCTAAGGTAGCCACAAAAGTTAAAAATTTCCCGAAAATTTTTGAATTTTATTTGTTTTTTATTTTCTTCAACATTGAGATACTGTGCTGTCTATTTCAAAAAAATCATAAAAAAATATTCGTGTTGATCGCCCTGGACTTGCAAATAGCGATCTCTTATGTTGAGGATCCAAATCGTCGTCCGAATCTGACTCTGATTCAGAACTTATGGTGTCCACAGGCACGTTGCTTCCAGACTGCCCTCCATCATTAGCCTTTTCTTCTTCACATACCTTGTTAACATCATAAAGGGTTATCTTGTGACTCCACCAACATACCTGAAATGAATTAGAAAAAAAATCAAAAATAATGCAAAACAATGCTTTAATAAAATAAATATTACCTCTGCAAGCAATGCGTCGAGTTTTTTGCCTTTGTACCGTTTTTCCATGAGCACTGTGGTTTGGTGAAACCGTTCTCCTTGCTCATCGGATTCGGTAGGAAGTTGTTTAATAAAATGAAAATGAAGAAAATGCAGCTTTAATGTCATCGATATGCCGATTTTCTCAAAATAATACAGCATTTCTTTCACCCATTCTCTTGCTTGCGGTTCCGCGTCTCGATCCCCTCCCAAGACTCTGGTGCATACACGCTGAATGCCATTGAATGATTTTCATCAAGCGATGAATCTTATTTGCTCTTGAATAGCTTTCTAATGTCAGGGCCATTAAGTACGCCTATTAAATGAATGCAATATAAAGGCAGTGCAAATAGCTATAGTACAACGAGGTGAACAAAAATTCGTTCTAGGCTTACTGCAATACCTTTTTTAATTTTGTCATCGCTACGCTTTGGAAAAACGCTTTTTAAATAGTCGAATGCGCTTGAACAATTTACAACGGCCACTTCAATGAATTTTTTAACAATTCCTAATTTCATGTGGAGCGGTGGCAGCAAGATGTCTTGAGTATTGTCAAATAAAAGTGTATTCTCCAGTCTATGTTGTTTTATTTGTTCCTGAACACTTCTTCCTGGGCTTCACGAATTACATTGGAATTGATTTACAGTTGTTTTCGGTTAATTGAGCCCCGCTTAATTGAGCTTCCCGTTTTATTGCACTAAAAATCATGAAACGTAATCATTCAGTATAACTATTAATTGCGCCACCCGCTTAATTATTTCGCAAAATAAGTGCAGAAAACAAGAGCAAATGTTTCGGTTAATTGTTTCCGTCTACTTAATATGTTTTTTTTTTGTTTTTTTAATATGTTCATTTTACGATGAACGTACCTGATTTTTACTTTGTTTTAATAAACCTAAATAATTTTTTAACTTAATAAATAAAGAAATTAGTTTCATTTTCTATCTTCACATAGGTGTTTCGCTTTATTGCACATCTTGCTCAATTAAGTGGTTTTAGTTTTAATTGCGTCAGCGGTTTAATTAACCGAGTACTGCTTAATCAAGTTCCCGTTTAATTGCGTCAAAAGTCGTGCATTTTTAGAAACTCAATTAAGCGGAAATAACTGTATACAAAGAAAACAAAAGAATTTTGGAAAGCCGCCCTTATCGATGATACCTTGCAAAATATTGATTACCTTCAAATCACAGAAAATCTTCCATTTATTTTTGTAGTATTTGATTTTTTCATTATATCTTTCAATGTTTCATAGATTTCTTTCATGTTAATACCCATTGCCAGCGGAATGAAAGGTTTTTAAATTTGACACATGCAACAACACTGCTTTTAAGCTTGAAACAGAACCATCAATAAATAATCTTCACTCACTAGCGACGTAGTTCATTTTCATTTTTACCACCAAAACTTTTATATCGTTGCAGTAAGCGAAAGAATTGTCTACATTTCGAGTGTAGAGGGTCTGAAATTCAGCTTGCCGTTTGCGGTATGCGGTAGAATTAACATTAGCATGTGTGAGATTTCTTTGATTTAAAAACGCAGTCAAAAATATGGCAAGTCGCAGCGATAGTCCCAATATGGCCACAATAAAATCCATTTCCATTTGTGTTATTAGTTTTTGGTCCATCTCTTCCCTGTTGGGGCTCATAATCGGTATCAAATCGATCTTGATTAGAAACACCACTTGCTGTAGTCATTTCTGTGAATTCTGTCCTACGATCTGGAGTTGGCGTCCTTGGGAATACAAAATTTTCAGGTGCAAACACTGGTAGTGTGACTGTTACAGCTGCTTTATAAATTAAGTTCATCTATGCATGTCGATTTAGGCAAGATGTGTAATTAACGCGTGCATAGCAACTGGTTGGATCATGAACACCTGGGCGATTAATCCAGTTTACCGGCTTACAATTTTTCATACTATGTTTGTCTCCATTCAACCATGCTATGAGATTATTATAACATTGGCGACACACTGCGTTAAGTGTGTAATTTTCACCGGTCAAATCTATTTCGTCAAAAAACAACTTATATGCTCTTTTAAATTAACTAGTTAAAAGATTCTTTTCTTTTTGAAATCTTTTAGAATTATTTTTTCTGATTTGATTACCGTAAACGTAGCAAAATAAATAAATTTTTTTACACTGCATATTGAAATTGTCAGTTGCCAATATTGTGTGCGAATTATGCTGTAGAACTTTCTCTATAACTTTCACCGCTGAGATCTCGTTGACGTCGCGCTGTGTAATGCCTCGATGTGAGCGTCGCGTCGCTTTTATATTGTGATCTGCGTTCCTTGATGCGTGTGCGGTCGGTGCGTGATCGCGTGAGTTGTTTACTGAGATCTTAGGTAAATTTTTGTAGTTGATTTCCTGATAAGTTTGGGTGCAATAAATTCTTCTTTTTAAATTCATCCAATTGCTATTTTATTTTGGATTGCCCTCACTTATTACAAAAATAGGTAGTAGGTACATGGGTAACTTATTGGTGGTATAAACAGTCATTATTAAAAAGTAATAACAAAGCAATAAAAAAAGTATGTACATAATTTAATTAAAGGCCGTTAACGATTATTATTGCGATTTGTGTATAATGTATTTTGCTGTTTAGGGTTTCCAGCAATTTTAATGTTTGCCTACTTGCTTGGGTTGCAAGACTTTTCGGGGCTATCACACATGCATATACACATATTAACATATATGCACTATTACACAAAAGACAGATACAATATATGTATTTAAAGCAATTTGATTAAACGTAAGGAAGAGATAGCTTCATAACTACATGTATGTACATACATACATTTTCGGGAAATTTTTAACTTTTGCGGCTACCTAAGCGCTACGTAAACGTTGTTAGGAATCATTCCTAGAAAGTTTATATGTTCTAAAAAGTTGTTTATTGGGATATTAGGTAAATTTTTGTAGTTGATTGTGTCCTTAAGTTTTGAACGGCTTGCTACCTATGGACCTGAACAGGGGGAAAAAGGTAAAAAAAATTCGAACTTTTTAAAGTTTTTTGCGATTTTGATTTGAATCTATTCTTTTTTAATTTTTCATGTTTACAATTTTTGTTCTTTATAAAAAGGGCTGCAACTTTGCCTCAAAGAGTAAATTTTTGCAAAAATGACACCAAGGCCCCAAATCTTTGGGGGCCAATAAAAAAAGTGCATGATTTTGGGCAAAACTGGGAGACACGGGTCTTTTTTTTGGTCTTCTTTCACGTAGTGATGTCCGTATATGGTTATTTTTTTTTCGTGTTGCACTGTGTTATTGTAATGCAATAGCGTTATTAAGAAAGCTGTCGCACAGGTATACATTATCAGTTTAGGGGCGGGTAAGAACTATTGCCTCGCACATACCTTTTTATACATGCAATGTCAGTATAAAACCCAATTTAACCTGTTAAAAATTAATTTCAATTTATCTGTAATAATTTAAATAAAAAACATTAAAAAACAATCAATTATCAAAACGTTTTATGACCCACACAAAATTTTTTTGCTCGTATATAAACACACACGATGAGAAAAAACAAAAAAAAAGTAAAATTTTCAAAAATTCGAAAAAAATGGCGCAAAGTTTTCTTCTTTCATCTAAAAGAAGAGATTTCAGGTTTTATTGTGATGAAAAAGATTTTTAGGATAAATACTGGCATCACTTTTAAAAACCTTTTGATTTAATTTTTTTCATGAAAAAGTGAACAAAAAAACCTCTTTTTAATTTCGAAGAAATTTTTTTTTTAATAAAACTTAAAATTAAAAATAAAAAAAATAAAATAAAATAAGGTAGTTGCTTATATAATCTTTTGCAAAAATAAAAAATTAATGTAAAAACTTTGTTTGTTTAGCTACAAAAAAATATATTGTAAACCTCTCAAAACGATCAAAGTTAATAAATTGCAGGCAAATTAACTTAACTTTCCTGACTTTGACAGTGCCTCAAAACGACAAATTGCAAGCAAAAAATTTGAAAATTCACTATCCGATACAGAATTTTGTTATCTGTTAAGCTGTGCACTTAAATTTAAACATTTCTTAAATTTCCATTTTGGCTTAATGTCCGGCTAGATTGGCAAAATACCCCTATGTGCATATGTAAGTATTTAATGTTGCATAATTTTTGGCGATTCCGCTGGTGAAAATAATTTTTATTGCTAAGACCACGGTCAGACCTTTCAAATATTTGCCAAAAAAGCCAAAACCAGTGCCTCGTTTCTGTATGGTATGTGAGAAGTTCTTTAGTCGAGAAATTTATAGTCGCCCTGTCAATGACAGAATGAATCAAAGAAAAACTATTATAAATTTTTAATGTTAACTTGCAATATATTAATATTATGTGACTCGCCCTGTATTAAGTGGAACACTTCTTTAATCTTAAAAAAATTCTCGATGCGAAAACTTCTCGCAAGTTACAGAAACGAGGCACAGTATACATACATATTAGGCAAAAAATTATTTTATGGGTTTTCTAAGCAAGTTTAAAACTAACTTCTTATGGTCTCGCTTTTTTTAGCAAATTGCTTGACAAATGTGATCGCAACTCAGTTAACATATTTCTTCACGTTTCTGTTTTTTTTTGAGGTTGTGTGTGCACATACATACGTACATATGTATGTACATATTTTTTGCTTTAGTGGGGGTGAAGTGGTAACGTGCTAACGTCTAACGACAGCAGAGGTGGAATTGTATAACAAAATAAAAAATTGGTGTGCACAAAAAAACAAAAAAAAAAAAAAAGAGAATTAAAAAATGAGAGGGTGACTTTACAAATTAAGCGTTTTTTATAATTTTGAGTTTTAAGGGTTTTTTTCTGTTTTGTAAGATTTTTTAATTTAAGAATAAAGAACAAAAAACTGTATGAACTGTACTTGTGTACACATATACATGTGCATACATTTGTAGACAGAGTCGTTTTTTTTTTAATAAAAGTACTCAGGGTAGCGTTAATTTTCATCATAAAAAGTTGTTAGGGTTGTTTTTTTTATTCCGTATTCCTTGCAAATTTTTTAATAAAAAGTTATCGAAATTTGGATATTTCGCTTCTTTAATTTCTTTATTTGTTTTCTTCAAATATGTATGCATGTGTACACTTATTTACATTGTGAAACGGGATGTTATTTGTAAAAAGCAAAGAAAATTTTAAATTACATAATGAAAAGGAAGAAAAACTGGCGAGCAAAAAAACTTTTGCGAATGTAAAATTTATTAGCGAAAAATATTTAGAATGGAAAAACGCCTATAAAAAAACTGTGATTAAAAATAAAAGATGTTTCCACCAGTTTTAATGTATATCCTTAGTCGAATAATAGAGGTAAATAATACAAAAAGGCTAAGGCAAACAAAACACGCTGCAAAAAATACTGGACCACATGGTCCATTTAAGATATTTAGCGAATTCACAAGGTCTTGGGAAATCATATGTTGTGAAATAATAGAACCAAAAAATATGACTGTTGTGAACAACCTCTCA
This sequence comes from Melanophora roralis, assembly GCA_963583895.1. Lineage (NCBI taxonomy): Eukaryota > Metazoa > Arthropoda > Insecta > Diptera > Rhinophoridae > Melanophora > Melanophora roralis. Next base: position 7,804,447 of record OY757192.1, read on the forward strand.
TATATAAGTGTGGTATTTAAAATCTAAATCAGCTGATACGACTAAACTTGCCTAAGATTCTAGTATTATACATTTTTACGGGTGGCGAGTGCTAGCGGCTTCCAAAAATTAAATAGAAAACTCGCCGTTTTGTTTTAGGCGCTTGGCGCATGACTTTGTATATAATATGACATCACAATAAACATATCAAACAAAGTTGTATTGTTTCACAACAAGTTTCGTATGAAAAGCAACAACAAAATTTTTATGCTATTGTGAAATTATATGACAATAATACAATATGCTATCGTATCGTACCTTGTGAATTCGCCAATTGTAACTAGTTTACAACATAGTCATATGTAATGCAGTGATGGACCATGCCATTGTTAAACAAGAACTTGTAGTTAATCGACAGGTGTTATTGTCTTAACGATCGCATATTGAGTTGTCGTAGTTGTAAAACTAGCTATATACATACTTGCCAGATAATTTTGGCCCAATAACGTCAAATCATTGGTGTAAAATCGTCAAAACAAATTTTGGAAATCGTCAGAGAATCGTCATCACTAAAATTTATGTTTTTGATTACTTTTTTACTTAATAGTAATAAAAAAACGGGAAACATGGTGCTTACAGATAGTTTCGTCAAAAGTAGTAACAAAAAAGATAAAATTTTATTCAAAGCAAAGCAAACTGAAAATGAAAACCCGCAAATATATTGAAGAAATTTATTTACAGATTTCCAAGTTTAGTCCCAAAAAAATGTTTATGTCAAAAACAATTTTATTTGAAACACATACAATACATGCAATGGCTAATATTAAAAGGCTAAAAATGGGTATTCAAAGCGGAAGAAACTTATTTTTGTTTTTTTTCTTCTAAGCCGAACACATTAGTTATACATACATATATAGTGCACGCAGGGTTGGGCAGTATTTCAAATACTTGTATTTGAAATACGTATTTGAAATAAAAATATGTACGTATTTTGTATTTGCATTTAAAGTACCACCTTCTAATGTATTTTGTATTTCAAATACCTAACACTGAAGTATTTTGTATTTCAAATACTTATGGTGTCAAAATACATTTTGCAAAATATATTTTTTTGTTATACAAAAAATTGTCATAACCAAAATTGAAAAATGTAACAATTTAAAAAAAAAAACAGAATGGAAACTTTGTTTTCGTATTCATTCTTCGCCTTAGCAAGGCACGTTCTTTTCCAGGACTCACTCATTCAGGGAATATTAAAAGCTCAGCGGATATTTTGAAATGTGAATGTCAAAAAAATTAATTTTTGTATATAAATTAAAATTTTTTTGACATTCACACTCTCAAACACAACTATATTTTGCTATATTTTGCTGTGCCGAATCTTATATACCCCTTACATTGGTCTTTTAATATACCCAGCCGAGTTATTTTGTACTGCAAATAATATAATAAAAATACCTTGTATCAGCTTTAAAATCCATAGAAAATTTTGCAAAGATTTAAAGTTCGAATGAATAACAGAAATAGATGAAGAATCTTTCAGGTCGAGAGTTATAAGGGCTTTCGACATTATTCGTTTTAAAAGGATATTAAAAGTTGTTAATTTTTATGGGATCTTCTAGTCCCCCTACTCCTCTTCAAATTTTTTCCCCAAAATGTAGGTTTTATCATCTTATTACTGTTTGTAGAACACAAGAAGTCGATAGCTGTTTTAGTTTCCAGAAACAAAGCGTATCGAAAATTTCATAAAAATTGTTAATTTGTATGGGAGCTACACCTTCTAATGCCCCCACCCAAAAAATTTTTTCTCCAAAGTGTAGGTCTTGTACAATTTTTGAAACATTTGAAGTCGATAGCTGTTATAGTTTCTAAGATTTAGCGCATGAAATATTTCACAAAATTTGTGCAATTTTAGAGAAAAAACCACTTCCCCTGATCCTATCTGAAAAAAAATTTTCCCTTTTTGAGGTTCCCCTTTTCCGAGTATCCGTGCCAAGTTTTGTGGCAAGAATGACTATATTTACTGATATATATAGGGATATATGCACGGATTTTGTCCAAAAAATTGGGTTATTTTCGTTTATATCTCGGTCACTAGTCAACCGATTTTGCTAATTTTAAGCAGCGATTGTCTCCAGAATATTTCCAATAGTATGATATCAATAACTGGTCCGTACCACTTTATTTGACTCTGAAAACTTGATTTAAACAGACTGACGGACACGTTTATATAAACTTCCTTATCTATAGGGATCTAGATTATATATACTTTATTGCAAACGGGTATATACCCTTATCGCTATGTGAAGGGTATACAAAAGAAAGCAGAGGGCGAATATTTTAATTTTAATTCGTCTTGATATTACTTTATTTTTGTTTTTCGCATACAGAGAACTATTTTCATAAAATTTAACACCAGTTTGTGTTCATCAGGAACGGTAGAAAGATTGTTTTCTTTACCAGGATTTATACATATATTCTCCAACAAAAGGCTGCTTATCTGATTAAACTTTTATAAATCTAATGTTCATGAAAGGAAACTAATGTTTTACCGATTAATTAATGGTTATATATATATTTTGTATTTTGTATTTTAAAAAAAGATACTAAAATACTGGATTTTGTATTTTAAATACTCGACTTGAAAGTATTTGGTATTTTGTATTTGAAATACAAGCGGAAAACGTATTTTGTATTTCAAATACAGCAAAGCATGTATTTTGCCCAACTCTGAGTGCATGTATATACAAATAATATATTTTAGGTGTGTTGTGCTGTAGAGTACTAAGGCAGAAGGGCCTTTAGAAACATTTCATTTTATGCCAATGTTTCGAGTTTAAATAGCAACTTGTGATTAAAGTAGCAAAAGATTGACAGAAAATTCACAAACATTTTCTTTGGAAACACTTGTTCATGATATTGTATGAAATTTTAGTCATACTTATGTGCATATAATGAAATTTTAATGTTCTTGCTAAAGTCGAAAACTTTTATAAAAATTGTCAAATTTAGGGTAAAAATCGTCAAAATGACGATAAATCGCCAAATCTGGCATCTATGGCCATATATCATGTATCATAGAGTAGTTTTAAAACTACTCCGACGTAATGAAAATATGGGTTAAATGAGCCAGTCCTAGGGCATAATAATGTTGCATAGACCATGTTTTTTACATACTTACAGTTGTGTTACTAATGAAGTAGCATTTCTTCTTTATAGGCTCGTCCGTCCATGCATGTATGGTCTAGTCGACTTATTTGCAGGGCACTGTTAATCTAAAAACAAAAAAGAATAAGCACAATAAACTATAAAATTTTAAACAAGCTCCTAATAAAAATACTGTTTACAAAATCAAAGACATTTTTATTATTAAACGAATATTAACAACGAAAAATCTTTGACTTCAACTTAATTCATATTTGGTTAAAAATACATGACAATTATTATTTTTAATTGGTATTTGTTATATTATTATTTTAAACATGTCCTTTCTTAGTGAACTCCCAACTAAAACATATCGGGTAATGCTTAAAAAATATTAAGACACGTACATACGGTCATCTAAAATCTTAAAGACCGTAACTGCAATTTTTTTTTCTTTTATGGGGGAAGCAAAAAACTTTATCAATTTAAAACTGATTATTTTTTCGAAGCCAAATTAGTTAAGAGATTCCAAAGCTAAGCGGTGTCAATATGTCGTTATCCCCCTGCCATTTCCCTAAGGGTACAATATTAAAAAAAAAACCATTTTCATTACGTTCTAGAACTGACAAACGTAGTTAAAATTGTGTTTATTTCTTCATTGGTTCAGAAGTTACAAATTGAACTTGAGCAGTATCAATATATAGCCTCTTCTCTGTCTAGCCTGCTACTTAGGGTTCTATATTTTAATGAAATACCAAACCCATATTTATATCTTTGCAGACCTTAGAAACTTAGTTTGAACTTTGATTCTATCTCTTTTGTTTCAGAAATTACAAAGTGATTCTAAGCAGTATTTAATAGTTTTGGTCCTGCATTGCCCCTTCAAGAAAGTGCTGACAGCATATCCATATCTTTCGTAACCTGTCGAACGTAATTTAAAGTTACAAAATGAAATAAGCAGTATTAGAATATAGTTTTTACCTTCTGTAGTCCGTAAAGGGTCCGATATTTCAAAGAAGTGCCAAAGACATGTACAGAAAGACCTGTCAAACGCATTGGCATTATGCTTCTTAATTTGTTGTTCTGGAAGTTATAAAAAGTATTAATATATAATTTTTCCTCTTTTCTGCCCTCTAGGGTCAACATTTTTAAAAAATACTTAAAACATATACGTATTTTCCAAGACATAGTTTTTACATATTTTTATCCCTAAGGGTTTTTAATTTAGAAAAAGGACCAACACCGGCCTGCTTATTTTTTGGGTTAAATAAGACGTTTTGTTCATTTTTTCTAAAGTTTTTAGTTCAGGAGATTTAAACTTATCGTTTTTTTTTCCTATTTTTACCTATTTTTATCTCCTTTGAGCCCGAATTTCTCAAAATATGGTTTTATGAACCTATACATTTGGAGACCTAACAACGTTTTGAATTTCAAGAGCTCAGTTCTACTCAATTGGGCTCGACGACGATGAATGAATCATCCAATGGGTCAGTAACGCTTTATTTATACAGATTTACCATTAGAAATTATCAAAATAATAAATTAAGGACTACATATCTTAATACAACATAAATACATTAGCACAATCTTTTGTATTTTTGGCCAAAAAACGCAATTTTTGTGTATCGGTAAAAAACCGGTACCAAGCGAAAAAAAAGTAATTTCGAATATATATTCAGTAGGTTTTGGTATCGGGCTTTAACCTTTTAAAAAACTTATCTCTGAAATTTTTTAACCAAACGTCTTTAATAAGTGACTTCACCTTGACTAAAAGAATTCATGGATACCGAGCAATACATACGGATGGATAAACATGTTTTACAAAACTCACAAAGTGATTCTGAGTTGATCGGTATACGCATGACACCACTGTAAATACTTCACTGTAAATAAGTCGTAGTAGCTTAATGATAGCGCCAAAATTACGTCAAAGCTACATGCGCATGTTGTAGCTTTTTAAATTTCGTGTACCTTGAAGTACATGTGTACATAAATACAGGACTATTTTTTTTTTGCAAAGTATTTAAATAATGAAAAACAGGATGTCTGACTTATATACATACATACATACATAAATACATATGTATATGTATATAAATTTTCTTTATTATCTCTCCCGCTTACCAGTATTACACACATCACATTCTATCTTATGCACACACATAAATTTGTATCTAAAAATCTTAATTTCAACGTTCGTACAACAGTGATGGTAGTTAAGAATTTAAGTATTGTGCTAAAATGCAGGCTAAAAGTGTCAAGTAATTTTAAAAAGTTACACAATAATATATCATTTGCTTTACTAAGGCTTAATATATGTAACATTCTACATGGTATTTTTATTTTACATGTAAACGTTAAAATTTTGTTAAGTTTTCAATTTTAAAAACAAAACAACAACTTCCTACCCGCCACAAAGTTATTCCATTAAAAAGTCATATTTCAAAACAATTAGATCTGATGGCTGAGTATAAAAAGAATTCTGTGTGGTGATGGGTACACACGATTCAGCGCAGCCGAATATAACGCTTTTTCTTTTTTAAATTATACGATTTTCATTAGAGTCAACACAAGTAAAATGTATTTCTTTTTTTTTTAGTCGAGGAATAATATTTTATTTAAAAACATTTAATTTAATTTATATATAAGAAGTTTAAAACTTAGAAAATTTTATGAATAGCAAATAAAAGTTAATTATGGAACTGTTAAAAATATTCTATTGGTTTACTGAGTGTGACATTATCCCATTTAACATTCAATTGTGCCAAAAGTGGCACTATTGTGCCACATCTACCAACAGTGGTAAAATGTACACATGAATATTTTTATACTAAAATCTTTTGACTAAAATTAGTAATATGTACATATGTATGTATAAATATGTTTAAACATACATACATACATATGTAGATTTGTATATACCCAACTAACAAATTATCTAACATTTGAAATCTGAGAAAAACTGAGACATATGTATTTAAAAAGGCAGTCAAAAATAATTATTTTTATGGTTATCGAATAAAAAGGTTTTACTTATTTAAAAGCAACTACAAGTATACCAGGGAAGCCAATAAATCAAAATTTTATTTTAAATCTATTAAATAAAGTAAACAGGGTGATCCACAAATAATTTTCTCAGTATCTTTCTATATTATAAATTTTGTTCGCAAATTTTTCAAAATTACTTTTTTGCACGTTGGTAATTTGAATTTTGTGTTTTCTTAAACTTTTTACATTAAAAAAAAAGTAATTAATTGCTTAAAAACCTTTAATTTAATTGAGCCTAACTACTTACAGCTAAGAAGTATTTTAATTTTTGTATAATAAATTGTAAATCCACCCAATATCCGTACTTAGGTGCCAAAAGCCTTCCCCAAGAAGCCAGGGGTTCTGTTATACGACTGAAGTGAAGAACGCGGCAAACAGGGCAACACTACAAACAGTGGCAACACTTCTTGCTAAGGAGGGGGATCGCAGGAAAAGAAGAGAACTAGAAAAGGCGTGAGTGTAAGTGTTTAAAGATGTTCAGGAGCAGAAATGAAGTCCAAATTTCTACCAAAAAGTAAAACATTAAACATTCTCCTTAAAAGATGAAGAAAGTAATCTGATGACTGATACAGGTAGTCTGCTGAGGACATGAAAAAATCATTTTTCACGCCTGTAAGTATCTGATAGTAGCAACAATGAATATACCACAGAGCAAATCCCAGAAAGCAGTATTGTTAAGAGCGTTGAAATACCAAACGACGTTTTAAATAATGAGATAACCTTTCGTGTAATCTGTTTAACATCATCTTAGAAAAGGTTATACGAGACGTAAATGTAAATATAACTGGCACACTATACACATAACAGTACATATTACTCGCTAACGCCAACGATAGTGACATCAGTGGGCGAACGGTGCGATCTCTAACTGTCACCTTTAAAAGAGTGAGCCAAAATGGGTCTCACAGTAAATGAAGATAAAACCAAGTTGATGATATCAACGCAAAAGATATCCAGTAGACTTGGGCAGATAGAAACAATCGAAAACTACAATTTAGAAATAGTCAACGATTTAATCTACCTTGGCACCACCCTAAACAAAAAAAAAAACAACATCCGTTTTGAGATAAAAAGAAGAACAATATTGGTCAATAGGTTCTTTTTCATACTAAGAAATATTGAAGAATAGAAAAAATTAATATTATAAGAAAACCAAAAAGTTTCGATCACTCACAAGTTACGGAAAAGTAAACTGCAAACGAAAATGTATTGGTTTTCCACCTGTTGTGAAATTTTGTGGTCAAGATTCTGATGATGATAGTGTTATTTGTATTCTGATGCCAAGTAAAATAAAGCAAAAGGATATTTCTTTCCGTTGCCTACTAGCCAAGTTATTTCATTCCCTACGTTTAGTAGTTCTGATATTTTGGAAAATTAAGAAAAGTTGAAGATATCATATACCCGTGGTCCTGATGGTATTCCCAGTTGTATATTAAATCGATGTGCTAAGTCGTTAGTAGGCCCACTAACCTTGCTGTTTAACCCTTCGATTAAATATCGTTATTTTCCTTTAATTTGGAGAGACTCATTTACCATTCCCTTATACAAATCTGGAAATAGGTCAGATATTAGAAATTACAAAGGGCATTGAAAAACTAAGTGCGATACCAAAAGCTTTCGATAAACTAATAACGGATTTTCTTTGCCATCATACATCATCCATACTATCAAATAGTTAACACGGGCTTAGAAAGGTTGTTATACAACCACTAATGTTCTTCGTCTTACTACAAAAGAAACAAACGGATGCTATATATACTGATTTCAGTATAGGCTTTGATGAAATCAATCATGAACTTCTTCTAATAAAACTAGATTTACTGGGGCTTTCGCGTTGCACCCTAGGGTGGCTAAGGTCATTTTAAGTGGTAGAAAGCAGACTGTTCGTTTCAAAAATAGTACATCCAAGAAAATATTTGTTGTATTTGGGGTTCCTAAAGGCCACCTTGGTACACTCCTTTTTTCACTGCTTATCAATAATTTTTCCAGCGTTATTAGCTTTTCCAATATTTTAATATATGCGGACGATGTGAAAAATTTTTACAGTTTCAAGTTATATGAAGATCATGCTTATCTTCAAAGTTATCTGGATAATCTCTTTGTATGGTGCAGGGATAATACGACGGAGTTGAATTTGAAAAAACGTAAATGCATGAGGTTTTCTAGAAATCGTAGTATTGCTGTAGACTACTCTTTAGTGAACACAAATTGGATTCGGTTGATACCTTTTTAGATCTCGGAATTCTTCTTCATTCTAAATAATATTTCGTTGATCATATTACTATGACTGTCAACAAACCTAGAGGTGTTATTGTCTTTATAAAACGGTGGTTAAGGGAATTTTCCGACCCTTATATAATAGAACAACTTTACGTATCTCTTGTAAGACCTATTATAGAGTACGGTTCAATCAACTGGGATCCTTATTATGATATTCATAGCCAACATATTGAGTCTGTCCAAAAATAATTTCTTTTGTTTTGTTTACGAAGTCTGTTTTGGAATCGTGCAATAACCCTTCCTTCATACACTAGCAGGCTTGCACTGATAAAACTGCCTACACTTAAAAGTCGTAGTACTATGCTATATGTAACGTTCGTAAAAAATATAATTAATGGGCATATTTGCCGTGATTTTCTTTTAATTATTGTTAAATTTAATGTTCCTTGTCGTAATTTTCATTATTACGTGTCACTTTTTATTAAATTTTGTAGATTTAATTATGCTACTGCTGATCCCCTTACGCGTTAATGCTCTCAATTTAACAATTTGAATAAATTTGTTGATTAATCTTTAAATTTTAATGTAATTAAAATTAATATTAATTGTTTTTTTGAATTCGTAAATGTTCTTTTATATATGTATGTTCATAAATGTTTGCAATTTTGTAAATTTTATATATTAAGTAATAGTCTGCAAGGATTATATCCATTGACTAAATAAACAAATAAAAAATCAAAGCCACCACCCGACAGACAAAAATCATTCTATACAAGACACTGATACTACCCGTGCTTATTTATGGTTATAAAGCAAGTGTACTTGCAAAAGCAGATAAGGCAATGCTTGTAGTGCTTGAGAGGAAAATCTTCGAAAAATCTATGAACAAACTTGCGTTGACGGAGAATACCGGTGTCATATGAACCGTGAGCTGTATGCCGACATTGACTAGTTACGCGTATCAAAATTCATCGCTAGGCCATGTTGTAAAAAAGAATAAAGATGCTCCAGCTAGGAGGTCGAACCTAGTGCCAGATCACGCAGGAGGAGAAGACCCAAACTCCGATGGAAAGATTAAGTGGGGGAAGACATCTCGAAACTTGGTGTCATAAATTTGAGCCTTTTTAATTAACACACATCAAGTCATATTAAAAAAGATTTTAGCTTATTGCGATATAAAAAATAAAATAACGTTAATAAAAACAAATTTACATATTTTTTACTAAAACTTCTCTACGTTAAATTTTGGCCGCAATTATTAACCTTGCAAATTCTGTATAAATCAGATTTTTATCAGACTCGTCTGGTTTTTTACAATATCGGCCAATTTTGTTGGCTGGGAAGTAACCATTGCTGATTTAAAATCTTTATTTTTCGTTTTTTTTTTCTTTATTTTCTTATAATGTACCGCTAAACTTACCGTTACTGTCACCAAAGTATTGGGAGCTAGGGGTGCCCTTGAGTGTAGAGCAACTAAACATTTTGTGACACAGAGATTCAGGCTCACCACCGACACTAATACATTTTAATATTGTGCGTCAGGGGTTGATTTTTTATAATGCTGCCACTGTTGTAAGTTTTTTATTTCCATTTATTTAACTATATATTTATGTACAAACTTATTTGAGCCCGACCGAACGTGCATTTTTTAAATCAAACCGAACCCGAACTAAGGTAAAATTTTTTATTGTTGGGACAATTCCGAGAGATACTAGTCAAAAAATTTACTTATTAATTCACTACAATACGTTTTTTTGCACTTTTTAAAAAATGTATTAACAATTTTTAAAATAATATTACAACAATTGCTTTGCAATAAATACGGTTATATTTTTTACTTTTAACCATAACATAAACTTTTTTGATTTACAATTAAGTAAATAGACTTTCAGGCAAAGTTCGGTAAAGTACCAACATTTTACCGAACTCCAAACCAAAGCCAGAACATTTGGCCGGGCTAAAGTCTTAATGTATATATGTATGTTTGTGCATATTTAGTTTATACATACATGCATACACACATATTTCTTTGCATTCACATCCTCATTTTTAACTTCGTTTTAACTCATAGAACGCCAGTAAAAAATCTTACTGATTTCAACAAATTTAAATATACGGGGATAAAATATTGAATATTGATTTTTTATCCTCACCCCATTAGTTTTTAGGCATAAACTGAAAAAAGTCACATATTTAATACAAGTGAAAAATAAAGGTTTTCTTATTGTCGACTCGCACGTACTTACATACATACATTTATTGTAGGTAATTACCAAAATTTTGCAACGTGTAAGATCTGTTTAAATAGTTCACCCTTATTCATATGTTAATTTAAACCTTAAATTTTTGGTTGTTAACTTTTTTTAATATAGAAAAAGCAAAAATCAGAACTGCTATTTAAAAATATTTTTAATTATTTACTTTTAAAGAAAAAAAAAACAAATATCTTAGGAAAGTAATATGAAAAAATATATCAATTAAATATAAACTGAGTCGGCAGCTGGATATTTTTTTATTATTGTTATACCTTTCATATAGGGTATATATAAGGGTATATATCAGTTTGTCATTCCGTTTGTAATTTTTTTTATTATCCATTTGGGACCCCATAAAGTACATATATTCTGCATCATTATAGATAGGGAAGTCGATTTAGCCATGTCCGTGTTATGGTTTAAATCGTCTTTTTGAAGCCCCCGATGTCAAATAGACCCGTAAGTGGTATCAAACTTTCAGAAATATCTGCGGAAAATCGATATTAAAATTCAATAAAATCACCCGGTAACTGACCGAGATATAAGCCAAAAACCAGGACTACCTCCTATTTTTTATTTCAAAAACACCAAGGGAAGGTACTTTTATATGTATGTATTTAATAATAAAAACAACAAAAACCGAAAAACAACAGAATTATTCATGCTCTCTAAACAACTGTAAGTTAATTTTTGGGTAAAATTATCCAATATGTCACTACTTTTGATCTACTGGTTGATAGTAAACATTTTACAAAAACAACTAACAATAATTTCAATATTTTAACTTTTTTATGTTAAAATTCATTATAAATTGTAAAATTGAAAAACCTTCTAATATGTAAATACTATTATATATCAAAAGTATACAAACTAAATACCTTTTCAAAACAAAAGCAGATAAATTTTGGTTGTATAGTAGATAATTTAAAAACAAAAATTTAAATTTTTTCGAATTATTGCCTTTAAGAAGTAACTTAATAGTCTTATTAAGTAAGTATTACAGTAGTGAAACGTTTTTTTCCGAACGGGGACACATTATAGATAAAAAGTTTATATCATATTCGATGAGTTTAAACTTCCTTTTGTATCGAATAATTGTCATTTTCAATAAAAAATTACTTGAAGGGATGGTGATATTATTGAACCACATCCAAAACGAAAATTTAATTAGTATTAGTATTCATATAAATCTCTCCTACAGCTTCTAGGGTTCTCCTAAAAAGGTAAAATGTAAGACCGACCCCAATTAGTTTATCCTACCAATTAACTACAACTTCTCGAAGGTTGCCCTAGAGGAATAAAATGTATCACAGACCCCCTTTTAAACGTATTCCTAGAGTATACTTGCACCTATCTCCACGCCCCACAGTGGTATTGTGCAAAAAATAGAAGGAATGGTCCTAAACTATTGAAAGTTGGCATCGAGCAGTGTATTGACTAAATTGAGAAAATAATAGAATTTCGTCCAAATTGCCCACGCCCACCGCCCATCTCCCATTCATCAACAAGCGAAACCTGGGTGCAGAGTTTTATTTACATCAGCATTGCATAAAAAAAGAAACCCGTGTGCAGAGTTTAAATGACATCAGCCCCTCCAAACGCCCACCACCCACCACCACTGCAATCCGAATCAATTTTTGACTTAGTTTTTTAATTAATTAAAACGAGTAGCCAAACCCCAGCAAAAACATTTTATTCGAGTATTTTAAAATTAAAAGATTACAAGAACGATGTTGTTGTAGATAATTTTAATAAATTTAAAAAATTGGGCCCAAGTGCATTGATCAGGTGGTCTTCAACACATTAGTTGTCTGGGAAAACCAAAATAACTTTGCAGTTTTTTAGCCAAATTTAGTTTTTATAGCCTTATTGAAAAGATATTTTACTGCATTTTACAAATTTTTAATTATCTTGATTCAAACTTAATTTACAAATATGTTTAACAAAGTAAACTAAAGGTAATTTTTTTCCCTTGTAATCGATTTTAAAAATTTCAGGGATTTTTTGGCACGGGAAGGCAAATTTCGATTTAGGTAAATTTTTTACAATCATATTTTTATACCAAATCGATTTTTATAAAACCACCCTAATATTCATATATAAGTATGTATAAGCAAAATGAATAAAATATTTTATTTATTCGTCAACTATAATTTCTTTAACTACATCATCTAGTTCTAAAAAATGTTTGTGAGGTTGACGTCTTATACTACTTATGTACGGATCAGATGATGCAATCTATACTTCCTATTATCTTTATTACGAGCTTCTCCTGCTTCCTCGGAGACCATACCATTGGGAAGTACTGCTGCATCAATAATCTCCTTTCTATGTATCAGTATAGACAGTAACAGGCCTGTAGTACCATGTATATTTTTTAACAAAAAGTTCACAGTATCAATTTTCTGATCACATCTTATTATCTGAAGAACAATTAGGAAGCGATCTATGAGTTCTTAATTAACACCTGTTATATGAGCAATAAGTACAGGGTTGAGAAAGAAACGCCTTGAGGTATTGTAATCGTTCGAAGAGCTATGTAGGTCCTGGTTGTGCAGCATCCACTCGCAAGCTTACTCATTCTTTAAGTGATGCCTGAATTCAATTCTTGTTTTCTTGTTTAAAAATCTTGATTTTTGCTTCGATCGCATACCACTTTTTGAAAGCTACATGAAGTATACGATCTATTAATTTTATTTGAGCGTGTAATGATGAAATGCCCAATTTACAAGCCTTATTATCAATTCTATTCATTGAAATTGTATCCAAATCGTTGATTGCTGCTGCTGAAGCAGGATTTGTAACGGACTAAACCGTTTTGCCATCTAGCATCGTGCACACTAAATTGTGCCTTACACTGAATTGTTTGCCGCATATTACAACATTCGTTGTCTCCAAAGCAGCAGTATCGGACTTCATGTTCTCAACAACCGCTAAAACTTTTTCTTTAGTCTCTTTAGTAATTTCAACGAAAATTGGACGAGAGTACCTTGCTGATAATGGACTTTTATTACGCAAATATTCTTTTTAAGTGTTTGATTTTAATCTTAAAGGTATCATCGATGATAATATCAGACTCCTGTCGCTTGAATCAGTTGGCAAACAGTGATTGTACTCTGCATGGCCAGAAGATTCATCGCAGCCCCACTTCGACGTAAGAGTGTAATTTTAGTTGTGCATATCATTAACTTTTTCGCGCAAAAAACTATTAAAAAGACGCTTTATGGTGTGATCCATCAAACTTTGCAAGCTTACAGATGCTTCACTTTCTGATAATCGGACTTCATTGGGATAACATTTTTATACCCTTCACGTAGTGATAAGGGTATATATCACTTTGTCATTCCGTTTGTTATTTCTTTATTATTCATTTGCGACCCCATAAAGTATATATATTCTGGATCCTTATAGATAGGGAAGTTGATATAGCTATGTCCATCTGTCCGTCTGTTGAAATCAAGTTTCCGGAGTCAAATAAAAAGATACAGACCAGATAATGGTGTCAACAATTTGGAATATCCTGGAGACAATCGCTATTTAAAATAAGCAAAATCGGTTCACTATTGACCGAGATACAAGCGAAAACCCAAAGTAACCCATTTTTTTTAGGATAAAATCCGTGCATATACATATCCCTATACATATATGTATCTCAGTAAGTATAGTCACTCTTGCCACAAAACTTGGCACGGATACTCCTAAAGAAGGTACCTAAATAATATAAAAAGTTTTTTCAGATAGGATCAGGGGAAGGGGTATTTTTCCTACAATTGCACAAATTTGGTGAAATATTTTATGCGCTATATCTCGGAAACTATAACAAATATCGGCTTAAAATGTTCTACAAAAAGTAGTTTTACACTAAGACTCACACTTTAAAGAAAAAATTTTTTGGGTGGGGGCAGAACAAAGGGTAGCTCCCATACAAATTAACTATTTTTATCAAATATTTGATACGCTATATCTCGGAAACTATAACAGATATCGAAATCAAATGTTCTACAAAAAGTAATTGGACAACAAGGGCTACGTTTTAGAGAAAAAAAATTTTTGAGTGGGTGCAGAAAAAGAGGTAGCTCCCATACAAATTAACGATTTCTATGAAATATTCGATACGCTATATCTCGGAAACTTTAACAGATATCAAAATCAAATGTTCTACAAAAAGTAATTGGACGACAACGCCGAGGCTTAAAAGAAAAATCTTTTTGAGTGGGGGCAGAAAAAGGGGTAGCTCCCATACATATTACCAATTTCTATGATATATTCGATACGCTATATCTCGAAAACTATAACAGATATCGAAATCAAATGTTTTACCAAAAATAATTGGACAACAAGGGCTACGATTTAAAGGAAAAATTTTTTGAGTGGTGGCAGAAAAAGGGGTAGCTCCCATACAAATTCACAATTTTTATGAAATTTTCGATTCGCTATATCTATAACAGATATCGACATCAAATGGTCTACAAAAAGTAATTGGACAACAAGTGCTACGATTTAAAGAAAAAAATTTTTGAGTGGGGGCAGAAAAAGGGGTAGCTGCCATACAAATTAAAGATTTCTATGAAATAATTGATACGCCATATCTCGGAAACTATAACAGATATCGAAATTAAATGTTCTACAAAAAGTAATTGGACAAGTGCTATGATTTAAAGAAAAAAATTTTTGAGTGGGGGCAAAAAAATGGGTGGCTCCCACATAAATTAACAATTTTTATGAAATTTTCGATTCGCTTTATCTCGGAAACTATAACAGATATCGAAACCAAGTGTTCTACAAAAAGTAATTGCACGACAACGCCTACGCGTAAAGGAAAAAAAATTTTGAGTGGGGGCAGACAAAGGGGTAGCTCCCATACAAGTTAACGATTTCTATGAAATAATTGATACGCTATATCTCGGAAACTATAACAGATATCGAAATTTAATGTTCTACAAAAAGTAATTGGACAACAAGTGCTACGATTTAAAGAAAAAAATTTTTGAGTGGGGGCAAAAAAATGGGTGGCTCCCACATAAATTAACAATTTTTATGAAATTTTTGATTCGCTATATCTCGGAAAATATAACAGCTATCGACATCAAATGGTATACAAAAAGTAATTGGACAACAATGCCTACGCTTTAAAGAAAAAAATTTTTGAGTGGGGGCAGAAAAAGGGGTTGCGCCCATACAAATTAACGATTTCTATGAAATAATTGATACGCTATTTCTTGGAAACTATAACAGATATCGAAATCAAATCTTTTACAAAAAGTAATTGGACAACAAGGGCTACGATTTAAAGAAAAAAATGTTTTAGTGGGGTCAAAAAAAGGGGTAGCTCCCATACAAATTAACAATTTTTATGAAATTTTCGATTCGCTATATCTCGTAAATTATAACAGATATCGACATCAAATGGTCTACAAAAAGTAAATGGACAACAAGGCCTACACTTGAAAGCAAATTTTTTTTAATGGGGACAAAAGAAGGGGTAGCTCCCATACAAATCAACAATTTTTATGAAATTTTCGATTCGCTATATCTCGGAAATTATAACAGATATCGACATCAAATGGTCTACAAAAAGTAATTGGACAGCAACGCCTACGCTCTAAAGAAAAAATTTTTCGGGTGGGGCCAAAAAAAGGTGTAGCTCCCATACAAATTAAAGATTTTTATAAAATTTTCGATTCGCTATATCTCGGAAACTATTACAGCTATCGACATTAAATGTTCTACAAAAAGTAATTGGACAGCAAGACCTACTCTTTGAAGGAACAATTTTTTGGGTAGGGGCAGGGAAAGGGTTAGCACCCATACAAATTAACAATTTTTATGAAATTTTCGATACGCTACTTCTGGAGAACTGTTACAGCTATCGACTTCAAATATTCTACAAAAATCAAATAACTCATACATTTTGGTGAAAAAGTTGGAGAGTAGCAGGAGGACCAGAATATCCCATAACATTTAACAACTTTTATTAACCTTTTAGCACGAATAATGTCCTTTAAGCACGAATAATGTCGAAAACTTTAAAAACACTCGACCTAAATAAAACCTTGTGTATCTTTTTCTATTATTCATACGAACATTAAAATTTTGTAAAGTTTTCTATGGACTTTTAAGCTTGCAAAAGGTATTTTTATTATATTATTTGCAGTACAAAATAACTCGGCTGGGTATATTAAAATACCAATGTGAAGGGTATATAAGATTCGGCACAGCCGAATATAGCGCTCTTACCTGTTTTTTCTCTTATAGTACCTAAAAGGTGGTGATATACCATATCCCACTTTTTCCAAAACATATTTTATTGTCTCCTTCTGATGTTTGTTAACTCTGCATCCAACATTAAACAACAAGGTTTTGTTTTCGGTAGCCCTTATAATACATTTAGTAATAACCAATGGTTATTCAAATGTAAAGGGGAAAAGAAAATCAAAACAGCGAATTGCGAACATTAGTTTGTTGGATTCTTAAAAAAACTTGAATGTTTTTGTTTGCTTATAGTAATTCTCATTTTGTTTAATGAGGTTATTATAGAAAGACAGAAAATATTCATGAGTTTTTTAAGAATTTGGGTTGAAGTCTACTGATGATTTGGTGTAAGAACCAATGAAATGCATATAGACAAATTTGACCAACAACAAACCCTATAAATATCATTAAAATTGTTTAAGCCCTTATGTATGCAACACATTTTATTAAAAAACCTGAGCTTAATCATTCTTGACTTTTTTTAGAAAATTTAAAAGTTTGTTCAACGATCGGCGAAACTCGGTAAATTTTTTTGGATAAATTCAAAGCATAGACTCTCACCCTTTATTATGTTGTAGTAAGAGGACGGAGGTAGACGGCGCCAACTTCTTTTTTTTCCAAAGAAAACTGTAAACACCGAATTGTATAAAGCTATTTTAATATGCTTGTATTTACTAAACTACATACATATGTAATCCAAATAATTTTTTTTTAATTAAAAAGAAGGCTGTGTATTGCAATAAAAACGGCATTAAAATATTAGCAATAAAAATATCTTCCACGCATAAGCTAATGAGTTTTATGAACATTTTCATCTGTTTTCATTTACAATGAAATCCCCATGTCAAGTGACCCAACTTTTAAAACCGATGTCTTTCGATTGGAAAGAAATTTGGACCAAATTAAGTTCTTGGAGAGAGTAGCATAGACACAATTTTTTAACACGATCGGTCAAGAACTCTCTGAGCTAGAGGGGTTCAAAATTTGACGTTTTTGGCAAATAGGTGTTCTTTTTCATACATGTAGTTTGTTACCTTTTGCTTTTAACAAATTCGTCCCAAATACTTTCGATAGATTTTTCTTCAATCTTCAAGAAAAAAATATTTTTAAAATTAAAAAAAAATTTTTTTTTATTTTTTTTTATAAAATAATTAGAAAAATTTTTTTTTTTCCAAATATGCCCATTTTTTTTTTTTTTTTGCTCAAAAGAAAGCTTAGGTCTTTTGCTTGAAGAACTTAGAGGTCGCTTAGTGGGATGCGAGTGGGATATCTATAAAAATAAATGTTTTGTAACTCAAGGCAGAGGTTTTCCAATTTTCGCGTATATTCTATTTTAATTTTTTTTTCCTATTTATGTAAAATTATCTCTTAAGCAAAAAAAAATTATTTTATGCTAAGAAACAAAATAATTTAACCTTTCCGACGGTATGCATTGAAAATATTAACAAAATGTGTTCAGACATTGCCATATAAAAGTGATTTTATTCCAGAGGCCTACAATTTTGTTGGTAATGCAGTGTCGAGTGTATGAGACTTTATTTGGTACTTGCATACCGTCGGAAAGGTTAAATTATTTTGTTTCTTAGCATAAATAATTTTTTTTTTAGCTTAAGAGAAAATTTTACATAAATAGCAAAAAAATCAAAACAGAATATACGCGAAAATTGGAAAACCTCTGCCTTGAGTTACAAAACATTTATTTTTATAGATATCCCACTCGCATCCCACTAAGCGACCTCTAAGTTCTTCAAGCAAAAGACCTAAGCTTTCTTTTGAGCAAAAAAAAAAAAACAAAAAAAAATGGGCATATTTGGAAAAAAAAAATTTTTTCTAATTATTTTTTTAAAAAAAATAAAAAAAAAATTTTTCTTAATTTTAAAAATATTTTTTTCTGGAAGATTGAAGAAAAAGCTATCGAAAGTATTAGGGACGAATTTGTTAGAAGCAAAAGGTAACAAACTACATGTATGAGAAAAAACACCTATTTGCCGAAAACGTCAAATTTTGAACCCCTTTAGCTCAGAGAGTTCTTGACCGATCGTGTAAAAAAATTGTGTCTATGCTACTCTCTGCAAGAACTTACTTTGGTCCAAATTTCTTTCCAATCGAAAAAAAAAGTTGGGTCACTTGACATGAAATCCCCCAATACTTAAGTGACTTCACTAAGCTTTTTCTAAGAAAAAAAAATAACTTTTTATTAAAAAATTATTGATTTTTCTTAGTGAAACACTTTTCTATAAAACAGCATCATTAGATTTTCAAAAAGTATAAGTCAAAAATTGGTTTTTTTTTATTTCGGATCATCAACACATTATGACATAAGCGGCTCTTTATAAAAGAAGAAGTTTAATGACTTTCCACCTCCGGTCTCTATTCTAGAGGATCTGGTAACATTTTCGCCAAAATTCCTTCCCTTACTGGCAAACACAAGGCTGTACTAGTCTCCGTTTATTTACCCGGGATCGTAGACGAAGCGTCAACAATGGGTTTTGCTAAACGAAAATTGTAGGGTGAGTCTTATGCTGCGATACAAACGCTCATCACTTGGTGGAAAAGCAGCAACATAAACAAGCGTGGTGAATGCTTGCTAGAATTTATTAGTAGAAATAATGTAAATGTAGCAAATAGGGGTGACGATTTTTACAAATTTTACTATGGCAGCGATCCAGGATATAATATTCTCTAGTTCTATTCGCATATATTTGGTGCTTGGCATTGCAAATTTGCTAACCATCGGTCAATTTTAAATTACTCGAACATCATCTGTAGTGCGATTCAGTAACTTATTTTAACGATATTCGCTTTTGTTATAGTCAGCTGTTATTGTTAAGTAAAAGTTTTTAGTTTTGTGGTATTAAATTTATCGACAAAAGATTATCTATATTTTTACTGTAATTATGCTTTTCGCTTTGTTAAAGTTTTTTTTAGAACCAGTTTCATTAAAAAAAACATTTTAAAATCAACACTATCGTTAAAAACTTTATAGTGAACCACTTAACCGTAGCAGCAAAAGAGAATTTCTGTCGATAAATATAACCCTAAATATACAATTTTTTTTACATTTTGTACCGTCTCAATTCTGAAAAACAAAAAATCCACCTTAGCTTATATCGCTTTTAAAAATATTACATTTCTAATTAAACAACAAGTAAGAAAGTTATAGCACCAACGTAATGGATCGATCTTAGTAATATTTTTGACTGATTTTTAATTTAAAAAACTTGCAAACGTGTTAATATATTTTGTTGAAATTATTTATTCTTAATTTAGGAGGTTTTATGTGATTAAGTAAAATGTCGTAATGTGTAGCAAAACTGCCACCTAGGTGGCACAGTGTTCTACCGCAGAGGGGCGGGCAATCACAGAGTACATGCTTTAAGGTATCATTCTCCATACAGCAAAAACGACAGGTCACTGTATTGTCCCTACCGATGTTGTGCAGGTGGTACCTGATTTTACAGTGACCAGTTAAAAGACTGGTGAGGAGCCTTAGATCCTCCTTTCCATGAGATATAACCTCCAAAATTTTGCCTTTAGCTAGAGTCAAGAATTTTATTGCCTTGTACTGTCCCTGAGTCTTATTCCATATGGCAGAAAGTTCAGCATCCATTAGAGCAGCCAACTTCCTACGAGAGTATTTACGAGAAACGCCGAAAAACGGCTCTCGTCCAACAAAAGGGGGGTTTGCGCCGCAGTTGGCGATACGCATATAGCCTGAATAATCGATGTATATCTACCTAATGCAAGCGCCTTTTTAAAACTAAACTCAACTACTGCAGCGACAGTTTCGCTTCGACTTAGATCTCTCCTCAGGCTCCCAGGAACCATTGGTCCAAATGGTGCGCTCTAAGATCCCCACATCCAAGTGTCTAGCAAAAATCTGTAAATAAGCAATCTCGTTCCGTACCCTAGATCATGGACCAAGCCGTTCGCTATCCTCATATGTTCACTTAAGCCTCCAATCTTTAAAAAGACTTTTCTGTAGAGACTACATATATCAAAAACTAACCGATCATATCGATATTGAGTGTAGTAGTTGAAGGAACAAAGATAAGCACACATGCATAGTTTAGAAATAATTGGAGCTAGTAATAGCCCAAAATGCTTATCTCTAAAGAGCATTGGTAAAAAAAATACCGATTACCACCCCAAACAAAAGGTTTGGCCTTAATTTAAGAAGAAACTTAACTGTGTGGAATTAGACCTGTACTTCGATCCCAAAAATAGATACATACCACATATCGCACTGGTTCCTCAAAGAGTATAAATATTTATAATCTATGTATGTTCAATATTGGGGTGGTGCATTTACATATACATACATATATATAACATAAAAATAAACAGTTGCCCTTTTATGCTTTTAACCACATTTCATTTTTTTATGTTTGTTTTTTTGTAGTCTCATAACTTTTTTTGTAAATATGTATGTGATTGCAAATTTCTACAATTATTTTTTTACATTATAGTTTTTTTCGTTCCTAAACCGGCCATATGTGGCACAACCGTAAAAAAATTGAAAACGTACCGTGCGTTCTGTCAATTTAATTAATCAATTTTTTATCTCTTTGTTTTTTGTTTAATGTGTTTTGTGCTTTTGTTGTCTAGAAGAAAACCTCCCTCTGAATGTGCATACATACTTATGTACGTACATATGTATGTATGCATGTATGTATCTATATTTTTTTTTATATTATGCACTTGTATAATTATACCCTTCACATAGTGATAGGGTATATATCACTTTGTCATTCCGTTTGTAATTTCTTTATTATTCATTTGCGACCCCATAAAGTATATATATTCTGGATCCTTATAGATAGGGAAGTTGAAATAGCCATGTCCGTCTGTCCGTCTGTCCGTCTGTCCGTCTGTCTGTCTGTCTGTCTGTCTGTCTGTCTGTCCGTCTGTCCGTCTGTTGAAATCAAGTTTCCGGAGTCAGATAAAAAGATACAGATCAGTAAATGGTGTCAAACGATTACAAATATCCCGCTAACAATCGCTATTTAAAATCAGCAAAATCGGTTCACTATTGACCGAGATATAAGCGAAAACCCAGAGTAACCCATTTTTTTTTGGACAAAATCCGTGCATATATCCCTATATATCTCAGTAAGTATAGTCACTCTTGCCACAAAACTTGGCACGGATACTCCTAAAGAAGGGACCCAAATAATGGAAAAAGTTTTTTCAGATAGGACCAGGGGAAGGGGTATTTTTCCTACAATTGCACAAATTTGGTGAAATATTTTATGCGCTATATCTCGGAAACTATAACAGCTATCGACATAAAATGTTCTACAAAAAGTGATTGTACGCAAAGATCTACACTTGAAAGAAAAAATTTTTTGAGTGGGGGCAAAAAAAGGGGTAGCTCCCATACAAATCGACAATTATTATAAAATATTCGATACGCTATATCTCGGAAACTGTAACAGCTATCGACATAAAATGTTCTACAAAAAGTGATTGTACGCAAAGATCTACACTTGAAAGAAAAAAATTTTTGAGTGGGGGCAAAAAAAGGGGTAGCTCCCATACAAATCGACAATTATTATAAAATATTCGATACGCTATATCTCGGAAACTGTAACAGCTATCGACATAAAATGTTCTACAAAAAGTAATTGTACGCAAAGATCTACATTTTAAAGAAAAAATTTTTTGAGTGGGGGCAAAAAATGGGGTAGCTCCCATACAAATCGACAATTGTTATAAAATATTTGATACGCTATATCTCGGAAACTATAACAGCTATCGACATAAAATGTTCTACAAAAAGTGTTTGTACGCAAAGATCTACACTTTAAAGAAAAAATTTTTTGAGTGGGGGCAAAAAATGGGGTAGCTCCCATACAAATCGACAATTGTTATAAAATATTCGATACGCTCTATCTCGGAAACTTTAACAGCTATCGACATAAAATGTTCTACAAAAAGTGATTGTACGCAAAGATTTACACTTTAAAGAAAAAAATTTTTGAGTGGGGGCAAAAAATGGGGTAGCTCCCATACAAATCGACAATTGTTATAAAATATTCGATACGCTATATCTCGGAAACTATAACAGCTATCGAAATAAAATGTTCTACAAAAAGTGATTGTACGCAAAGATCTACACTTCAAAGAAAAAATTTTTTGAGTGGGGGCAAAAAATGGGGTAGCTCCCATACAAATCGACAATTGTTATAAAATATTCGATACGCTCTATCTCGGAAACTGTAACAGCTATCGACATAAAATGTTCTACAAAAAGTAATTGTACGCAAAGATCTACATTTTAAAGAAAAAATTTTTTGAGTGGGGGCAAAAAATGGGGTAGCTCCCATACAAATCGACAATTGTTATAAAATATTTGATACGCTATATCTCGGAAACTATAACAGCTATCGACATAAAATGTTCAACAAAAAGTGTTTGTACGCAAAGATCTACACTTTAAAGAAAAAATTTTTTGAGTGGGGGCAAAAAATGGGGTAGCTCCCATACAAATCGACAATTGTTATAAAATATTCGATACGCTCTATCTCGGAAACTTTAACAGCTATCGACATAAAATGTTCTACAAAAAGTGATTGTACGCAAAGATTTACACTTTAAAGAAAAAAATTTTTAAGTGGGGGCAAAAAATGGGGTAGCTCCCATACAAATCGACAATTGTTATAAAATATTCGATACGCTATATCTCGGAAACTATAAAAGATATCGAAATGAAATGTTTTACAAAGAGTAATTGGGAAATAAGGCCTACGCTTTAAAGAAAAATATTTTTGAGTGGGGGCAAAAAAAGGGGTAGCTCCCATACAAATTAACAATTTTTATAAAATATTCGATACGCTATATCTCGGAAACTATAAAAGATATCGAAATGAAATGTTCTACAAAAAGTAATTGGTCAAGAAGGCCTACGCTTTAAAGAAAAATATTTTTGAGTGGGGGCAAAAAAAGGGGTAGCCCCAATACAAATTAATAATTTTTGTTAAATTTTCGATATGCTATATCTCGGAAACTATAACAGATATCGAAATCAAATGTTCTACAAAAAGTGATTTGACATCAAGGGCTACGCTCTGAAGAAAAAAATTTTCGGATGGGGGGTAAGGAAGGGGTAGCTCCCATACAAATTAACAATTTTTATAAAATTTTCGATACGCTACTTCCGGAAAACTATTTCAGCTATCGACTTCGAATATTCTACAAAAAGTAATAATCAAATAATTCATACATTTTGAAGAAAAAATTGGAGAAGAGCAGGGGGACTAGAACATTTAACAAGTTTTATTAACCTTGAAATATAAATAATGTCGAAAACTTTTAAAACTCTCGACCTCAAATCTTCTTCATCTATTTATATTATTCATACGAACGTTAAAATTTTGTTATTTTTTCTATGGGCTTTAAAACTCGCACAAGGTTTTTTATTAAATTATTTGCAGTACAAAATTACTCGGCTGGGTATATTTAAAGACCAATGTGAAGGGTATATAAGATTCGGCACAGCCGAATATAGCGCTCTTACTTGTTTTTTTATTCACATTTTTTTTTTAGATTTTATATCACCCTTAAAATTTTTTTATGCTTATTTTAGTGGTAGTTTTAATATTTTTGCTACGTTAAAACTTGGCCATATAAGAATGACTTTATATTTTTCATAATTTAATGGCAAGAACGAAAGTTTGAGGAAAAATTCAAGATCATATTAAATTAGGTTCTTGAAACGTCTACTCTTTTCTAAACTCATTTATCTTTCTGGTTATACTCTTTATAATAAATAATGCATAAATATTTTCAAAAATTGTTTAATTTTTCTAGACAATGTCGCTTTAGTTTTCGAGACATGCCTTTACACAAATTTTCTAAAATATATTCATTTGTATGGGGCTACCACTCCCCGTGATTCTATCCAATCAATAATTTATAATGACGTTGGTATTGTAATAAAATGCGTTTTGATTTTTTAGTTTCCCAGATAAAGCGTCCTGTCCAATTGAATTCTGATAATTGTCGATGCTGCAAGGAATCTACTTTATATCAGTAGTTTTAAAGTCAAACCCCATTAAAGTTGTGAGAGTCCCTTTTTAAAGGGATACCACACCCAAATAGCTTTAAAAGCGTAAAAATTTTATTGAAATTAAATGTTCTCTTGAAAGCTGTTTCAGTTTCAAAAATTGCATAAATACATCTATATTTTTGGGGGCTATTTTTTTACATGTTTCTATTTCATCAATAGCAGTTGCAGAAAAAATACTTCATGACAGGTGTAATAATGACAATTCAATATATTGTAATTTTGCGAGGATATATGTATATGTATACATAGTACGCTCTTTAAAACCAAAAGTGTTATTTGATTTATGTCATTGTCGAAAAAGTTGTAGGAAAATTATGCGCATACGTAAAACATTTCAACCATCACACATCAAGTCGTATGAAAGGAGCTTATCAGGTCGTTAACTGCAATTTCGCAGTTAAAAAAATGTTGTATATGTATGACTGTAGGAGCATTTCCAAAACCAAAATACTTCGAAACTGAAGCCATAAAAATTGCTTATTTCATAACATACGCTGTTTCCATGATACGGCTTGTACGTGTTACTCGAATTTTTGACAAGCACTAAGAAAAAGATGTTATCGTGGCACAAAACCGGAGTTACTTTGTGGCAGGTTTCTGTTAATACAAATGGCTGAATTGAGTTAATAGCTGCTAAAGCTTCCGAGATGTTCCGTATTGAAAATTTTATTAAGTTTATGCATTTTTCGGGGGTCTACCACCTTACATGCTTCCACCAAAATTTTATAAATAAAGGTCAAGAAAGCCAACACCCAAATTTTTTTTAATAACATCAATCAAAGCTAACGAGTTATGAGTGTAAGCAAATATGCATGGATTTTTTCCAAAAACTGGCTTAATCAGGTTTTTACTAATATCACGGTGAGATGTTTTTCAATCGTGTTAATTAAAATAGGGACTGTTTAAGGAATATTTCTGAAAATTTCTTATAATCACCTTGCCTAAAGGTTTTGAGTTTGTTTCGGTCGGCAGAGCAACTGGAGCACGTATTCATTTCAATATCATTAAATACATAATTTTTTAAGAGATTGTGTTGTTAACTTCACTGTTTGTTTAATTAATTTTTTTCGTTTTTGATGTTTTTTTTAGAATTTTTGTGAAATAATAAAAGATTTTTTAAAGAAAATCAAAATTATCACTACCCTCTAAGCAATTTGAAGCTAATTTTTGGAAAAACTTAAAAAACTTTCCAATATTTGGTTACATAGTCGACATTTTCAAACCAAAAATTTCAAATTATTTTGAATTATTGCCTTTAAAAAGTATCTAGTATCGAGTATCGAGTGGGGACACATTTTAGATAAAATATTTATATAATATTCCTTTCTTATTGAATAATTGCTATTTTGAATAGAAATTGCTTGAAGGGTAATTATCTTAATACATGCATATACATGAAATTTTTTTGCATTTGTATTTTGTGTTTTTTAAAGTTCATACTGTAGAAAAGTCGGCAAGAGGTATCTAGTGAAAACCACCCAGCAAAAACTTTACTTACAAAATAAATAGAAAATTAAGTAGAATTCTCGTTAAGCATTACTTACAATTCGACTGTAAAAAGTATTATTTTTTGTTCGCGGTAGTCATATCCCAAAAAATAAGTACTTTTATTTTTAATGATTTAATTTAAACAAGTAAGAGCGCTATATTCGGCTGTGCCGAATCTTATATACCCTTCACATTGGTCTGTAAATATACCCAGCCGAGTAATTTTGTACTGCAAACAATATAATAAAAAAACTTGTGCGAGTTTTAAAGTTCATAGAAAAAATAACAAAATTTTAACGTTCGTATGAATAATAGAAATAGATGAAGAAGATTTGAGGTCGAGAGTTTTAAAAGTTTTCGACATTATTCATATTTAAAGGTTAATAAAACTTGTTAAATGTTCTAGTCCCCCTGTTCTTCTCCAACTTTTTCCCAAAATGTATGAATTATTTGATTATTACTTTTTGTAGAATATTCGAAGTCGATAGCTGTAATAGTTTTCCAGAAGTAGCGTATCAAAAATTTTATAAAAATTGTTAATTTGTATGGGAGCTACCCCTTCTTCACCCCCCATCCGAAAACTTTTTTCTTCAGAGCGTAGCCCTTGATGTCCAATCACTTTTTGAAGAACATTTGATTTCGATATCTGTTATAGTTTCCGAGTTATAGCGTATCGAAAATTTCATACAAATCGTTAATTTGTATGGGAGCTACCCCTTTTTTTGCCCCCACTCAAAAATATTTTTCTTTAAAGCGTAGGCCTTCCTGTCCAATTACTTTTTGTAGAGCATTTCATTTTGATATCTTTTATAGTTTCCGAGATATAGCGTATCGAATATTTTATAATAATTGTCGATTTGTATTGGAGCTACCCCTTTTTTTGCTCCCACTCAAAAAATGCTTTCTTTATAGCGTAGGCCTTCTTGCCCAATTACTTTTTGTAGAACATTTCATTTCGATATCTGTTATAGTTTCCGAGATATAGCGTATCGAATATTTCATAAAAATTGTTAATTTGTATGGGAGCTACCCCTTTTTTTGCCCCCACTCAAAAAATTTTTTCTTTATAGCGTAGGCCTTCTTGCCCAATTACTTTTTGTAGAACATTTCATTTCGATATCTGTTATAGTTTCCGAGATATAGCGTATCGAATATTTCATACAAATCGTTAATTTGTATGGGAGCTACCCCTTTTTTTGCCCCCACTCAAAAATATTTTTCTTTAAAGCGTAGGTCTTTGCGTACAATTACTTTTTGTAGAACATTTTAAGTCGATAGCTGTTATAGTTTACGACATATAGCGTATCGAATATTTTATAATAATTGTCGATTTGTATGGGAGCTACCCCTTTTTTTGCCCCCACTCAAAAAATTTTTTCTTTAAAGCGTAGGCATTCTTGCCCAATTACTTTTTGTAGAACATTTCATTTCGATATCTGTTATAGTTTTCGAGATATAGCGTATCGAATATTTCATAAAAATTGTATATTTGTATGGGAGCTACCCCTTTTTTTGCCCCCACTCAAAAAATTTTTTCTTTAAAGCGTAGGCATTCTTGCCCAATTACTTTTTGTAGAACATTTCATTTCGATATCTGTTATAGTTTACGACATATAGCGTATCGAATATTTTATAATAATTGTCGATTTGTATGGGAGCTACCCCTTTGTTTGCCCCCACTCAAAAAATTTTTCTTTATAGCGTAGGCCTTCTTGCCCAATTACTTTTTGTAGAACATTTCATTTCGATATCTGTTATAGTTTCCGAGATATAGCGTATCGAATATTTCATAAAAATTGTTAATTTGTATGGAAGCTAACCCTTTTTTGCCCCCACTCAAAAAATTTTTTCTTTATACCGTAGCCCTTCTTGCCCAATTACTTTTTGTAGAACATTTCATTTCGATATCTGTTATAGTTTCCGAGATATAGCGTATCGAATATTTCATAAAAATTGTTAATTTGTATGGAAGCTAACCCTTTTTTGCCCCCACTCAAAAAATTTTTTCTTTATACCGTAGCCCTTCTTGCCCAATTACTTTTTGTAGAACATTTGATTTCGATATCTGTTATGGTTTCCGAGATATAGCGTATCGAACATTTCATTTTGTATTCAAATACAGCAAAGCATGTATTTTGCCCAACTCTTTTTTTTTTTGCATATTTTTTATTATTGAATCTTCGCTTAAGCGAACTAACAATAAGTTTTCAAATCTTAAGACTAATGAAATAATATTAGTCCAGCCAGTGCCAGACATAAATTTAAGTTCTCATAATAGAAATAGTTATCTTCGTCTAAGCGCAATAGTATCCCTCCTTTTCAGACGGGAGTGTCTACTAAGTTGCAAGATACTTCGAGCGAGCGGGTTTGGATGTGTTTCCAGTTTATTTAAATACTTGTCCACATATTTCAGGATTTCGCATTTAACAAGTGGAACTTCTAGATCCTTATGGATGTTGCTGTTTTTGACATACCACGGAGCACCAGCTATCATTCTTAGAATTTTATTTTGACGGCGTTGGATTTTTTCTATGTTAGAGGCGGAAGCAGTGCCCCATAATTGTATACCGTAGCACCAAATTGATTTTAAAATTGAGTTGTATAGTAGAAGTTTACAATCCAGGTGAAGCACAGAGTTTCTACCCATTAGCCAGTGGATTTGTGCAGCTTTAAGTTTCATTTGCGTCAGCTTTGCATCTATATAAGGCTTCCATGTGAGGCGGCGATCCAGGTGAATACCAAGATATTTTGTCTCGGATCTTTGAGGCACCAAATGGTTGTTAATAGTGATTGGAGGGCACGTTTCTTTGCGCAAGGTAAAAGTTATGTGAGTTCATTTTTGTTCATTTATTTTTATTCCCCATAACCTTGCCCATTTCTCAACTTGGCTTACGTGTTGCTGCAGTTGACTCGAAGCCTCTCTAGGGTCTTTATGAATACTGAGAAAAGCGGTATCATCAGCAAAAGTAGACGTGTGCGTAAAACAGTTGGTTGGCATATCTGCTGTGTAAAGCAAGTACAAAATTGGACCTAGTATACTCCCTTGAGGTACACCAGCCCCTATTGGTTGGGAACAACTTATTTGGTTTCCCTCTTTGATCATAAATTGTCTGCCGGTTAAGTATTTTTCTAGCAGGCTTGAAATATTAGCAGGTAGATAGAGATTTAGTTTGATTAACAGGCCTTCGTGCCATACTTTATCGAATGCTTGAGACACATCGATAAAAAGCACGGAGCAGTACATCTTTTCCTCAAAGGCTTTTCTAATAACCTGCACTAGTCTGTGAGTTTGTTCGATTGTACTATGTTGACTTCTAAAACCAAATTGGTGATCTGGACTGCAGTTGTTGTCATTCAGGATCGGAGTAAGCTTGTTTTAAAGCAGCTTTTCGAACAGTTTCGCCAAAGTTGGTAACAAACTTATAGGCCTATAAGACTCCACCTTCGAAGGATCTTTTCCCGGCTTAGGAATCATCTTTATTAAGGCAACTTTCCATATTGGCGCAAAGTGTTCAAGCCGAATTATGGCATTAAAAACAAAAAGAATAATTCTTTTACCTGTAAAGGGTAGCTCTAAAAGCATTTTGTTGCTTATTTTATCAACACCAGGAGCTTTTTTGTCATTTAGGTTAGCGATAGCCTCTATAACATCTGAAAATCGGAAACGTATTTCTACAGGACGTCTAGCAACAACAGGCGGTAATTCTCTCACGTCAGTGCCTGAATTGGGAGTGAAGACGTTCCTTAAATGGCTTGCGAACAGATCGCATTTTTCTTCGTCATTTCTAGCCCAGGATCCTCTCAGGTTACGCAGTGGTGGTTTTGCGATTACGGGTCTTTAAAGACGTCTGGCTGTTCGCCATAGAAAATAGTTTGTTTGAGGAGTCGCGTCTAGACCTTCCTGGCATTCCTTCATTGATGACATTCTATGTACTTCTAGCAAGTTTTTTAATCGGTTTGTACATTCCTTCAGTTTATTTTTAAGTAGGGGCGATCTATACCTTTGCCATTCTCTTCGGGCTCTCCTTTTTTCAGATAAAAGCTTTTTAACATCGGTAGAATAAATTTTGTTGTATCTGGCCTGACGGAAGGTAGAAGAAGCATTTTCAACGGCTTTTTTAATATTTTCATTGAGGCTTCTCAGGCACTCATCGATTTCTTCGGAAGTTTTTAAAGATTGGTGTTCCGAACAGTGCGTGCTGATAAATTTTTTGTATTTTAACCAGTTTATTCTTTTAGATAAGAAAAAATCACTAGTTGCTATTTGGTGAGGACTGTAAATAGTAATTATTGTGGGTGAGTGGTCAGAAGATAAATCCAAGGAGGCTTGAGCCTCAATAAGCTCAGGGGATATACCTTTTGCTACGCCAAAATCTATTACGTCTGGTATTTTATTGTGGTCAGTTGGTCAATATGTTGGTTGCCCAGTTGAAATAACGTGAAGTCTCATTTCCGATTCAGAATCACACAAGACACGACCTCTGGGACTTATTAGGCGGGAGCCCCAGTACGTGTGTTTAGCGTTTTAGTCACCAGCAGCAATAAAGTGAGGACCTAAAGATTTGTAAAAACTGTTATACTGATCCTTCGTTATGGAGAATCTGGGTGGACAATAAACTAACGAAATAACGAGATTATGGCAAAATTCATCTATGCAGACGTTTGTTGCTTGCATATAACTTTCGGAGAGACCACCTATCCATTGGTGTTTGATTCTTGATTCAATTAATATAGCTGAGCCACCACATGACCTATCTCTGGGATCTTTTGAGTCGTAAAAAGTATAGCCACTTAATTTAAAAGTGCTTCTAGATGTCGTATGAGTTTCGGAAATCAACATGACATCAATTTTTTGGTGAGTTAAAAAATATTCGAGTTCGTTTTTGTGTTGGCGGATGCCGTTTGCGTTCCAGAAACAAACCCTAAGGCCTTTTAAGCATGGCCTGCAAAAGAGCAGGCTGCATTTTTTGCATTTCTTGCATCATTCCAGCCATTTGCGCCATGAACTGCGTAAACTGTTTTACCATATTGTCTATTACGGCTTCCAGGCGGCTAAAATTGGGGCCCGTAGGTTCATTTGTTGGCACCTCTTGTTGTGTTGTTTGCTGGTAAGGCTTACGGACGTTGGGCTGGTTGGACTTAAGTGCGTTGGCATAAGAAACTTGACTTGTTGTTGGTTGTGTTAATGGAGGCATAGTAGTAGTTGCTGTATTTAACTGCTGTGGAGGGGCAGAAACGATTTTAGTCTTAGATGAACGCTTTATTAAATCAAAAACAGGGAAACCTCTATAGTTGGCAGTGTGGTTTCCGCCGCAATTGCTGCATTTCTTCACCCTGGGGTCATCTTTTGGTTTGTCGCACTTGGTCGTGGCATGCAGGTCCCCACATACAACACACACAGAAGGCAACTTACAATAAGCTTTGGTATGGCCGAATTCCTGGCAGTTCAAGCACTGTACTGGCCCAGATCGTTTATGTGGGGCTTCAACAACAACTCTGCGATGCAAAATATATCTTAATTCATAAATAGGGTGAGTTTCGCCTTTTCTCAATTTTACATCACTAGGCTCAAGCTCCACCCGAAATAATGGTTGGGGACACCTTTCTCTATTTATAATGTTTGATACAGTTTTAGCTTTAAAGCCTTTGCTGCACAAACTCGTCTTTATCTCTTCAGGGTCGACATTAGCGTCTATACCTTTTATAACTACCTGAAGTCCTTTTGTGTCTTTAAGTTGGTAAGTGTAGAAGTTTTTATTTAGTTTTTCAAATTCTGAGACAGTGGTGCGGTAAGCTTTTCATGATTTACCTGGATTTTTGTCTCGTAAATGTTACCACGCTTAATATTATAAACATAAAAATTATTTTCCCCGATTAATGCGACTACGAACCTAATAAGGACGTTCGAGTTTCTTTCTCTCAAATAAATTGGAGGAGGTTTAAATGTCTTCTTCTCGGTGACAGGGGTATCGTTCTCCTCTTCTAGTATGGCAAAACGATTTGGCGATGAGGCAGGCTTTTCATCATCTTTTGAAAATTTTGCTGGCTTGGTAACCTATGCAGATTTCGGGCTTCTACCCCTTTTAAGAACTGTAATATAGCGGTCCATCCCTACCTGGACCTTTGAGGCTTCTGTAGAAAGTGGGCTGGGACCGCCTTTAGCTGATGATAAGTTATGTACCTCGGTATTTTTTTTATAATTTTTGAAAAGAGATTGGGCTAAAATTGTCCCTTGTTCAGTACATTTATTTAAATTAGGCGCACTTGCACTTAAATTGTCTTTAACTACTATCGGTTTTGCACTCAAATAGTTTTTATTATATTCAGGGTCTCTGATGTTTTCATTGCTAACGCTTGAACTTAACACAATGTAAGCATTTCGGCTACCAGGCCCACTGTCACGACGATTACTGTTACTCATTAACCGTTTGCTTTTTTTTTTATTATTTAGTTTGTTGTTTTTTTTTCTCACTAATATGTTTTTGTATGTATGTATATTAATAAATTCGTTTGCCACTTATTACTAATATCACCTATTACTAATATTACACTCGCGTAGAAACGTCCGTACACTACGAGATTAAGAATGCAACTTTTTGCCCAACTCTGACTAAGAATAACTTAAATAGGTACTTAAAAAAGTTTACACTTAGATATTATTTCTGAATATGCGTCATTGTATTTAAATTTATTTGTTTTTATACCCTTCACATAGTGATATGGGTATATATCAGTTTGTCATTCCGTTCGTAATTTCTTTATTATCCATTTGCGACCTCATAAAGTACATATATTCTGAATCCTTATAGATAGGGAAGTTGATATAGCCATGTCCGTCTGCCAGTCTGTTGAAATCAAGTTTCCGGAGTCAAATAAAGTGATAGGGACCAGTTATTGGTGTCAAATTTTTGAAAAAAATCCTGGAAACAATCGCTATATAAAATCAGCAAAATCGGTTGACTATTGATCAAGATACAAACGAAAAATCAAACGAAAAAATTTTTTGAATGGGGGCAGGAGAAGCTGTAGTTCCCATACAAATTAACATTTTTTATGAAATTTTCGATACGCTACATCTCGAAAACTAAAACAGCTATCGACTTCTAGTGCTCTACAAAAAGTTATTCGATAATAAGACCTACATTTTGGAAAAAAAAATGGTTGAACAGGAGCAGGCGGACTAGAAGATCTCATAAAACATAGCAACTTTTATTAACCTTTTAATACGAATAATGTCGAAAACTTTGATAACTCTCGACCACAAATCTTCTTCATCTATTTCTATTATCCATACAAACGTTAAAATTTTGTAAAGTTTTCTGTGGACAACACTTTTCAAAATATTATTTAGGATTTAATCCCAATTTTCTTGTTTATTTATAGGGTTTGTTGTTGGTTAAGTTTGTCTATATGCATTTCGTTGGTTCTTACACCAACTCATCAGTAGACTTCAACCAAAATTCTTAAAAAACTCATGAATATTTTGTGTCTTTATATAATAACCCCATTAAACAAAATCAGAATTACTATAAGCAACCAAAACGTTCAAGTTTCTTTAAGAATCCAACAAACCAATATTCGCTATTCGCTTGTTTTGATTTTCTTTTTCCCCTTACATTTGAATAACCATTGGTTATTACTAAATGTATTAAGGGGCTACCGAAAACAAAACCTTGTTGTTAAACAACACTTTTCAAAATATTATTGAGGATTTAATCCCAATTTTCTTGTTTATTTATAGGGTTGAAGTCTACTGATGAGTTGGTGTAAGAACCAACGAAATGCATATACATAGACAAACTTAACCAACAACAAACCCTATAAATAAACAAGAAAATTGGGATTAAATCCTAAATAATATTTTGAAAAGTGTTGTTTAACAACAAGGTTTTGTTTTCGGTAGCCCCTTAATACATTTAGTAATAACCAAAGGTTATTCAAATGTAAGGGGAAAAAGAAAATCAAAACAAGCGAATAGCGAATATTGGTTTTCTATGGACTTTAAAACTGGCACAAGGTATTTTTATTATATTATTTGCAGTACAAAATAACTCGGCTGGGTATATTAAAAGAGTAATGTGAAGGGCATATAAGATTCGGCACAGCCAAATATAGGGATTTACTTGTTGTGTTTAAAAGTGTGAATGTCAAAAAAATTTTAATTTTTATACAAAATTTGATATTTTTGAAATTCACATTTCCAAATATCCGCTTAGCTCTTGATATTACCTGAATGAGTGAGCCCTGGAAAAGAACGTGCCTTGCTAAGGCGAAGACGTGAATGAATACGATGACAAAGTTTCCATTCTTTTTTTTTTTAATTGTAACATTTTTAAATTTTTCTAATGACAAATGACAAAATGTATTTCGCCATCATAAGTATTTGAAATACAAAATACAAAATACTTTAGTGTTAGGTATTTGAAATACAAAATACATTAGAAGGTGGTATTTCAAATACAAAATACGTATTTGTATTTCAAATACAATTATTTAAAATACTGCCCAACCCTGTTCTTAGTTGATTAATCTCAGCACGACAAGTTTTAACTTAATAATTGGTAAAACTGTAACTAAGTGTCAACTAACAGATACATTTAAAGAACAGCTGATTGATTTCATTTAATTATTTACATATTTCAAAAGTACAACAATTTTTCATCTGGCGACCAATTTGAGTCTCTCTAAATACCCAAAATAATAAATACCTCTTTTTTCTAACAATAATAATAAACTTAATTTCTTTACTATTGCGTCCATTTCGCCCAAAAAAAATCACACAAAAAAGAAAACAAACTAGAGATGTGTTTTTAATCAACAAAACTCTATTAAATACAGTGTTGCATTGCTTTTAACAGCTGAAAGGAGTTGTTGCAATAGTTATGATTTGTGAATAGGATCTTTTACTATCTATGAACTATTTTTTGGTTTTTTTATAAGTTTCGACTTTAGTTACGATTTCTGAATATTCGCCAATATTTTTTTAAACTGGTTTAAATGGTTATTTAAAGCTTCAACTAAACAATAATATTAATTTTCAGTTGCAGTTTGTCTAAATTTAATAAATTTAAATAAAATATTACATATGTTTATTTCAATGAATATCTTGTTGGATGAGTTTAAAATGAATATCAAGTTATTTTAAATGGATTTCCCGTTGATTTTAAATAAATAGTTTTTTGAGTGTATGTAATTAAAGGAAACTAACCTAATTTTAACCGTATTATTAATTAAAACTTTGAATAAACCTTAAACTGTTAACCAGAATAATGTAAACAAATTTAAACTATGATTTTACTTCACTATTGTTGTTAGTTTTTATATAGTTTTAAAAATATTTAAATAATCCTATAGGCAACTTTTAAAGATAGCCAAGCTAAAAAGCAAAAATTTGTATTAAAAAACAATTTTACCTACGACAAACGTATTTACATTTTAAATATTTTTAAAAAATTTGAGATTTTAAGTGGCTTCTTTGGCAAATTATTTTTTAAAATAAC
The DNA here is from genome assembly GCA_963583895.1 of Melanophora roralis. Taxonomy (NCBI): domain Eukaryota; kingdom Metazoa; phylum Arthropoda; class Insecta; order Diptera; family Rhinophoridae; genus Melanophora; species Melanophora roralis. The sequence continues at coordinate 7,840,404 of OY757192.1, forward strand.
ATATGAATCGCGTAATTCATATAGTGCTGTTGTCGGTTTATCATTTTCTAAATTTTTAGAAATCGTTGGTTTAAAAAAGGCTGAACTTTTCCCATTTTAATAGATGTGTATGTTAACACAACGATTGACCAGAATAAACTGACAAAATATGAGACTAAAATTATTGTAAAATGTTATCATACCGAAAAACGGGGATTTCCTTTAATAAAACAAATGAAAGTCGCGATAATAGAACCTCGTTTTTTGAAACTGTCGCGATTAAAGAACCTACAATGTTAAAAATTAAGCCGTCGCGATAACCGGACCGTCGCGATAATGGATAGTCGCGAATACCGAGCTTTCACTGTATTATGTTAAAACTTGCAAAATGTAAAGTAACATTTTTGTGCTTCATGTTTACATGTCATAACTATCAAATCATGTTGCTGCTTCTTTTGTTCTTTAAAAGAAGTAAAGGGCTTATGTTTATATGTGTGTTTGTCAAAGTGCTGTTAAAAACTTTACAACAGAGGTGTCGTCAGAGATTTTTAGTTTGGCTTTAGTTCATATAATTTCTTTTTATTAGAAGAAAGTATTATTTTCCGTTAATGTTGAAAGAAACTTTCAATTTGAAAAAAGCTGATTATTCTACCGCTACTAGCCGAGTAGAATGCATTTTCGAAAGCAGCTACGCAATTTCATCATCAGTACTCTTTGAACGGTAGAAGTGCATTTGGTTGTAAACATCACCTATTTAACTTACATGTAAAAGAGAAAAGTATACGGTATCAGTGTTTTCCTTCTGTTTTTATTTTGTTAGTTAGGACGAAGTTTACTTTTCATATACACTATGCTTTTTTCCATTAAAAGTCTCTTTGGCAACACTTGACTAACGGACAAGCATTAATCCATCTCTCAGATGGAACGAAACGCTTTTTATTATTGTATATCATACAATAGGGGTAATCACTTTTTAATTTCTTTTTTTGTCAACGAGACTTTTAATGGAAAAAATCATAGTGTATATGAAAAGTAAACTTCGTCCTAACTTACAAAATAAAAACAGAAGGAAAGCACTGATACCGTATACTTTTCTCTGTTACATGTAAGTTAAATAGGTGATGTTTACAACCAAATACACTACTACCGTTCAAAGAGTACTGATGATGAAATTGCGTAGCTGCTTTCGAAAATGCATTCTACTCGGCTAGTAGTGGTAGAAAAATCAGCTTTTTTCAAATTGAAAGTTTCTTTCTACATTAACGGAAAATAATAATTTCTTCTAATAAAAAGAAATTATATGAACTAAAGCCAAACTAAAAATCAAAAAATTTGTACATATCGTAACTTTTTTTTTTCATATTTATTTTATTATTGAATCTTCACTTCTGTGAACTAACAATAAGTATTCAAACCTTATAAATAAATGTTTAAAATTTGTCCAGCCAGTGCCAGACTAAAATTAATGTTCTCAAATAAAAATATTCACTTCGGATGTTTTCATCTAAGGGCAACGGTGTCCTTCTTCTTCAAGCGAGTGTGCCCGCCATGTTGTAAGATGTTTCGAGCGAGCGGATTGGGATGGGTTTCCAGCTTATTTAAATACTTGTCCACATAGTTTAGGATTTCGCACTTAACTAGTGGAACATGTAGATCCTTGTGGATGTTGCTGTTTTTAATGTACCAAGGTGCATCAGATATCATTCTTAGGATTTTATTTTGACGACGTTGAATTTTCTCTATGTTGGAGGCAGAGGCAGTACCCCATAGTTGTATCCCGTAGCACCAAATTGGCTTCAAAATTGAGTTGTAGAGCTGAAGTTTGCAGTCGAGTCGAAGTAAAGAGTTTCTACCAACCAGCCAATGAATTTGGACTGTTTTCAATTTTATTTGTATTAACTTAGCATCTATGTGTGACTTCCATGTGAGACGACGATCTATGTGAATGCCAAGGTATTTCACCTCAAGGTGTTGAGGCACCATCTGATTATTAATAAAGATAGGAGAGCACGTTTCTTTGCGTAAAGTAAAGGTTACGTGAGTTCATTTTTGTTCATTAATTTTTACTCCCCATAACTTTGCCCATTTTTCTACTTGGATAATATGGTGCTGTAGTTGTTTTGAGGCCACTTTAGAATTTTCACGGGTACTTAGAAAGGCAGTATCATCAGCAAATGTCGACGTATGTGTTTAGCTATCGGTTGGCATGTCTGCTGTGTAAAGAAGGTACAGAATTGGTCCTAGAATGCTACCTTGGGGAACGCCAGCCCCAATTGGCTGAGGACTACTGAAGTGGTTCCCTTGTTTGATCATAAACTGTCTGTTGGTTATTTATTTTTCCAAAAGGTTACAGAGATTCAAAGGCAAGTTCAGCTTTAGTTTTGTCAAAAGACCTTCATGCCAGACTTTATCAAATGCTTGAGAAACATCTATAAACAGCCCAGAACAATATTTTTTTATTCTCAAACGCCTTTCTTATAACCTGAACCAACCTGTGGGTCTGTTCAATGGTACTGTGATGTCGTCTAAAATCAAATTGGTGATTGGGAATGCAGTCGTTATCATATAAGATCGGAGTCAACTTTTTTTTTAACAATTTCTCAAACAATTTCGACATGGTTGGAAATAAACTGATAGGTCTATAAAATTCAACCTTGGAAGGCTCTTTTCCAGGTTTAGGAATCATCTTTACTAAAGCAACTTTCCACATTGGCGGGAAGTGTTCAAGCCGTAATATGGCGTTAAAAATAAAAAGTAGTATTCCTTTTGCTGTACTAGGTAGCTCTAAAAGCATTTTGTTACTGATTTTATCAAATCCAGGAGCTTTTTTAGCATTTAAATTATTAATAGCCTCTACGACTTCTAAGAATTGGAATCGCATTTGTGTAGGCTGCCTAGCAACAACAAGCGGTAATTCACTTATACTAGTACACGTATTTGGAGTGAACACTGTAATGCAGATATGTTGTAAAGTTAATTTTTTACTCAAATATTTTCTAATAGCTTACAGAAAATGAAGTTTAAATATTGTTAACTTTATATTCTTTATTTGCTTAATTTAAACGTTAACGGAAAATTTTTGTAGTCAGTATTTCACCTCCCACTGTTGTATTTGAGGTAAATGTATAGTTAGCTGCACTGGCAACTCCAGATGACAAATAAACGGAAGTAAATTTTTTGTCAAAACCGACTAAACCGAAATGTGATTTTTGCTAACCAATTAAACTTCCTTCTTTTTCTAATTGGATCGTCAAAGTGGAAACATCTATTTCAATAAAACAAAAAAATAAATTATTTAAAATTAGTTTTATTAACCTAATAACAGTTTCATCCTGAACCTATTAAATATTTTTGAAAACATATCCAGAGTTAACTACTCAAGACTCAATTTCTTAAATAAAGTTTCATCCTGAACCTATTAAATATTTTTGAAAACATATCCAGAGTTAACTACTCAAGACTCAATTTCTTAAATAAAGTGCGTGGAATCAGCCTTAAGAGAAAAAATAGCTAACAAAACGTTTTATTCTGATTGCATTCTTTGATTAAAGAGAAACAAACCACATTTTAAGAAATTTTTGCAGTGGTGGACCAATTTCTTCGGCCACCACTGTCCACGTGTTTTTGGTTACCTCATTTACTTCTCTAACGTAATCCGCAATAGATGCAAGATCAAACAGCAAAAATCATATGCCAGTCGATTAACATCTAGACTACAGAAGAAATAAGCAAAGAGAGGCAGAAAAGCAAAAAATTTTAATTATAAATCTAGTAGAAAACAGACAAGCAATCAAAAACCACCTAAATAGAAGCTCCACTCAAGACGCCCTCTTAGGATAAGCACCAACTACATCTTTCTCCCACTCCAAATTGCTAAGCAGTTCGTTAAGGAAGTATCCCCAGTTTAAAAAGTTTTAATAGGGCAAGTAAGCTAAAACCAGGTTAAGTTTTTTTTAAGAAAATTTAATTTTAAGAAAATTATAAATTAATTAATTGGGCCTTAACCGGAATTTGTGCTAAAACTACTGAAATTTTAAAAACCATAACCATTTTCAGAAAAAAGACATAGTTAAAAATAATATAGTAAGTTAAAATCACAGAAAAAAATAATAAGTAAAAACCCCTAATTGTAAAATGGCCTACCTACCGTAAAAACTTAACGTATATTGCACACGAAATATCACAGCTCAAAGAATTACATCACTTGTTAACCCTAGTTATTTTATTAAGATAGTTCAATCATCATTGTAAAGCAAAGGTATGCAAAACCAAAATTAACTACTTTATTAGTATTAGCAACATCTATAACCAACAACAATAGCAGCATGACGAGGCCTCATCATCCAGCAATTGCAGTGATAAGTTGGTAAGTCATTTAAAATTCTTTGTATATAAACTTAATCAAACTGTTTTGCATTTATCTTGCTACTTTTATCAAATTTGAATTAAATTAAACAAAAAAATATCAATTAAAAAGTTTGATATAAGTTATTTTATTCCCTGTTTTCAAGGGATTACTGTTCTTAAATGTGAAGAAGAAATTAAAAAAAAACCAATTATTACAAATTACAAACATTCGGTTTACGCATATTTTTTTATCACACTTTTTTTTTCTTCTCTTCATTGCGGCAAAGTTATTAAAATCAAAAACATAAAAAAAAACAAATGATAAGAATAAAATAAATTGCAACAACAATATCGGAAACTATTAATGATCATTAGTCGTAACACAGGAGATAATGATGTATGTACATATATTAGAGAGTTGTAGTTGATCATTATTGTGTTCTTTCTATTTTAATGAATAAGTGATTATTACCAAACAGTCGCGTCTAATTATATAAGAACAGAAAATATTTAAAAACGTAAAAAACTAAATCTTTATTATTCTCTAATTTAATATTAGTTTTATTTCTATTAGAATTTAACTCATGATATATTATTGGCCCCAGAACCAATAGATTTTCTTCAGCCTACTTTTTTTTTATAACAATGTATTTCTTTGAATTTATTTGAATAAATTAATTTTAAAGCATGGATTTCTAAAGCCTTTTAACCAGTTTTCGTTAATGAGTTAAGTAAAGTAAGTGTAGTGCTGTGTTAGGGATCTTAGATAAATTTCGCCTTCTAGGATCATAAGGTAGCGAGGGTGTTAAGGCGATCTCCCAATAACAACTTGGAAGAATAGAACAATTTTAGAGGTAAGAGGATTCAGGAGCAGTGTAGTTACGATGCTGAGAGAAAGCTCGGTCAACATGTCACCTCTTTTAATAAGTTTGTATCAGTGGTGTTAAGCAGGGAGTCTATAATTAATTATTTATGTATCTGATTTTATAGGAAAAGAACTTTAAGGTGAACAAGAACCCACCCTCCGACTGACCGCTAGTGGCATTTAATGGCTCCCGTCGTTCCCTTAACTTTCCGTTACTTGTCCCGTCTCCTATAGTAAGAAACCATTTTTGGTTTCGTCCTGTACATTACATAAATTGGCGCCCAACGTGGGGCCCGAAGAGTTTGGGAATATTTTAATACCAGTTCGTTTATTATTTTAACCAAGGTTTATCAGTTTTTGGTGAACCCAATTCTTCAGCTCCATTTTTTATTACGGTTAGTATTCCAACGATCTTTACTTTTGAAAGCCTAAAATTAAAGTGATTGAGATTTTCTGTAGGACAAATATTTTTAACCTTTTTTCGGATTTTCAACCAGTCAAAAAGTCAACTTAAAAACTTTTTGCTTGTGCAAATCAAGATTGCCTTTATTTTATCCTTTCATAACGCTTTATAAGAACGTTATGTTTTAAATCAAAGTAGTAAGTCATTAGTATCGTAACTGTATTTGGATTTACGTAGATCTTGCAGAAAGCATTTTTATGTCTAATATTTGTTAGTTACTGGTTTCTATATTTATTGTTTTTCTTCATACGTATCTTTTAAATTGCCATTAGCCGTATTCATATAAAGGTAATACATGAACCTGAATCAAAACTTCTTAATACACACTTTCTTTATTACTCATAAAAGCGAAAACTTATTTAACTTATTAAAAACGTATTTGTACCCATTTAGAGAAAAGAATAATCACTTTATAATTTTTTTTTGTGTAATTTTTTACTGTTTTGAGACCAATAAAATTTTTGACAGATAGTTCACACCGTTAAGGCGTGCGAATAATATTTTGTTGAATATTTTGTTTAAGTTTTTTTACAAGATTCTTATTTGGATATATTAAAAATGTTCTTAATGCATAGCCCACATAAAGCGCAGGATGAAGCCTACCTAATGTCAGCTGATTCTCAAGCTGCGGGAAGTCAATGTATTATTTGTAAGGAAAGCATTATAGGTACCGAAGAGATATTAATTATAACAACGTGTAACCATGAGTTTCATAGAAACTCTATCGAAAAGGCTCTTTCTTTGTCGGCCGAATGTCCTTGTTGTCAACGTTCTTGTAATTTATCTGATTTAGTAGTTAAAAGAAAAGATAATGAAATTCCTAAAAATAGCCCTAAGCCAAAGCAAGCCAATCTTAATCGTGGTAGGCCTAGAGGAGCAATTTCAAAAACATATTTTACTAGGAACTACACAAAAAATTTAGCACCAGATATTTCGCAACAGCCTCTTTTAGATTTCAATAGCTCCAAAGTAGTTGTACAATCTGATGAAAGAATTCGCAGTCCACAGTTAGATCCATCATCTAACTCTGCAGACAATTTTGTAAGGAATTTCGCTTCTAGTAATAGTAACCACAATTTAGGAAACACTGTGAATTATGATCAAATTAACAGAATGATTGAGAATAATATAACCCGACTGTTAAGTAATGTTAATATTGGTTCAAAACCTATAAATAGAAACCCAGATGTTCACATCAATGCGAGACCCAATCAAGTATCACCTAATTCTTCTAACATTCCATATTTACAGCCTCCTCAAAATAATAGCATTGAATCTTCTCGTCTAAATTTATCAGGAAATCATTTAATTGATCCCATTTATAGTTTAAAAGTAGATAAAATTACTTCGATTATTCAAAACTGGAACATTAAGTTCGATGGTTCCACTAACGGACTTACAGTTGAGGAATTTTTACACAGAGTAAGGTCTCTAACCTCCGAAAATTTTAATGGAGATTTCAACATTATTTGCAAACATTTGCCAATGCTTTTAACTGGTAAGGCTCGAGACTGGTACTGGAGGTACCACAAGCAAGTAGATAGAATTGTTTGGACAGAATTTTGCGCCGCGTTAAGATACCAGTACAAGGATTTTAAGTCAAGTTTTGACGTTCGCGAAGAGGTACGAATTCGTAAGATGAAACCAGGGGAGACATTTGAAGTCTTTTACGATAATATATGTTCTATGCTTGATAGATTCAGAATCAGAACTAGTGGAGATACTTACCAGGAATTTACGGCCAGATATTAGACATGAACTCTTATATGTACCGATACATTCTCTGGCACATTTAAGAAAGTTGGTGCAGACGAGGGAAAACCTCTTATCAGATGACTATTTTAGACGACATATACCAACAAGATCTGCTCCAATTTCAGGTAATAGACGTAACATAGCAGAAGTAGATTGTAATGAAGATTCTTCCGATAGTGTTAGTAATTATTTTGAGAAGTCAGTAGATGCAATTCGATCTTCACAAAATGCAACCAAGTGCTGGAACTGCGAAGAACCCGGTCATCATTGGATGGACTGCGTAAAAGATCGTATTATTTTTTGCTATGGATGTGGCACTAAAAATATTTACAAGCCACAATGTCCGCGTTGCTCGCTTAGTAAACTTCCGGATTCAAAAAACTAATAAGCGTGAACAACCCTATTAAAATCTCCATAAGCCCTCAGCTTAGACTTAATGTAGTAAACAATGATAAAGATAGTCAAGGTAGAAACCTAAGTACATCCATTAATAAATTAATATATCCTCTCAAGCCGTACCATGAAAGGTTAAGGGAATATATTGCTATACGTAATAAAATTTTTAACTCTTACTCCATATACGTGAGAAAACCTAAAAGATCTACACGTCGTCTTAGACGATATTTTAAATCCAGGAAATTAGTATCTAAATGCCTTATATCTGCAATTATTAACAACGAAAAGGATAACCGCTTTTATGCGAAAATACAATTTTTAGAATTTACAGAATATGGTCTCTTAGACACAGCGGCTAACGTTTCGTGCATTGGCTCAGATTTGGCCAATTATGACTTTTCCAATTGTTCTAGTTTTATTCCATGCAAAACACTTGTTAAAACTGCTGATGGTAGAGTTCAGCAAACTAAAGGCATACTAGAAGTGGAGGTGTCATTCAAAATGCAAGTACAGAAAATTAACTTCATATTAGTTCCATCTATTTCCCAACGAGTCATTTTAGGCTTAGACTTTTGGAAGGCATTTAAGCTCGCAACCGAAATTTTTGAGTCCGCTATCATTTCAGGTCTGTCTGTTTGCAAGACTTTAGAAAATGACTTATCTGCGTTGTCTATTAAACAAACACCGTCCGAGGTTGTGTCTGCGTTGGCCGAAAAAACCGTTGTGCCCGATGCATATAAATACCCTTTGACTTACACACAGCTTCAGCAACACTATAATAAACTTATTTTCAAATTTTGAAACTCAAGGTTTAGGTAGAACCACTTTAATAACGCATGAAATTGATGTCGGTGAGGCTAAGCCCATTAGTATTAGTACTATAAGTTGTTCCCTGAGAAATGCTTACCATCAAAGTATTAAGAGCTCTCCTTATCGTGTTTCATTTGGTATGGAAATGATCACGCATGGCTCGTCGTATGAACTATTTAGAAAACTAAAACTTTAAGATGAACCCCTTAATCCTCTTACTAAAGAAGATTCTTAAGCTCTTATAAGAAAAGACATCAGGGAAAATATTAAAAACTCCTATGAGACTTAGTAACATAATTATAATTTAAGAACCAGACCAATTCAGCTTAAAGTCGGACAGCAGGTTTTCCGTAGAAACTTTTCTCTAAACTAGCCCCTATTTTTTTGAAGGCAATAGTTCGTGAGCGAGTTGGCAATAATTGCTACAGGCTAGAAGATACAGAAGGCAGGCTTATAGGAACCTTTCACGCAAAAGACATTAGGGCATAGAAAAGAAATAAAACAAGTAAGAGCGCTATATTCGGCTGTGCCGAATCTTATATACCCTTCACATTGGTCTTTAAATATTCCCAGCCGAGTAATTTTGTACTGCAAACAATATAATAAAAAACCTTGTGCAAGTTTTAAAGTTCATAGAAAAAATAACAAAATTTTAACGTTCGTATGAATAATAGAAATAGATGAAGAAGATTTGAGGTCGAGAGTTTTAAAAGTTTTCGACATTATTCATATTTAAAGGTTAATAAAACTTGTTAAATGTTCTAGTCCCCCTGCTCTTCTCCAACTTTTTCTCCAAAATGTATGAATTATTTGATTATTACTTTTTGTAGAATATTCAAAGTCGATAGCTGTAATAGTTTTCCAGAAGTAGCGTATCAAAAATTTTATAAAAATTGTTAATTTGTATGAGAGCTACCCCTTCTTCACCCCCCATCCGAAAATTTTTTTCTTCAGAGCGTAGCGCTTGATGTCCAATCACTTTTTGTAGAACATTTGATTTCGATATCTGTTACAGTTTCCGAGTTATAGCGTATCGAAAATTTCATACAAATCGTTAATTTGTATGGGAGCTACCCCTTTTTTTGCCCCACTCAAAAATATTTTTCTTTAAAGCGTAGGCCTTCTTGTCCAATTACTTTTTGTATAACATTTCATTTCGATATCTTTTATAGTTTCCGAGATATAGCGTATCGAATATTTTATAATAATTGTCGATTTGTATTGGAGCTACCCCTTTTTTTGCCCCCACTCAAAAAAATTTTTCTTTAAAGTGTAGGTCTTGGCGTACAATTGCTTTTTGTAGAACATTTTAAGTCGATATCTGTTATAGTTTCCGAGATATAGCGCATCGAATAATTAATAATAATTGTCGATTTGTATGGGAGCTACCCCTTTTTTTGCCCCCACTCAAAAAATTTTTTCTTCAAAGTGTAGATCTTTGCGTACAATCACTTTTTGTGGAACATTTTAAGTCGATATCTGTTATAGCTTCCGAGATATAGCGTATCGAATATTTTATAACAATTGTCGATTTGTTTGGGAGCTACCCCTTTTTTTGCCCCCACTCAAAAAATTTTTTCTTTAAAGTGTAGATGTTTGCGTACAATCACTTTTTGTGGAAAATTTTAAGTCGATATCTGTTATAGTTTCCGAGATATAGCGTATCGTATATTTTATAACAATTGTCGATTTGTATGGGAGCTACCCCTTTTTTTGCCCCCACTCAAAAAATGTTTTATTTAAAGTGTAGATGTTTGCGTACAATCACTTTTTGTAGAACATTTTAAGTCGATATCTGTTATAGTTTCCGAGATATAGCGTATCGAATATTTTATAACAATTGTCGATTTGTATGGGAGCTACCCCTTTTTTTGCCCCCACTCAAAAAAATTTTTTTTTAAGTGTAGATGTTTGCGTACAATCACTTTTTGTAGAACATTTTAAGTCGATATCTGTTATAGTTTCCGAGATATAGCGTATCGAATATTTTATAACAATTGTCGATTTGTATGGGAGCTACCCCTTTTTTTGCCCCCACTCAAAAAATTTTTTTCTTTAGAGTGTAGATCTTTGCGTACAATCACTTTTTGTAGAACATTTTAAGTCGATATCTGTTATAGTTTCCGAGATATAGCGTATCGAATATTTTATAATAATTGTCGATTTGTTTGGGAGCTACCCCTTTTTTTGCCCCCACTCAAAAAATTTTTTCTTCAAAGTGTAGATCTTTGCGTACAATCACTTTTTGTGGAACATTTTAAGTCGATATCTGTTATAGCTTCCGAGATATAGCGTATCGAATATTTTACAACAATTGTCGATTTGTATGGGAGCTACCCCTTTTTTTGCCCCCACTCAAAAAATGTTTTCTTTAAAGTGTAGATGTTTGCGTACAATCACTTTTTGTAGAACATTTTAAGTAGATATCTGTTATAGTTTCCGAGATATAGCGTATCGAATATTTTATAACAATTGTCGATTTGTTTGGGAGCTACCCTTTTTTTTGCCCCCACTTAAAAAATTTTTTCTTTAAAGTGTAGATGTTTGCGTACAATCACTTTTTGTAGAACATTTTAAGTCGATATCTGTTATAGTTTCCGAGATATAGCGTATCGAATATTTTATAACAATTGTCGATTTGTATGGGAGCTACCCCTTTTTTTGCCCCCACTCAAAAAATGTTTTCTTTAAAGTGTAGATGTTTGCGTACAATCACTTTTTGTAGAACAATTTAAGTCGATATCTGTTATAGTTTCCGAGATATAGCGTATCGAATATTTTATAATAATTGTCGATTTGTTTGGGAGCTACCCCTTTTTTTGCCCCCACGCAAAAAATTTTTTCTTTAAAGTGTAGATGTTTGCGTACAATCACTTTTGGTAGAACATTTTAAGTCGATATCTGTTATAGTTTCCGAGATATAGCGTATCGAATATTTTATAATAATTGTCGATTTGTATGGGAGCTACCCCTTTTTTTGCCCCCACTCAAAAATTTTTTTCTTCGAAGTGTAGATCTTTGCGTACAATCACTTTTTGTGGAACATTTTAAGTCGATATCTGTTATAGCTTCCGAGATATAGCGTATCGAATATTTTATAACAATTGTCGATTTGCTTGGGAGCTACCCCTTTTTTTGCCCCCACTTAAAAAAATTTTTCTTTAAAGTGTAGATGTTTGCGTACAATCACTTTCTGTAGAACATTTTAAGTCGATATCTGTTATAGTTTCCGAGATATAGCGTATCGAATATTTTATAACAATTGTCGATTTGTATGGGAGCTACCCCTTTTTTTGCCCCCACTCAAAAAATTTTTTCTTTAAAGTGTAGATCTTTGCGTACAATCTTTTTTTGTAGAAAATTTTAAGTCGATATCAGTTATAGTTTCCGAGATATAGCGTATCGAATATTTTATAACAATTGTCGATTTGTATGGGAGCTACCCCTTTTTTTGCCCCCACTCAAAAAATTTTTTTTTTAAGTGTAGATGTTTGCGTACAATCACTTTTTGTAGAACTATTTAAGTCGATATCTGTTATAGTTTCCGAGATATAGCGTATCGAATATTTTATAACAATTGTCGATTTGCTTGGGAGCTACCCCTTTTTTTGCCCCCACTTAAAAAAATTTTTCTTTAAAGTGTAGATGTTTGCGTACAATCACTTTCTGTAGAACATTTTAAGTCGATATCTGTTATAGTTTCCGAGATATAGCGTATCGAATATTTTATAACAATTGTCGATTTGTATGGGAGCTACCCCTTTTTTTGCCCCCACTCAAAAAATTTTTTCTTTAAAGTGTAGATCTTTGCGTACAATCTTTTTTTGTAGAAAATTTTAAGTCGATATCAGTTATAGTTTCCGAGATATAGCGTATCGAATATTTTATAACAATTGTCGATTTGTATGGGAGCTACCCCTTTTTTTGCCCCCACTCAAAAAATTTTTTCTTTAAAGTGTAGATGTTGGCGTACAATCACTTTTTGTAGAACATTTTAAGTCGATATCTGTTATAGTTTCCGAGATATAGCGTATCGAATATTTTATAACAATTGTCGATTTGTATGGGAGCTACCCCTTTTTTTGCCCCCACTCAAAAAATTTTTTCTTTAAAGTGTAGATGTTTGCGTACAATCACTTTTTGTAGAACATTTTAAGTCAATATCTGTTATAGTTTCCGAGATATAGCGTATCGAATATTTTATAACAATTGTCGATTTGTATGGGAGCTACCCCTTTTTTTGCCCCCACTCAAAAAATTTTTTCTTTAGAGTGTAGATCTTTGCGTACAATCTTTTTTTGTAGAAAATTTTAAGTCGATATCTGTTATAGCTTCCGAGATATAGCGTATCGAATATTTTATAACAATTGTCGATTTGTATGGGAGCTACCCCTTTTTTTGCCCCCACTCAAAAAATTTTTTCTTGAAAGTGTAGATGTTTGCGTACAATCACTTTTTGTAGAACATTTTAAGTCGATATCTGTTATAGTTTCCGAGATATAGCGTATCGAATATTTTATAACAATTGTCGATTTGTATGGGAGCTACCCCTTTTTTTGCCCCCACTCAAAAAATTTTTTCTTTAAAGTGTAGATCTTTGCGTAAAATTACTTTTTGTAGAACATTTTAAGTCGATAGCTGTTATAGTTTACGAGATAGAGCGCATAAAATATTTTACCACATTTGTGCAATTGTAGGAAAAATACCCCTTCCCCTGGTCCTATCTGAAAAAAATTTTTCCATTATTTAGGTCCCTTCTTTAGGAGTATCCGTGCCAAGTTTTGTGGCAAGAGTGACTATACTTACTGAGATATATAGCGATATATGCACGGATTTTGTCCTAAAAAAAATGGGTTACTCTGGGTTTTCGCTTATATCTCGGTCAATAGTGAACCGATTTTGCTGATTTTAAGTAGCGATTGTTAGCGGGATATTTCTGATCGTTTGACACCATTAACTGGTCTGTATCTTTTAATTTGACTCCGGAAACTTGATTTCAACAGACGGACAGACGGACAACGCTAAATCGGCTTCCCTATCTATAAGGATCCAGAATATATATACTTTATGGGGTCGCAAATGAATAATAAAGAAATTACAAACGGAATGACAAAGTTATATATACCCTATCACTATGTGAAGGTTATAAAAAGGAAAAAAATTATTAAAATTCCCTCTAATTTTGCTGGTTCAAAAACCCCAAAATTATCAGGTTTTGTAATGCAGATATGTTGTAAAGTTAATTTTTTACTCAAATGTTTTCTAATAGCTTAAAGAAAATGAAGTTTAAATATTGTTAACTTTATATTCTTTATTTGCTTAATTTAAACGTTAACGGAAAATTTTTGTAGTCAGTATTTCACCTCCCAGTGTTGTATTTGAGGTAAATGTATAGTTAGCTGCGCTGGCAACTCCAGATGACAAATAAACGAAAGTAAATTTTTTGTCAAAACCGACTAAACCGAAATGTGATTTTTGCTAACCAATTAAACTTCCTTCTTTTTCTAATTGGATCGTCAAAGTGGAAACATCTATTTCAATAAAACAAAAAAATAAATTATTTAAAATTAGTTTTATTAACCTAATAACAGTTTCATCCTGAACCTATTAAATATTTTAATAAGAATATTTTTTCGCCTTTTGAAAACATATCCAGAGTTAACTACTCAAGACTCAATTTCTTAAATAAAGTGCGTGGAATCAGCCTTAAGAGAAAAAAATAGCTAACAAAACGTTTTATTCTGATTGCATTCTTTGATTAAAGAGAAACAAACCACATTTTAAGAAATTTTTGCAGTGGTGGACCAATTTCTTCGGCCACCACTGTCCACGTGTTTTTGGTTACCTCATTTACTTCTCTAACGTAATCCGCAATAGATGCAAGATCAAACAGCAAAAATCATATGCCAGTCGATTAACATCTAGACTACAGAAGAAATAAGCAAAGAGAGGCAGAAAAGCAAAAAATTTAAATTATAAATCTAGTAGAAAACAGACAAGCAATCAAAAACCACCTAAATAGAAGCTCCACTCAAGACGCCCTCTTAGGATAAGCACCAACTACATCTTTCTCCCACTCCAAATTGCTAAGCAGTTCGTTAAGGAAGTATCCCCAGTTTAAAAAGTTTTAATAGGGCAAGTAAGCTAAAACCAGGTTAAGTTTTGTTTAAGAAAATTTAATTTTAAGAAAATTATAAATTAATTAATTGGGCCTTAACCGGAATTTGTGCTAAAACTACTGAAATTTTAAAAACCATAACCATTTTCAGAAAAGACATAGTTAAAAATAATATAGTAAGGTAAAATCACAGAAAAAAATAATAAGTAAAAACCCCTAATTGTAAAATGGCCTAACTACCGTAAAAACTTAACGTATATTGCACACGAAATATCACAGCTCAAAGAATTACATCACTTGTTAACCCTAGTTATTTTATTAAGATAGTTCAATCATCATTGTAAAGCAAAGGTATGCAAAACCAAAATTAACTACTTTATTAGTATTAGCAACATCTATAACCAACAACAATAGCAGCATGACGAGGCCTCATCATCCAGCAATTGCAGTGATAAGTTGGTAAGTCATTTAAAATTCTTTGTATATAAACTTAATCAAACTGTTTTGCATTTATCTTGCTACTTTTATCAAATTTGAATTAAATTAAACAAAAAAATATCAATTAAAAAGTTTGTTATAAGTTATTTTATTCCCTGTTTTCAAGGGATTACTGTTTTTAAATGTGAAGAAGAAATTAAAAAAAAACCAATTATTACAAATTACATACATTCGGTTTACGCATATTTTTTTTATCACACGTTTTTTTTTCTTCTCTTCATTGCGGCAAAGTTATTAAAATCAAAAATATAAAAAAAAACAAATGATAAGAATAAAATAAATTGCAACAACAATATCGGCAACTATTAATGATCATTAGTCGTAACACAGGAGATAATGATGTATGTATGTACATATATTAGAGAGTTGTAGTTGATCATTATTGTGTTCTTTCTATTTTAATGAATAAGTGATTATTACCAAACAGTCGCGTCTAATTATATAAGAACAGAAAATATTTAAAAACGTAAAAAACTAAATCTTTATTATTCTCTAATTTAATATTAGTTTTATTTCTATTAGAATTTAACTCATGATATATTATTGGCCCCAGAACCAATAGATTTTCTTCAGCCTACTTTTTTTTTATAACAATGTATTTCTTTGAATTTATTTGAATAAATTAATTTTAAAGCATGGATTTCTAAAGCCTTTTAACCAGTTTTCGTTAATGAGTTAAGTAAAGTAAGTGTAGTGCTGTGTTAGGGATCTTAGATAAATTTCGCCTTCTAGGATCATAAGGTAGCGAGGGTGTTAAGGCGATCTCCCAATAACAACTTGGAAGAATAGAACAATTTTAGAGGTAAGGGGATTCAGGAGCAGTGTAGTTACGATGCTGAGAGAAAGCTCGGTCAACATGTCACCTCTTTTAATAAGTTTGTATCAGTGGTGTTAAGCAGGGAGTCTATAATTAATTATTTATGTATCTGATTTTATAGGAAAAGAACTTTAAGGTGAACAAGAACCCACCCTCCAACTGACCGCTAGTGGCATTTAATGGCTCCCGTCGTTCCCTTAACTTTCCGTTACTTGTCCCGTCTCCTATAGTAAGAAACCATTTTTGGTTTCTTCCTGTACATTACAACACGTTCTTTAAATGATTTGCAAAAAGGTCACATTTTTCTTCGTCGTTTCTTGCCTAGGATCCTCGCAGATAACGCAGTGTTGTTTTTGCGATAACAGGTCTTTTAAGACCTTTGACTGGCCATAATGAATTATTTGTCTGGGGAGTGGTATCTAGACTTTCTAAGTGTGCTCTAAGAGATGCTGTTCTATATGACTCCAACAAGTTCCTGAGATGGTTTGAGCATTTTCTCAATTTTGCTTGCTTTATGTTGGGGCGATCTATGATTTTGCCATTCTCTACGGGCTCTTCTTTTCTCAGACAAAAGTTGTTCCACATCTGCTGAAAAAATTTTGTTATATCTAGTCTTGCAGAAAGTAGAGGAAGCATGTTCAGCTGCTTGTTCAATATGTTCATTAAAGCTACTTAGGCAGTCATCAATATCTTCCGGAGTCTTCAACGTTATGTTTAGCGAGCAGTGGGTGCTAACATATTTTCTATATTTGAGCCAATTAACCCTTTTGGACAAAAGCAAGTCACTAGAAACATTTTGTTGAGGACTGCAAATGGTGACTATTGTGGGCGAGTCGTCTGAAGATAGATCCAATGAGGCTTGAGCCTCAAAAACCTTTTGTTACGCCGAAGTCAATGACATCCGGAATTTTATTTTGGTCTGTTGGCCAGTAAGTTGGCTGTCCAGATAAAATTACATTCAGCCCCATTTCTGACACGGAATTATACAAAACGCGACCTCTAGGGCTTATTAGGCGGGAGCCCCAATACGTTTGCTTAGCGTTGTAGTCGCCGGCAGCTATGAAGCGGGGACCTAGGGATTTAAAGAACTGTTTATACTGATCTTTTGTTACCGAAAATCTAGGCGGACAATAAACGGACGAAATCGCAAGGTTCTGAAAAATTTCCTCGATACGAATATTTGTTCCTTGAATATAAGGTTCAGAGAGGCCACCCATAAAATGGTGTTTAATTCTAGATTTAATCAATATAGCTAAAATAGCACATGATCTATCCATGGGTTCCTTCGAGTCATAGTAAGTATAGCCACTTATTTTAAAGGTGCCTCTAGATGTCATATGAGTCTCAGAAATCAACATTATGTCAATATTTTGGTGTACTAAAAAATATGTAAGTTCGTTTTGGTGTTGGCGGATTCCGTTTGCGTTCCAGAAACAAATCCTGAGACAGTTCATGGCCTTTTAAGCAAAGCCTGCAGTAATGCAGACTGCATTTTTTGCATATCTTGCATCATGCTAGTTTTTTGCGCCATGAATTGCGTAAATTGCTTAACCATATTCTCAATTACTAACACTGGGTCCAGTTGGCTTGTTTGTCGGCACCTCTTTTTGTTTTGTTTGCTGGGTAGACTTACGTGTGTCTTGCTGGTTAGACTTAAGTGCGTTGGCATACGAAACAGTACTTGCAGTTTGTGGTGGGCAAGGGGTTATATTTGTAATAGGTATATTATCTGGCTGTGAAGGAGGAAAAACAATTTTTTTGCTAGACGCACGTTTTACCATGTCGAAAACAGGGCAACCTCTATAGTTGGCAGTATGGTTTCCACCGCGATTGCTGCATTTCTTTACCCTAGGATCATCCTTAGGCTTATTGCACTTGGTCGTATCATGCAGATCCCCACACACGACACAAACAGAGGGTAATTTACAATAAGTTCTAGTGTGGCCATATTCTTGACAGTTCAAGCACTGTACTGGCCCAGATCGCATATGTGGGACTTCAACTACTACTCTACGGTGCAAAATATATTTTAGATCATAAATTGGGTGGGTTTCATTTTTCTTTAATTTTACATCACCTGGCTCAAGTTCCACTCGGAACAACGGTTGAGGACATTTCTCTCTGTTTTAAATATTTGATACAGTTCTTACCTTAAAACCTTTGCCACTCAAACTGGTTTTAATCTCTTCGGGATCAACATCTGAATCAATACCTTTAATAATGACCTGGAGGCCTTTTGCGGTTTTGAGTTGGTAAGTATAGAAGTTTTTGCTGCGTTTTTCGAGCTCCGAAACCGTAGTGCGGTAAGCGTCTTCGTGAATTACTTGAATTTTCGTTTTAAATATGTTTCCACGTTTAACATTTGATACATAAAAATTGTTTTCCCCAATCAGGCCGACTAAAAACTTAACGAGATCATTAGAGTTTTTTTCTCCTAAACAAATGGGAGGTGGCTTAAAGGTCTTTCTTTCACTAACGGGGACATCATTGTTCTCTTTCAAAATGGCAAAACGATTTTGCGACGAGGTTGGCCTTTCATTGTCCTTTAAAATTTTTGCAGGTTGAGATGCTTCTGCCAACTTTGGACATCTTCCCCTTTTAAGAACTGTTACGTACCGGTCCATCCCTACCTGAATCTTATCATAAAATGAAAAAAGTACAGCTAACAAAAATAGAACTTAACATTATAAGCGAAAATCTTTTTAAGGGTACAACAAAAAACAATTCGCTCATTTGCGCAAACAACGCTGTAATCAAAAAAATATTTCGAAAAAAATGCGTTTAAAGTTATTAGTTTACTCGCATTATGTATATAGAAAAGAATAATAAAATTTTTTTACACGTTATAAGTAGAAATATTTTTAATATGAAACTTATATACGACATTAAACATAGCATAACAAACAATTTTGAATCGTTAACCCAAAAAATGCATTTCTAGAATTACGACATTTGAGTAAATGAGCGATATATGTATATAAATCGTTAGCTGAAATGAAATTTTAGTTCTTATGATCAGGCTTTTTGAACTTTACTTTCAATTATCAAGAAATAAAAATATTTTTGATTGGTGAAGTACAAATGAATAGAAATATCAAAATCTTTCTCAAATAGCTCAAGAAAATTTTTGTGCATTAGGATCGCCAGTTCCATGCGAAAGAATATTTTCAAAAGCTGGACAAGTCCTAAATGACCGACGAACGCGTTTAAACGAGAAAAAACACGAACATTGTATTATAATTAGTTGTGTTATGTACATATACAGCTCAACTTGTGTTATTTGTTTTTTTTTTTAGGTTTTTGTTACAATTGATTTCAACTATTTTTATATTTTTTTTAATGTTTGGGATCTATTTTACAAGAATTGTAACACGGAATTTAGACTATGTTACTTGTAACATGACTATTTTCTTATTTCGTTTTAAGGTAACTTCCAAAAACTTTAAGAATTTACATTATGATACTAGAAACTTTTCTCTTTTTTATATTTTGTTTTGGTTTTGTTGTTTATTCTTCTTCTTGAACGTTTCGACCATGGTAAAATTACCTTACAATTACCTTAATTGTAATGTACAATTACCTTAAAAGTAATTGTACCATGGCATATACGAAAGAGAATAAAGAAAAAACGAAAACGAAACATTAAAAACAGAAACCGTGTTACTTTTGTAACTTCTCTGCCTTCTCTACCCAATTTGCCCTCAAAACAATTTGGCATGTTACAGTAACGTGTTACAAGTAACATAGTCTAAATGCCGTGTAAGCTGCTTTTCTAAATTAAAGCTTTACCTCAATGATCCAAGGGAGCTTTAGAACTTAACAAAAGGTATAAATTTAAATTTTGTATCAAAATTTTGCTTAAAAAAATTTAAATATTAATGTAAATATGGGATATTGTTTAAAATACATATGTACATACCTATTGAAAATTGATATTTCATCATAATCACTGCTTAAAATAACATTATGTATATTAATTTAACAGAGATTAAAATAACTCTTTTACAAGAAGTGAAAAATGCTAAACAGTGATCACCGTCACTGTTTAAATAACCGGTAATTTTAAAATCGCATTTACTATTAACAATATTCCCTAAAAATCACGGGATCGCTCACCTCTAGTGGTAACGGCATAATGTTTAAATTCTACAATATTAGGTGTTTTCCGGAAGATTTAGTTCTTGTTCGGACAAATGAGAGTAAGAAGAAAATAGCTTTCTAAAATTGTCAAAGCTACCCAAATTGCCTGGAACTAACTATATTGTGCTTTAACAAACTTATGCTAATGTCAACGAAAAGACTGTCAAATGCTTAAGCAATTTATTGAAGACTTTTGAGTGGCTATATTTTACTTTGTGAACTTAAATACTTACAGAACTCAGTTGCAAATATTTGTATTTTTGCAAAAACTGTTTTCTTTTTATATTCTAAATACATCTACGGCTTTTTCGCAAAATTTTATTTAAGTAGCATCTACAATTTATAAATATTTAACCATTAGCAAAAAAAAAAAAATAGTTTAATTAAATTATAAAATTTAATATATAAAAAATTTTTCTCATAAATAAAAGTGTACTTAAAAGTGCAACAGTGCGAGCAACTCATGTATATACGATCAGGTTCGCTGTTTGCTTAATCAAATGTGACTAGACTAAACTTAAAGAAAAGTTGCTTAAGAACATTATAGTTATACATATTTGAATATGTGTATTCACACTTTTGCTTAAGTAAGCTAAAGCACATTATAGTTAGCCCTTAATGCTGCTTACTTTTAAAATCATAACATTTTACGAACACAAGATTAACATGTTTGACAATAGCTGAAGAAAGTAAATAAAAGTCTGAAAAAGCTTGTTTTTAAAATAAAGAGAGGAACTAATATTTATGATTTAATGTACATTTTTACCTACAATTTTATTTTTTAGGAAAGTATTAAATTAAAAACTTATTTCTTTTGCAAAATGATTAACTAATTCTTAAATTTTTACAGTAAACAATAATCAGCGGTTTTAAATTTCTTGTCCGAACTTACACAAAAGAAAGTTCGGCCAAATTTGTACAGGAAATAAAAAATAATTACTCTTTCATACGCTTTCTTTTTTGCACAAAAGCTGTTACCTGGAACGCTTTTGGATAAGTATGGGTAACTTTGTGTAGGTTCGGACTATTTCGTTAAGCATCTGGAATACAACTATTAGAACTAACACCCTGAAAAACTTATGCGTTGATATTTATTGTTTGTGTTTTTTGTTATAAAATGTTGCCACCTTCGCTAGATGTTGTAAGTGCTGCCAATATTTCACACTCTGATGTGATCAGAATACGTAAGTTTCTAAAATGGTTTAGAAAATAACACTAATCCGATTTTGTATTCGTTTTTCTCTTACTCAATACATTATTGTTTTACATGATGAGGTTTTGTAATATTCTGAAACATATTTTAAATTGTCGTACTACATATATGTTTTATCATGTAAGTTGATAATTGAATTTTTTGTTCATAAAAACCCCATTACTAATTTGTTATATTTTTTAAAATCATAACTACTTGTGGTATTTTCTTTTCTAAAAAAAATCCTGCTAAAAATTTTGTTACCTTAAAGAATTTAAAATGTTTACCCCTTTTAATAGATAAAACATTTAACAAGAGTTTGCATTTTCATCAGGCGATGATGACGACGCACAGTGCTGTGTCCCATAGACAAAAATACAACAAAAAAAAGGTGTTATATTGTAGACAAAAATATAGAGGTCGACAGATAATAATAATTTTTAAATAAATTTTAAAGAATTTTTTAGATTTAGCTCTTTTTGGTGGCGCTAGGGGGCGCCAAAGTCAAAGAATTTAAAGTAAAAATGGCTAAACAAATACCCGAGTCTTACATGCTTCAGGAAAACTGTTGTAAAAAAATCATTTTTTGAAGTATGAGATTGAAATTTATTATTAGAAAAAAGCATAGTATATATGAACAGTAAACTTCGTCCTAACTTACAAAGTAAAAACGAAAGGAAACAGTCATGCCGTATTCCTTTCTCTGTTACTTGTAAGTTAAATAGGTGATGTTTACAACCAAACACACTACTACCGTTCAAAGAGTACTGATGATGAAATTGCGTAGCTGCTTTCGAAAATGCATTCTACTCGGCTAGTATCGGTAGAAAAATCTACTTTTTTGAAAATTAAAGTTTTTTTCAACATTAAAGGAAAATAATAATTTCTTCTAATAAAAAGAAATTATATGAACTTAAGCCAAATTAAAAAGCAAAAATTTGTATTAAAACAATTAGTTCACTAATAAATAAAAATTAGCATATAACTCACACATGGTACGGTGCAAAATGATCTTTAATAATTTCTGTCTATTTGTCGTTGACAAAAAAAGAAATTAAAATGATTAACCCCCTTGTATATAATATACAAGAATAAAAAACGTTTTATTCCATCTGAGAAATGGATGATTCTCGACCGTTAGTCAAGTGTTGCCGAAGAGGCTTTTAATGGAAAAACCTCGTCCTAACTTACAAAGTAAAAACGAAAGAAAACAGTCATGCCGTATCCCTTTCTCTGTTACTTGTAAGTTAAATAGGTGATGTTTTCAACCAAAAAAACTACTACCGTTCAAAGAGTATTGATGATGAAATTGCGTAACTGCTTTCGAAAATGCATTCTACTCGGCTTGTATCGCTAGAAAAAGCTGTTTTTTTTTTAAATTAAAGCTTCTTTCAACATTAACGGAAAATAATAATTTCTTCTAATAAAAAGAAATTATACGAACTAAAGCCAAACTAAAAAGCAAAAATTTGTAAGAAAATTATTTTTAAAAATGGCTATTTTCGTGATTTTTTTTCAAATTTCGACAGTTTTCTAAGGTTTAAAAAAAAAGACTACAAATACTGTAAAATATAAATTCAAAATAATACTGTTTAATAAAAAAACAGCAAAAATAGTAAGGTTTTTGTGCTTGTATGTATTTTACGCTATAAAATGACACTAAAATCCCAAATTACCTTGGTTTTTTATTGTTTTAAAAAAATAATTGTAAAAATTTAATTTTTTAGACAGGCGATTCAAATTTTCTCTTGTAATAGCTAACTATATTCGAAACCAACTGTAAAAAAAATTTTAGTATATTATTTTCCTATACTACATAGTTTTTGTTGGTTTAAAAAATGCTTATTATTCACTTAAGCTCTAAAAATTCTTTAATTTGATGGAAAATTAAAAAAAAAGAAATATATGATCTATGGGTTTTTTTCTGTTTTCAAAAACGCATACTGTTTTCTAACAATTACAAGAAAAAAATTTTTTTAAAGTTAACCACAACTTTAAAAAAAAATTATTTTTAAATATGGAGTTAAAAATAAAAAAAACTTACAATATAATAACATATAAAACCAAATTGATACCATTGGATTAGATAAATTAACGAGATAAATTAAAAAAATAAGTATAAAATTGTGTTTGCCTCTTTTTGACTCTACAAGATGCCGCTAAATTAACAGATTGACGTTGGTGTTTCATTGTTTCAAGAATTTTTTCAAAATGTGACTTTGTGTAGTTTACCTCCCACCACTGTTGTTAACTTTTTTCCCAAAAAAAAAAATAAGTTAGTATAAAAAATCGCTAGAAGTTAGCTAAATTTTTAAAGTGTTTAAAATGTAAGCTATAAATTGCCAAAAAAATTTGTTTTTCCCAGTTCTGTTGTGACTTCTTATAACAAAAACTTGATCAAAATATGACAAAAATGTTATTTCTTTCATAAATCTTATAAAACTTTGCATCACAACAAACTTGTACAGCAATTGAAAATCGCTAGATTTGACTCCCACCTATTTAAATTGGAGATGGGGACGTGACAGAAGTTTTTTTTTTGCAACATCTTTTGTTTGTCGTAAGCAAAATTGTTTGGTAGAGTGTTCGCAAATATTGCACACAGACATTTCAGTTAAAGAAAAAAAAATTTTTCTAATAAAATGTTTAATAAATTGATATGCTTATAATTAATTACTTTTACAAACGGGTAAAATTGAGGGCGCGTGGTTCAATAAATTAACGTGCGCATCTCTAATCAAAGTGTAAACAAAGATTTTAATAAAACATCAAGTAATTGGTAAAATAAAATAATCTAAAATGATGGCTTTTATTTTATATAATTCAGATATATGTATGTAGTTGACTGCTGGATAAAAGCAACTTCTGAAGATAAAAAACCAGAGGTATATAAATATGTTGAAAGAGAAATAGGCGAGTCATATTTTGACGAAAATAAGTTATTACAAAGTGTTTATTTCTTCAACATCAAAATGAAAAAATTTTTGGAAAGAAAGCAGGGGCAACTTAATGCACTTAAAAAAGAAACATTCTTCGTAGGTAAGCAATATTTTTTTTGATGCTGATGATGTAAGTTTTATAATTTTTAATTGCTATAAAGATATTATCAAATATATTTAATTTAAATTCTTAGCAATCAAGCACGAGTCAAATTGCTTATGACAATTTGCTGCTTCCAACTCCAGAATGTGATACAACAGTGGCTTCACATGCAACAGAAACTTCATCAGTTGCTTCAGGCACAGCATCAATGGATATAGACTACGATCCAATAGGAAGATGTAGAAAACGTGGTAGACCGGTGAAAGATTTTGGTAGCACTACAGTCAAAACTAGACACCGAAGAGTGGCAGAGTTAGTATTTAAATGTTCCCTTAAGGAACTAGAATTTTCAGTGGAAAATTTAAAACGGGAATCTCATTCTGTTTTGCAAAGCCCAATGTCGAATTCAAAATGCTTACCAGCAACAAAAGCTTTGGCGCTATATATGAATGTAGATTTGACTGAAAGTAAATATAGTGTGCTACCTAACACACTAAATGAAATACAACCAAATTGTTTTGCGTCTCTGTATGCGTTACAAACTGAGAAAAAAAATTTATTCCGTCTATTGTGGTATCTGAAAATAAATTTCAGGGTGCTTGTCTGAAGAAGCCAACCACAAAATCGTGAGAAAAGCAAGACTGTCCCATACGAGGAAAATGTCATGAAAATACACTCATAAAGATTTAATGACTTATTTAATACTATCTTTAGATCCGTTTTTGACATCAAAAAGGAATCCAAAGACCAAACAAAATTTATTATTTGCAGAAATTGATAAATATATACTTAAGAGAAAACGCTAATGAGCCAGTTGAAGACGACGAGACAAATGTTTCATTGAAGAGTCCAATACTGAAGATGATTTATTGTAAATTAAAATATATATAAATTATTAAAAAAATAAAAATTATTATTAAAAAAAACGTACTTATACGTATTTTAAATTTAATTTTTATTTAGAAAGATTGTAATTTTGTACTTTCATTTTGTCGTCAAAATCATAATGTAGAAAATTTTTAGCCAATTTGTTTTTTATCTTCTATTTTTATAAATAAATTTTAATGTAATTGGGCACTAACATTTGTTTAACACATAATAATAACCATACCACCCAATTTAATGAGAATCGGATATTTTTTGTAACAGTCTTAGCATTTTTGCGAAAAAGGATATATGACAGGACCTATAGTCCTTGCGTCAATCCCAAAAAAATTATCACACAAGTTACTAGCACGGGATGTAAATGATTACGGACTATTGTAACTTTCTGTGCAGCTATGTAGTCAAAATGGAAAATTTCGCCCTTTCTATATATGGGCAGTAGGCGTGTCCTTTGCCCGATTTTTTCAAAAAATTGAAGTTTTCTTAATTTAAGTATTTTATACTAGTGTACTTAATGTAAAAACTCTGGGACTACTCCTTCTATTTTTTTCCCATCACTATATGGGATCAAAGCACTGTGCGACGGTTCCAAAAGATATTCTATGAAAAATTCTTTTACTTCGATTTATAAAACTAAAATGTTTTTTATAAAAAAAAAATTGTGCACAAAATAAATTTCTTAATTGTGTAAATTAAGCATACATAAATGAAAAAAGGGCGTTATCTCACTTTTCAATAAGGGAGAGTTAGAAAAGAAAACGGCTCTATACTTGCATTAGGTGGTAACACCGTTCGTCGACTAAAGTGGCAATTTGCAACCTTTTTTTGCGGCCTGTGAATTTTTGTGCGGACTCGTCAAACTGCTTAATTCCTTACGCAGCAGGCATGTTTCGTTTCAAATAGTGGACAATTGATGCAGATAGTATATAATTATTAATAAAAAAATATACCAATTATATCCTGACTCTATATTAAAGAATGTACACATGCAAATTTGTACTAGTTTTTCTATAAGCGTCCAAAAAATAAATTAACAAATTATTTTCTATTACTTATTGTTTTAAAATGATAGATTTTTCTAGTTTTGTAGCTCTTTTAACAAAAAAAAGGGCCAAAAGTTGTTAAAAGTTGCAAAATAGTAACTTTTAACAACTTTTGGCCTTGTTTTTTTTTGTTAAAACAGCTTCAAAATTAAAAAAAAACCTATCATTTTAAAACAATAAGATTTAGAAAATAATTTGTAATTTACTTTTTGGACGCTTATAAAAAAAACTAGTACAAATTTGCATGCGTACATTCTTTAAAATAGAGTCAGGATATAATTGGTATATTTTTTTTTTAAACATAATTGAATAATATCTGCATCAATCGTCCACTATTTGAAACTAATTATGCCTACTGCGTAAGGAATTTAGCTATTTTTCCGGCGAAAAGAAATAAACCTGTTGGCAATTCATCTTTGTTTTAAAAAGCAAGAATGTGACTTTTGTTTCGAAATAAAAGTGCTGTTTCCTCACTATTGGGTAAAGTTATGTAAATTAATAACCAAACATTTATTTCTCAAAACAACAAGAATATACAAAAGTAGGAAAGCATAAAAACATTTTTTTTAACTTACCAAAAAATTAATTTTAAAAATGAAAAACATTTTAGAAATAAAACTATTGGCATCAACGTATTCGCCAAGCGCGTAATAACTTTTTATTTGTTTTGCAAACAGCTGATTGCTGCAGAATTTGTCTTTAGAACACGAAAAAAAGTACGGGTCGCGCTGTTCATAAAGATGAAGAATATTTCTCGTAAGATGATAACGCAACGAAATTTTTTTCCTCATCAAATTAATAATAAAAAACATTAAAATAAAGCTTTAAGAATTAATGCAATTTTATTTGTTTAAAACAACTATTTTATGCGACTTTTTTTCTTTAAACGACTTTTTGTGCCACTTTTTTAAAATTCTCAGCGGTCACCCTGGGTAACACTCTATTTTGAATAAATAAGAATATTTTTTTTTTTTGTAAATTAACTAGTATGCATAATTTTTTTAGGAATTTTTGATGCACTAAAGGAAAAAAGTGTTTTTTTTTATGCTAAAGGCAAAATTAGATTACAATAAATACCGAACAAGAAATAATCAAATCAAGAATTAAACACCAATGGTTAGGTGGCATCTCCGAATGCTATATCCAAGGAGCAAACGTCTGCATTGATGAATTTTTCCATAACCTAGTTATTTCGTCGGTTTATTCATCGCCCAGATTCTTCGTAACGAAGGATCAGTATAACAGTTTTTCATAATTTTTAGGTCCCCGCTTCATAGCTGCTGGAGACTATTACGCTAAGCACACCTACTGGGGCTCCCGCCTTATTAGCCCCAGAGGTCGTATCTTGTAAATTTCTGTGTCTGAAATGGGACTTTGTGTTATTTCTAATGGACAACCAAACTACTGGCTAACCGACTACAATGAAATTTCAGACGTAATAGATTCTGGCGTAGCAAAAGGTATATCCCCGGAACTTTTTGAAGCTCAAGCTTCTTTGGATTTATCTTCTGACCACTCATCCACTATAATCACTATTTGTAGTCCTTATCAAAGCGAAACTAAGGATTTCTTCTTATCTTAATGAGTAGATTGGTTGAAATATAAGAAATATATCAGCACCCACTGCTCGGAAAACATATCACTAATAACTCCCGAAGAAATCGATGATTGTCTGAGTATTCTAAATGAAAATATTAAAGAAGCCGTTGAACATGCTTCTTCTACCTACCGTCAGGCCAAAGACACCAAAATTTTTTCTGCCCACGTTGAAGAGCTTTTATCGTAAAAAAGGAGAGCCTGCAGAGAATGGCAACAGCATAGATCGCCAAAACTTTAAACTAAGCTAAAATAATGTAAAAATCGATTAAAAAACTTGCTGGAGGTATAAAGAATTGCATCAGTTAAGGACTATTTGGAAAGTCTAGACGCGACCCCTTATACAAATTTTTCTCTATGGCAATCACCCAGATGTCTTAAAAGACCCGTAATCGCAAAACCGCCACTGCGTAATCTGAGAGGATCATGGGCTAGAAATGACGAAGAAAAATGCGATCTGCTCGCGAGCCATTTAAAGAAAGTGCTAACTCCCACTGCATGAACTGGCGTTAACAAATTGCCGCCTGTTGTCATAAATATACGTTTCCGATTTTCAGATGTTGTAGAGGCTATCGCTAACCTAGATGATAAAAAAAAAGTTGATAAAATAAGAAACAAAATGCTTGAACATTTCCCGCCAATATGGAAAGTTGCCTTAGTAAAGATGATTCCTAAGCCTGGTAAGGATCCTTCGAAGATGGAGTCTTATAGGCCTATAAGTTTGTTACGAACTTTGTCAAAAGTGTTCGAAAAGCTGCTTAAAAACAAGCTGACGCCGGTCCTGAATGACAGCAACTGCATTCCAAATCACCAATTTGGCCTTAGAAGTCAACATAGTACAATAGAATAAACTCACAGGTTGGTACAGGTTATAAGAAAAACCTTTGAGGAAAAGAAGTACTGCTCCGAGCTTTTTATCTATGTCTCTTCAAGCTCTCGATAAAGTAAAGAGCGAAGGCCTTATAAACAAACTAAAGCTAAACCTTCTTGCTAATATTTTTAACTTATTAAAAAAGTAATTAACCAGTTAAAGAGGGAAGCCAAATAAGTTATTCCCAACCAATAGGGGCTGTTGTTAATTTACTTATTACCTTACTTACTTAAATTTTTGTCTGGTACTGACTGGCCTAATATCAATTACTTAGTTTTAAGATTTAAATACTTATCGTTAGTTTGCAATAACGAGGATTAAATTATAAATATATAAACGTAAAAAAAAGAAATAAAAGAAGTACTGATTTAAGTTTATTAAGGTCCTATGGATGACGAAGGAAGAAGATTTTACTTTAATCACTCTTTCAATCTTCTAAAAATACATTACAAACACAAATTTCATATCAAATTTGTTACAAATGTTAAGACGTGATAAACTGTACTTTCTACAAAGAGAAATCAGCTAAATTTTTTTTACATTTTTTTTTTGCACAAAAAATTAAATCGTGAAAGCGACACGCGCCAAAAGGGTTCAATATCTACAACAAACAACCATCTTACCCATTTCTAACATCCTTCGTGTATTTACATTTACATCATTTTAATGCCAATACAACTAATCAGTACAGTATCAATACTTTTTTAATACTGGATTGTATAAAAGGGTTAAAAAACAATGAAAAGTATTATAAAACGTGCATCAGGGATGCTTCCTGCAAGAACAATTTAGTAAAAACAATGTTCAAAAATTGATATTAGAAACAGCAGGATAATGTGTTTAGAAAATGATAAACAGCGTCTGTGCGACTATTTAATGTGTTACAAATCAATATGGAAATCAATATTAAAAACCCCCTCCATATACTATACATAGTAATTATAAACATAGATAAAAGAAAATAATGGGTTTACACATACTGAATACTATGCATACATATACAACTAAGAAATATTTTAAACATTTAGGATCAAACAACATCGTTTTTCTATCTTTATATCCACCAGCGTTGCCGTTTGGTTACATTCTTTACATTTTATTATCTTGTTGACCCTCTACGTATCATGTAAAGTTGTACCATATTTAGCCTTATTTTCGTAACTTTTTGTACTAGTCACACAATAATGTATAGCTTTTGCTGCAAGAGGCACTTTAAAGTATTGTCCTGTTTGTAAATGCATCACTGCACTGCATCACTAGCGCAAACTTTCACAAAAACGGAAAAAAGTTCAAAACAAGGTGAAAAATTCTGCACTTGTAGTCATTTTTTATACCCTTAACATAAGTGATAAGAGTATATGTAAATAAGTTTGTCATTTCGTTTGTAATTTCCTTATTATCCATTTCCAACCCCATAAAGTATATATATATATTGGATTCTTATATATAGGGAAGCCGATTTAGCCATGTCCATCTGTCCGTGTCATGATTGAAATCAACTTTCTGAAGCCCCCTGATGTCGCATAGACCCGTAAGTGGTATCAAACTGTATATCTGCTAGAAAATTCTTTTGAAATTCCGCAAAATCGACCGGTAACTGACGGAGATATAAGGCAAAAAAAAACAAAGGAAAGTACATATGTTCATATGTATGTTATAAAAAAAACAGCAAAGACAAAATCAGTCATGGTGATATTATCGAAACACACCCAGAACGAAAATATTATTCACCACCATTTAGTTGTTGTACCACCACCTGATACATTAAATCTTCTTGGAATCAGTTATTCTATGAGATTGCAAATATTAGTATTCATATAACATCAATTTTTGAGCAATTGTTTATTATGCGTTTGAAACAACATCTCTCATGGGTTGGCAATGGCTGAGCGAGTAAGAGCAAGGGTGATAGACATAAGCAGCGACGATCGATACCTGGCTGGGACAAATTTTTCAAAATTTTTTTTGCCTTCTAAATTTCCAATAACTGACAAATATAAGCAGCTTCTGTTTATTTCTCTAAAATTTGTACATACCCAAAAACACTAAAATTTACCCGGAGTTGCCCCTACACGAGCGCAATGTAAGACCGACTCTCATTAATTTTTCCTCGCAAAAATTTTTGTGAAACGTATTTCGCCCCTTTAAAGCTTAATTTAAATTTTTTAAACCGGTACCAAAGCTTCCAGGGTTTTCCTCTAAAGGTAAAATGTAAGACCGACCCCAGTTAGTTTATCTTCCCAAACATTTTTGTGAACATACTTACCCTCTATTTCCAGCCCTTTACATGCGTATGCGCCCCAAGAGGGATAAAATGTATCACAGAACCCCATTAGTATTTCCACCCAAACGTATTCCTAGAGTATACTTGCCCCCTATCTCCACGCCTTAAGAGGGCTGCCATACAAAATTTGAAAAATAGGTTGAAATCCGCTACAACTTATCAGGAGTCGCCCCTACAGGAACAGAATGTATCAAAGACCCCTATTAGTTTTATCTCCGAAAAGTATTCCTAGGATATACCTTTCCCTAACTCCATGCCATAAGGGGGTTGCCATGCAAAATTAAAAAAAATAAGGTTAAAATCCTTACAACTTTCCCGGAGTCACTTCCAGAGGAATGAAATTTATCACAGACCACCATTAATTTTTGCTCTCAAACATATTGCTAGAACATACTTACCCCCTATCACCATCACCCAAGGCAGTTTCCATACAAAATTTTAAATAATTATAGTAAAAGTCTATACAAAATTTGAAGAAAATTAGTGTAAAAACCCCTGGAGCTACTTTAATCACTCCAAGAGGTTTAAATAATGACACTGACCCCCATAAAAAATTAGAAATATTTTATAAATAAAAAAACGGATAAAAATAAAAAAGGTTTGGGGTTTCGAAAGTCCAATGTTAAGGGTATCTAAGATTCGGCACAGCCGAGTATAGTGCTCTTACTTGTTTTAAATAGCATCAACAATGAATATAAATAATACAAAAAATGTGTTTGTTATTAGCCATTGTAAACTAATTTTTGAAAAACATTAAACCTATGAAAAATTTAAGGCAATATTCAAATCATTTTTTAAAATAATTTGTAATCTGTTGGCCTTTTTTTTTGTTACAGCATTTATTAGAATTTACAAATCAGTAATTTTGCTTTAAACATTTAATTAAAAAGAACAATTTAAAAATCTGCGTTCGGTCAAGCTTACATGTGTTATATCCCACATCAAAACTTTTTTGATATAAAGTTCTAGCAGATGTATGAAACTTAAGCTGATTTTCGGCAGTTTTACTTACATTGGACCAACTATTTTAGGATTCGGTACAAGATTTGGTGGCATCAGTTGTATATATAAGCAAATGTTGTGGCAATAGAATAATACTTGTGGTGTTTACAGCCCCAAATGCTTATTCCGAGAGGATATTATAAAGAATTAAAACATCATTTAGTAAATGACTACTCTGTAACACTTGATTACTTTCGAAGTAACATAATTTAAGTTTTTAATGAACTAGCATTTAATAAAGCAAATAACTGTATGACTTTTCTGTATTGTATGTGAGAAGTTCAAAGCAAGAATGAAGCACAGAAAAAATATTATTTTTGTTTAACGTTAACTTGCATTATATTAAAGTTTTATGATTAACACTGTTAACAACTGGAACACTATAATAATCTTAAAAATAAATAAAAATGCATAAAAATACTTTCTGCCCACTTTCTGCTGACTTCTGATTTTTATTTAAGACAACAGTCCTTTATTTTATATTTCAAAATTCACGATCTCAAAAGAGATGAAAAAGATACCAAATAATTTTTAAGAGCGTAATATGTTTCTTCTATTTCTATTTATTGTTGTTTGTTGAGTACAACAATAAATCGAGATAGAAACCCAAAAGGTACAAAAATATAATAAGGGGGTAGCTTTTTCCCTTTAGGACCCAAATAACAAAAAAATATAAATCTTCATCCTTTTTCGAAAGCTGGCAAACTTAATTTAAATTTATAATAGGCATTTTCATTGTAACGGGTGTGATCATTTTATTCACATTTTTTAATTCTAACCCAAACATTTGAAATTTTTTTAATCTAAAAACTTTTTCTAATCTAAAAGATTTTTTATACTTAATAAGCACTGAACGATCAATGTTTCTGCTTAAAATGACCACTAGAAGACTATGGCGGGTGTGTCCTTACATGTTTGAATGTTAAGGAGTTTTGGCTCTAAGATTGTATTGTGTAAAATATCTTTTAGAACGGGCTTATTTATTTTAATTGAAGTAGATATAGATATGCAAAAGCATTCACATACAGCGTGTGTGTGTATGTTTGTAAATTGCTCTTTTGTTTTGTTTTTATCCCATTATAAGCTCCATTTAGTAGTACTAAGGCTATTGCACAAAATTTTGAGACTAAATGTATCACCCTCTGTTTAAAAATAATAATTTTGTACGGGAGGTACCTCTTCCCCTGCTTCGATCATAAAAATATTTGATTTAAATAGAAAAATGTTTAATTAAAAAACTTTCACAAAATTTTAAGCAGAGAGCGATTATAGTTCTCGAGACATACCATTAAGTCCGTTTAATTTGTATGGGAGGTACTACGCCCACTTAAGGTAAAAAAATAAACTATAGCCTCTGTCCGTTCAGGAAGCAAAAAAATAACATTGGTGAAAAAATCATCAAAATCGGGTAGGTAGTTCCGGAGAAAAATCAAGACATAAAAAAAACTTTTCCTTTATATGATTAGTATAGATAAATTTAAGGTGCGATAAATTAATTAGTTCATGTACTGATTTTTATTTCTGTATTGATTCAAAATGTTTTTAATCATATGTACTGGTTTTAAAAATATTTACTAAAAAATTGATTTTTAAATATCATTTAATATTAAAAGTTCATTATTTCATTACAAAAATTATTAAGCTATAGCAAAACTAAATGGTTAATTTTTTTCTACAAGCAGGTGAATTACATATTATGAAATAATTTTACTGAAATATATTTGGTGTTTTATATAATCAAATATATACATATAGCACTTAAACTAATTACATGCTATTAAGCCATTTTAATTTATTCCATACATATTTTAAACAAAAAATTGTTTAAATTATTTCGCAAGAAAAAAATTAAAAAAGAGTTAAAAAAATGCATTCCAATATAAAAACAATATTTAATACTAAGCATCTTTAAGAGAATAGCTTTACAATATATCAGTAATTTTTTAATGCAAATTTATTTTATTTTAAAGTTTACCAAAAACCATAGGCATAGGAAGGCCATTCTTAAAGCACATTGCGTTTTCTCCTAGAAATCATTTTGAAAACAAATTGAAATAGTTTTCTAGAAACAATTTTTTGATTCATGTTCATGCATTGCAGGCATTGGTTTTTGGTTAATGCACTTCATGTGCTTTAAGATTCTGCCCCTGACTCAAGTGATTTTAAGGCGGTTGTTAGCATACTGGGTTCGAGCCAGAAATAAATAAAGATTCTTAAAAAAATATGTATGTATCTTGTCTTAAAAACTTATTGATTGGCAAGCTGATTAATACCCTTACCACCATTTAAAGGATATAGAGAAAAACAAGTAAGTTATATTCGGCTGTGCCGAATCTTATATACCCTTCACATTGGTCTTTTAATATACCCAGCCGAGTTTTTTTGTACTGCACATAATATAATAAAAATACCTTGTGCGAGCTTTAATGTCGATAGAAAACTTTACAAAATTTTAACGTTCGTATGAATAATAGAAATAGATGAAGAAGGTTTGCGGTCGAGAGTTTTAAAAGTTTTCGACATTATTAATATTAAAAGGTTAATAAAAGTTGTTAATTTTTATGGGATGTTTTAGTCTCTCTGTTCCTCTCCAACTTTTTTTTCCCAAGTGTATGAATTATTTGATTATTCCTTTGTGTATAATATTCGAAGTCGATAGCTGTTATAGTTTCCCAGATGTAGCGAATCGAAAATTAATTAAAAATTGTTAATTTGTATGGGAGCTACCCCGTCTTCACCCCCCACCAAAAAAAAAAATTTCATACCGTAGGCTTTGTTTTTTAATTATTTTTGTAGAACATTTGAATTCGATATCTGTTACAGTTTCCGAGATAAAGCGTATCGAAAATTTCATAAAAATTGTTAATTTGTATGGGAGCTACCGTTTCTTCGCCCCCCACCAAAAAAAT
The DNA here is from genome assembly GCA_963583895.1 of Melanophora roralis. Classification (NCBI taxonomy): domain Eukaryota; kingdom Metazoa; phylum Arthropoda; class Insecta; order Diptera; family Rhinophoridae; genus Melanophora; species Melanophora roralis. The sequence goes on from OY757192.1 coordinate 7,875,416, forward strand.
TTTTCTTCATAGCGTAGGCTTTGTTGTTCAATTACTTATTGTAGAACAATTGATTACGATATCTGTTTCAGTTTCCGAGATATAACGTATCGAAAATTTTACAAAAATTGTTAATTTGTATGGGAGGTACCCCATCTTCACCCCTTACCCATAAAATTTTTTCTTTAAAGCGAAGGCTTTGTTGTCCAATTACTTTTTATAAAACATTTGATTTCGATATCTGTTACAGTTTCCTAGATAAAGTGTATCGAAAATTTCATAAAAACTGTTTATTTATATGGGAGCTTCCCCTTTTTCTGCCCCAACCCAAAAAAAATTTTTTTAAGGTGTAGGCCTTATCGTACAATTACTTTTTGTAAAACATTTTAAGTCGATAGCTCTTTTAGTTTCCGAGATATAACGTATCGAAAATTTTACAAAAATTGTTAATTTGTATAGGAGGTACCCCATCTTCAACATCTTCCCAAAAAGTTTTTTCTTCAAAGCGTAGGCTTTATTGTGCAATAACTTTTTGTAGAACATTTGATTTCGATATCTGTTACAGTTTCCGAGATAAAGCGTATAGAAAATTTCATAAAAATTGTTAATTTGTGTGGGGGCTACCTCTTCTTCACCCCCCACCAAAAAAAATTTTTCTTGATAGCATAGGCTTTGTTGTTCAATTACTTTTGTAAAAAACCTGATATCGATAGCTGTTATAGTTTCCGAGATATAGCGTATCGAAAATTTTACAAATATTGTTAATTTGTATGGGAGCTATCCCATATTCACCCCCACCCAAAAAATTTTTTCTTCAAAGCGTAGGCTTTGTTGTCCAATAAATTTTTGTGGAACATTTGATATCAATATCTGTTACAGTTTCCGAGATATAGCGTATCGAAAATTTTACAAACATTGTTAATTTGTATGGGAGCTATCCCATATTCACCCCCCCCCCCCCCCCAAAAAATTTTTTCTTCAAAGCGTAGGCTTTGTTGTCCAATAAATTTTTGTGGAACATTTGATATCAATATCTGTTACAGTTTCCGAGAAGTAGCGTATCGAAAATTTCACAAAAATTGTTAATTTGTATGGGAGCTACCCCATATTCACCCCCACCCAAAAAGTTTTTTCTTCAAAGTGTAGGTTTTGTTGTCCAATTACTTTTTGCAAAACATTTGATTTCGATATCGGTTACAGTTTCCGAGTTATAGCGTATCGAAAATTTTACAAAAATTGTTAATTTGTATGGGAGCTACCCCATATTTACCCCCCACCCCAAAAATTTTTTTCTTCAAAGCGTAGGCTTTATTGTCCAATTACTTTTTGCAGAACATTTGATTTCGATATCGGTTACAGTTTCCGAGTTATAGCGTATCGAAAATTTAACAAAAATTGTGAATTTGTATGGGAACTACCTAGGTCTTATTGTACAATTACTTTTTGTAGAACATTTGAAGTCGATAGCTGTTATAGTTTCCGATATGTAGCGCATAAAATATTTCACCAAAGTTGTGCAATTGTAAGAAAACTACCACTTCCCCTGATCCTATCTGAAAAAAAATTTTTCCTTTATTTAGGTGCCTAGTTTTAGAGTATCCGTGTCAAGTTTTTTAGCAAGAATGACTATACTTACTGAGATATATAGGGATATATGCACGGATTTTGTCCTAAAAAAATGGGTTACTTTGGGTTTTCGCTTGTATCTCGGTCAAAAATGAACCGATTTTGCTGATTTTAAATAGCGATTGTCTCCAGGATATTTCAAATAGTTTGACACCATTAACTGGTCTGTATCTTTTCATTTGACTCCGGAAACTTGATTTCAACAGACGGACAGACGGACATGGCTATATCAACTTCCCTATCTATAAGGATCCAGAATATATATACTTAATGGGGTCGCAAACGAATAATAAAAAATTACAAACGGAATGACATACTGATATATACCCTTATCACTATGTGAAGGGTATTAAAATCTTTAGAAGTTTAGGATGCATAAATTGGGCCTTAATAAAATTTTAGTTGCGAAAAGTTTCAAAACATTCTGCACTATGAACCTTAACTACTTTTTGAGTATGTATATGCTTGGAATCAGTGTTGCCACCTTAGGTGTAATTACACATTTAATGTGTAATTTTTTGTTTCATGTGTAGCCCATGTGTAATTGGTTGCATGTGTAATTTAAAATTTTATCGTTTTTGATAATTATTGTTTTTTTATATACCTATATATTAGTATTTAAAAACAAGTAATACCGCTATATTCGGCTTTGTCGAATCTAATATACCCTTTACATTGATCTTTTTATAGCCATCTGATCTGACCGAGTTATTTCGTAATGGCAATATTATAATAAAAATACTTCGTACCGGGTTTGAAGTCAATAGCTATTCTAATTTTAAAAATAGAAAACTTTAGAAAATAATAATATTTGTATGTATAATAGAAATACCATGTAGAAGGTTTGAGGCCAACATTTTTTAACTTATTTCGTATTAAAAGTTTAATAAAAGTTTTTCTTTCGTATTGGTGCTGCCCCTCCATTTGCTCCTATCAAACTATTTTTTTCCAAAATGTATGCACTATTGTCCAATTACTTATTCTGGAACATTTGAAGTCGATAGATGTTATAGTTTCCGAAATATAGCGTATCAAAAATTTTACAATAACTGTTAATTTGAATGGGGGTTGCTCCTCTCCCTGCTCTAATCCAAAAAATTTGTTTTCCAAAATGTAGGTATTATTGTAAAATTACTTGTTGTAGAACATTTGACTTTTATAGCTGTGATTGGTTAAAATACTTCCCAAAATTTAGGCTTCTACATGAATAATTTTCCCCTTAATTAAGGTCCCTATCTCCTTGTGGCTAGAGTCGCTGTATTTACTGAGATATAAAGGAATATGGATTGGGTCCTGAAAAATTGGGTTATTTTAGAGTTTTGCTTGCATTTCGGTCAATGGTAAACTGGTTTTGCTGATTTTAAATAGCGATTAAATCAGGTATATTTCTGATCATTTTCTGAGCGACTTTTTTATTTTACGTCTGGAAACCTGATTTCAAAAGACAAACGGATATACAGACATAGCCTTATCGACTTATCTATCTATTATTGGGGTCTAAAATAAATATTTTAAAAACTAGAATTAGTCATTACGAAATTCTTACTTTTAAGTTACTATTACATACCATCTGTATAACTAAGTAGTTTTTAGATAATGAGTTCGTTCTTATCCAAAAATAAGGCAACTAGTTTCAGTTTGACAATCACAGAAAAGCACTTTAAATGCAACAATAAGTAACTGGGGGCAACAGAAAAAGATTATTTTAATGCCAATAAAGTAATAGCTTATTTAAGTTTCTCTTTGCAATCGAGCATGGTAAGTACTTATTTAACTTCCTTTGTAAGCGAGATGGTAAGTACTTGCCTCCAATGTCATCGCCATGTTAAATAATGTGTTAATATTCTACTGAGTAAGTCTTTTTTGGATTTTTACTAATTTTAAAGCAAGTTTTTGCTGGGTTATTTAATTTAGAACAAAAAACGCGTTTTTTAAAAAAAAGCATGTGTAATTCGTAATTTTATGTGTAATTTTGGGTTGATCAATGTGTAATTTAACATTTCGTCGGTGGCAACACTGCTTGGAATAGTTCAGCTGACCAGCGTTACCAAGTGTGCAGATTTATCTGCATTTTGCAGTTTTAAAGCATTGAACAGTTTTAAAGTTTTTTGTCTAGGCTGACCTAAAATCTTAAAAAAGTTTTGTTACTACATATTCAAATAAATTATACCGTGGCAACTTTAACAATATTATGTTGCCAACTCATATCAACACCTAAATATGTCTGAGCTAATTCATTTCAAGCAACGTAAAGGTGACTGGCGCAACTAAAATATAAATACTCAATTTGGAATTCAGTGCAGCCATAAGCAGCGTTGCCATAACTTTTATACCCTTTTTTACCTAAACTGCAAATTGAAAAAAAACTGCGTTTCAGGTAAAAACACCTCAAGAAAAAAAAAACAAATTAACAGGGCTGTCGAAAAACACATAACTGTCGGAATTGGAATTGAAAATGCCTTATACATATTAAAAAATTATAAATTTGAGTATCGTGTTTTTATACCCTTCACGTAAATGTTATCAGTTTGTCATTCATTTTGTACTGTGGTAAGTGTGGCATCTGTCAAAGAGCCATCATGATGTGGGGTGGCCAGATCGTCGGCGGCGCTGGTATGCTCGCGTTTAACTCCGGCTAGAGCTCGCCAGATGGGGTGGTCCTTGCCGAGTCCCTGGGCCTGTAATTACCACTAGCAACAAAAAAAATCCATACCAGCTTTTTAACGAAAAGAGGAAATGGGGCTTGAAGGCGCAAATGGTTCCCTGCTATATCACGCACACTCACACTGGAACCCCTGGCTGGTGTTTTGCCAGGAATAGCCCTCCCACACGAGACCGAAAGGGTCTCACCATGATATCCGTCTAGTGGGTCTGGATGTCCCATACGCGACCTTACAACAACCTGGATTTCCCCTACTTACCGCTTATTTCAAATTCAGGCGCTCATCCTGCTAAGGAATTAAATACAAAGATAAATTTTCATTTCAACATTATAAATAATTCAGGCTTTATTAAAACAAACTACTCTGTTTGCATAGAAAACTTAAAACTTTACGATGTAAAAAAATTCAAAGCTTAACAGATTAAGGGGTAAGTTTTCAATTTAATAATAAAAAAGAATATTAAGGTATATGTATGATTCACATTAAGTTAATATAAATATAATAAAAAAATCTTTTAGGTTAATAACAATGGCGTTTAATAAAATGGAGGCAGGTAAGTATATGTAATAAAAAACATTATTTAAGTGCAGGTTAATTTTATTTTCTTTTAAATTAATTTATTTTATTTCTTTTTTTAGGACTTTTTATCTTTTCAGGATTTTATTTCTTTTCAGGTTTTTTATTTCTTTTCAGGTGAAGTGTCTCTTAAAAGGATTTGTTTAAGGGTTATTTCAGTATTTGCTGAGCTCTGCAGCCGTTTTCCCTCAGCACCAGGAGTGCCGATTTTAAAATAGAAATGAAAGTCAGCTTTTGCCTGATCAATTCTTTCTGTTTTTTATTTTCAAAAATTATCAACTTATATACTAACTTATTCTATAGGTCAGCATTATTTTAGGATATCAACAAACCAATAGTCGGTCTGCTGTTCCCACGGCTTTAGTAAATTTCGTTTTGGTTCCCATAAACAATTGGCACGTGAAAAACATTAATTAATTAATTACATTCAATCAAACTTCATTATTACGGTTTTAGTTCTTTCATTTTCACACAAACAAAAATACCTTGATACTTATTAATGCTGACCCAACATAAACTAAACTTAGAGTAAACAAAGTTCTTAAATTTCTACAGTGGTAAACCTAAGTATGCATACACTACACCCTTACCCTTTTAGGTTTGGGTATTATTAAAAAATGAAACAAAGTTAAAATTAAAAAAATTTATATAAGTATGATTATGTATGCATTTTTATAAAGTGAATTTGAAGCACCTCATCTTCTTATTTCTTATTCATATTGTTACATACAGGATTTTATATTATTTATATTTCTTACATATAACCAATATATGTTAATTTAAGTATTTTTTTAGCAAATTTTTATGCACTAGTTTAGTTCTTGTTTTGTCAATTTCTATGAGTACATTTAAATCTTCTAAGTCTACTACTTTGTATGGGCCTTTGTATGGTGGTTCATACTTTTTTCTATTTAAAACTTTAACTAAAACTAAATCTCCTATTCTAAGATTTATTCTATTTTGCTTCTTTTCAGATTCTAATCCTCTTTTTCTTTTTACTTCGAGAATTATTCCTCTTGCTCTTTGTAATGAGTCGTGAAGTCTAATCTTTAGTTCATTTAAATAGTTATCAATATTATAAATTTTCTTAGCATCATCTAAAATATCGTTTGGTAGTCTAGGAAGTCTACCAAAAATTAGTTCGAACGGTGAATAGTCTGTATCGACATTTGGTGTCGTATTAAAAGCAAAAGCATAATATGGTATCCATTCATGCCAATTAATGTCATTTACAAAATTTAGAAAATATTCATTTAGAACGCGATGATTTCGTTCTATTGTACCTAAAGTTTCATGATGGTAAGGTGTTGAGAAATTTTGTTTTATTTTTAATAATACACAAATCTCTCTCATTAACTCATTGGTAAATTCAGTTCCTCTATCGGTTTTGAGAATGTTAAATAACCCGTATTTTAATACAATATGTTCTATTAAAGATTTTGCGACTGTTTTGGCATCTTTTGATTCCATCGGACAAGCAACAACATATTTTGTTAGTTCACACTGCATGGTAAGTATGTATCTAAATTGTCCGGATGGTCTTAGTGGTCCAACTGTGTCCATTACAACAGTATCAAAACCGTGTGATGGTGTATCTGTTATAGTAAAGGGTTCTTTCGTATTTCTTATTTGTTTATGCCTCTGGCATGAATCACACGTTGTTATGTACTTCTTAACCATTTTATTCATATTCTTCCAAATATATCTTTGTTTTAATTTGGAAAGTGTTTTCCTAATTCCAAAATGTCCTCCATGTGGTGAGTCATGAAATTCTTCTATCAATCTATATTGTGTTATATTATCTTTTATCTCTCTTGGCTTTCTGTATATTATTATTTCTATATCGTTGTTCTTTATATTGTTGTATCTTTCTTTCAATTCTTCGGCCGTTATATATTTAAATATTTCATCATCGTCATATAGTACGTACTTTTTAAATTTCAATTTCCTCAATTTCAATAAAAGTTTCTCCATAAATGTTCCTGAAAACATAGGATTTTCGCTTTTATTGGATATTATGCGCGTTATCTTATCATTCTTTTCTTTTAATTCATTTTTAAATTTTTGCTGCAGCTTGTTATCATATATAAATTCAATCTTTTGGAGCTCCTTAATATTATTTATTGACGTACATTCCCACATATGGAGGTGATCAGTCTCCTTTCGAGATATGCAGTCTTTTATAATAATTTCCTCTTTATCATATTTGCCTTTCGCTTCGTTATTAATTTTATTTCTCATTTCGCTGTTAAACATATTTCTTGTTATTGCCAAGGTTTTCTTTTCTTTCTCATCAATACAGATTGGAATCATGTCTCTTAATATTTGTGAATCCATTTCTACACACATTCTACTGAATGAAATCTAGTTTTTCTAGTAATCTTCTAAATCTTTGCTCTGATTGTCTATCGTTATCGCGCATGTTAGTTTTATAGATTGCATAATTTTTCAATGGTATTGTAGTGACTCTTAACTTTTCTAATCGCACTGGTTCTTCCAATGTGTTTAGAATTTTAACATAGCGTTGGCCATCTTTTGGTATTATAGTGTTTGCTAAAAATATTCCGTTTGTTATTTCTTTACTACACGTAACACTATCTTCGTTTATGTCAATGTTTATAGGTACTATCTTCTCTGTTCTTGGAGGTATAGTTATATTATGTATTCTTTTCGTGTTAATCTCTATTGGGATTGTTATTTTCTCCCCTTCCATACAAGCATTTAGAGTTAATGTCTCATAGTCAATCTGACAGTTGTATCTACAGAAGAAATCTAGTCCTAAAATTCCGTCAGTAATGATTGGAAATGTTTCGTCCACTAATTGAAATCTGTGTGATAATGTTTGTTCTCCTAATATTATTTTCAAATCAGTAGAACCTACTGTCTCCTTGCATTCATTTGTAATGCCACTCAATCGGCAAATATTGTCAGTATTTTTATAATAGTTGTATATTACGTTTTCCTTACAGAGTGATATCTCTGAACCCGTGTCTATTAAAAATGTTAATTTATAGTTAATGTTCTTCACTGATAAAAAGAGAAAATTTGATGTCCCAATATGTAGTGTATAAACCCTTAGTTTTCCCTGTCCGGAGATTCGTATTGAGTCTCCAGGGTTTGTAAGTTTCCCTGTTGTCGTATTGTATGAACATTGGGGTAGCCTCTTTCCCTTGCATTATTATTGTATCTATTACCTCTGTTGTTATAGCTATTGTAATTATTGTAGTTGCTATAGTGTCTGTTTCTGTTATTGTTGTTATGGTTTCTGTTGCTACCGTTAGAGTTCCTATTGATATTGTTATAGTCTCTGTTATTGTCGTTATGGTTTCTGTTGTCATTGTTAGAGTTTCTATTGACATTGTTATAGTTTCGCCTATTATTATCATTTATTTGTAATGTCGTAAATGTATCTGATACTTGTAATGCTCTTTCCTGTGTGCTTGCAATGTCATAGGCCTGTGCCAAAGTCTTGGGTTGTGCTGCTATTACAGCTGTTCTTATGTCCTTATATAAACCTTCCTGAAAAACTTCCAATGCCAATTTTTCATTCATGGTCTTAATCGTAGAACGAGCCACATGATTGGTACTGTCCTCTAGTTCGGAAATTTGTGCTAATGTCAAGTCCGCTATCAAAGTGTTAATCCGTTCCCTGTAATTTAGTACATTTCCCTTTTGCCTAGTGTTCCTTAAATCAAAATGTATGCTGCTTGCCGTTCTTGTGGATTTAAAATGTTTTTTTAAAATTGTTTTAAGTTCTTCGAAAGTTTCAGGTGTGTTTTCTATAATCAAAATATCCCTGACTCTGTCTATCAATTTTATCGCCAATACATATTTTATTAGGTTCTTTTTCCCCTGATCATTTAGTTCGGTATGAACCATTTCTGTCATTGAAAGGAAAATATCAACATGTTTTGGTTTTCCGTCGAAGACTGGGATCATCTCTGAAGCTTTTTTACCGTCAAAGTTCGACATGATTTTAGGATTTTCAGCTTTTTGCCCTATTTCTAATTTTTCTCCTTTATGTTCTGTTAGCAGTTGAATTGCTGTTTCTCTCAAACTTTTAAAATGTGTAATTTTTTCATCTCTTAAAGGGTTTGCTAAATGTCCTACTAGTTTCCCGAAATTTTCACTCAATTGTTCTATTGACTTTAGTTTTTCCTGTATAGTTTCTTTCGTGTATTTCTTTGTTATAGATTTTCTAGCATTCACAATTAATTTGTCTAATTCTTCAAAAATCTGTTCCATGAATATAATATATATATATATGTACTTCAAAAAAAAATTTTATTTAGATTTTATTTATTCAAAATTTGTTCTGTTATTATGCATTTTGTACAGTGTTTCGTACAACTTGTTTCTTTATATAATGTTGCAAGAACTTAAATATGATTACTAGTATAAAAATTATCAACAAAATTATTATAATTTCTTGATCTATTGTTATCTTATTTGTATTTATCGCATTAGCATTCGCATGGCCTTCTATTTTTGTATCTGCGATGCCCATATTGAGTTGTTTTACAATATACTCTATTCTATCTTCTTCGCTAAGTATAAAGGTATGAATCGCTGGATTCATTACTTGTGTAAAATTTCAACAAAATGGTTGAAAAGTGTATTTATTAATTTACTAATATTACATTTATTAGTGAGCTTTAATATTATATAAATAATAATGTAATAAGTATTGTTAATTTTTCCAGCCCTTCTGTCTTAGTTCCACAAGTTGTTGTATAAGCCTCTGCTTTTGTTTCCCTTGGCTGATTCCTATAACTTGCTGTAGTTCCTTGCAGGCTTTTTGGTGTTTTAATTTTTTTCCACCTTTCTTCTTCTTCTTCTTGATTTCTGGTTTTGGTTGTGGTTTGAAGTTGGTTTGTCTCGCTTTATACTGCTCGATAGTTATGGGCTTCGGGCCGGCAGACTTTGGTGTCGGTGTGTAATTGGGTGGTTCTTCGATAGGTGTGCCTTCTGGAACGTATTCGTTGTTGATAAATTTTTGCCACCGCTCAAAAATTTTGTCAACCTCTTCTTGAGTCATTTGTTTGATTTTGAGTTTTTTATTTATTATTATTATTTTAGATCCGCAGGATCGCCATGAAGTGTCTCTTAAAAGGATTTGTTTAAGGGTTATTTCAGTATTTGCTGAGCTCTGCAGCCGTTTTCCCTCAGCACCAGGAGTGCCGATTTTAAAATAGAAATGAAAGTCAGCTTTTGCCTGATCAATTCTTTCTGTTTTTTATTTTCAAAAATTATCAACTTATATACTAACTTATTCTATAGGTCAGCATTATTTTAGGATATCAACAAACCAATAGTCGGTCTGCTGTTCCCACGGCTTTAGTAAATTTCGTTTTGGTTCCCATAAACAATTGGCACGTGAAAAACATTAATTAATTAATTACATTCAATCAAACTTCATTATTACGGTTTTAGTTCTTTCATTTTCACACAAACAAAAATACCTTGATACTTATTAATGCTGACCCAACATAAACTAAACTTAGAGTAAACAAAGTTCTTAAATTTCTACAGTGGTAAACCTAAGTATGCATACACTACACAGGTTTTCTATTTCTTTTCAGGTTTTCTATTTCTTTTCAGGTTTTTTTTTTATTATTTTCAGGTTTTCTATTTCTTTTCAGGTTTTTTTTTATTATTTTCAGGATTCGGCGACGTCCGTTACGTTTTACTCTCGCGGTCTCAAAGTATTGGTAAGTATAAAAAAAATTTGGATTTTGAAGCACTATATTTGACTCTGCTACCGATGTTGTTTTTAGGAACGTACTTATTTCCTCGCGACGTGAAACCGCACGTATTTCGAGCTCAAACTACGGCGCGCGCACTCTGCCAAAAGTCTACGCAGAGGACTGGACTACGGTAAATCCTTACAACACAAGATACCAAAGTAAAATACCTACTTACAGTTTTTTTTTTTTGCTTTTCAGTTCGTCAGTCTTTGTTGGCGTATATGTCCGGTTGGCGGTCTGATGACGAACCCTGATATGGTACTGCTGGTGGGGCAAACTTCGGCCCTGGAATAGGGGCACAAGTTGCTGAGTCTGCTGCAGGAAAACTTCAACCGGTGGTACCCTTGGTGGCGGTGATGACGGCAATTACGGTGAGATGGATAAAGGTGAACGCAGAGGCGAAGGTTGTTTGGAGAGGCCTCAAGCGGGGTAAGTTTTAATTCCCCTTTTTCTTTCAATTGTCGATTTATTTTCAGAAAGCCTATGGTATGGGAAACGGCTGGCGTAACAAGAACACTGGATCAACCCTCCCGTGCTTTTTCTTTTCAACACTTTCTTTTATTTAGGTTGATCGATTACATTTGTTTGGTTGTGTTATTTTAAATAAATGTTTTCTTTTGGTTGTTTGTGTGTGTTTATTTGTTCATTATTTGTTTAACAACCTTAATAAAAGTTTAAAAAAACCGGGTTTTGCCGTTTTTATTAACACAGACACCACGCACTTCTTTTTCTTTTCACCTCAACACAGTAAGTAAGGCGCCATTTCGTTATGGCCACCGTACATCACCTTCCATACGCGCCAAGATGTCTCCCTCACAACATCTTCAGCAACTTGCACCCATATATTGACGCCATTGTTTACCTTTTTCTGTTATGAATTTCATTCCAGCTGTTAACAATCCAAACAGCATTGCCAGTCCGTAACGAAAAGAAAAACATTTGCACAAGGTGCACACGACAAACCCAACCACTCCGGTGTCCACCAGTGGACACAGGATGGGAGGGAAAAATTGCACCGAAAAATCTGTAATTTTTCTTGCCTTTTGGGAATTTTGGGCATTTTCAATAACTTCCCCTCACGAACGCCACTCAATTTTTTCGTACCCCGTATAAGTTCACCATTGGTAATTACCTGATAGTCTGGCAGCCTACTTATCTAATGAATGACAGATTATGAATGGAAAATGACAACTAAAAACGCATGTTGTGGATAGTACGCGGAGAAGATACTGGTAAGTAAAAAAATTAAATTTATATAAAAATAATTATTAGAATAAACTGTTGGCCTAACTAATGATATTTTCTTTCCTCTTTACAGACTGCAGCAGACTCATATGTAAAAAGGTAAGTTCCCAAAACAGTAGTGTGAAAATTTGTATGTAACCAACATAATAGTTTTAGTACTAAAGCAAACCTGAATTTTTTTTGCAGCTCATTATGTTGGCGGACCTGCAGCAATGGCGGCTTCCTGTTGAACAGCAAAGCGGATGGGTAAGTACGGACAATATTATTTCTAGCAACTTAAATATGTATATTCCGTAGCTTAATAATCTTTATTTTCTTTTGCTTTCAGGGAATCGGACGGACATAGATGGACCAAACTTTGGACAAACGGACCTTCCTTACGGAACCGGCGGATGGACTATACCACTTTTAATGGCTACTTCCTGTTAACAAGGTAAGTGAACAAATACCCTATAAATTTTACATTACTGTTGTGTTACTAAGGTAACAAATTTTGCCGTATAGGCAGAGGACAAGTGCAATGAAGGTGGGACAACAGTGTTTCGGAATCCGGATACGAAGGTAAGTGACAATTGCATCCAATTAAAAAAAAACTATTAAATAGTATATAAAAGAACTCTAAAACCCCTGGGCGGTGAAAATTTTTTCTCGCGGCGCCGCCGCTAAAATTTTTGCCGCCGTCATTTTTCCTCTGCGACGGATCGTCCTATTAAAAAATTATTTCACTAATAAAAAAGAATAAACTAAAACGACATTTCAAACATAAACAATTTAATTCCTTCGCTCTAATTCAAAATCTTAACGACTACCAAAAAACTAACCGATATTTTATTAAATACTAACCAAAACCAATTATATACTAAATGCTAATTAGTTCAATTTGTCTATTTTCCACAGGTATTAAAAATTCATCACCCTGCCATAGACTCTAGGAGGCCACGCCCCAGCTTACGACATAAACTGGTAGGTACCTATTTTAACAAAAATTCAAAATAAAAATATATAAGAAAAAAAAAATATCTATATTAATTTACAACTAACCCTAAAAAAATTAAAACTAACACCACTAAAAATTTCTACGCTAAAAATTCGTAATTCACTAATTCAATATATGATTTCCTTAGATCTAACCCTGAGAAAAGGACCCTGTTGAATTCAGGCCAGGCCCCAAGCAAACATTCCTTGCTGTTCCCCAGGTACGTAAGAAAAATGTTACTTATGAAACTAAATAATATAAAGCAATGAAACTAATACTATCGATTCGTATTTACAGGAAACAACGGTTATCAGTCCTGCCGTATGCGCCAATGTTTGGATAATCCTAACAATAGTGGGTTCATCAACCAACAGCCTCCTAACAAACGAAGACAGCAAATGGAACATATTGGTAAGTGCTAGTAATAAGTTATATTAAATGTGAAATAGAGTTATTATTAATGTACAATAAATAGGATCAGAATAGGTAGAAATCATAAAAGTAGATATGTATGTATGCCCTCCTTTATGCCGTCGTGAAAATAACGAATGCAACAAAAAGTCTCATAATATTTAAAATAGAAAGATAACGATTCAAAAATTTAGTTAAAGTACTTCTTGTTGCCTTCATCATTTTCACCTTGAACTAGTTTTTGCACAGCTGCAGGCTGGAAGCTAAGTCCATTGAGAGTATATAAATTTGTTTATTGTATCAGTGAACCCCAGACTGTTACAGTGCACTGATTAACTTATTTGCTTTTGCCCTCAACTCGCTGTAAGTCCGGACTCAGAAGTATGTCACTGATCCAGGTGACTAACAACCTCCAGTCCTTAATGGCATAGTTCCCCTAGGATGTTCACGAGGTTGCACTATTGGAACTTTGACAGTTACACATGTAACTAGCTTAGAAACGATAGCTTTAGTTGAGGCAAACAAATAATTTACGCACTGTGCACAGCAACTAAACTCACTGGCCGAAAAATTTGAAAATAATTCAGTGTGGCTTAGATTCAGTCTACAGCGGGCTCAAACCATAATTCAAGATAATGGCATAAAGCAAATACCCGCTAATCGTATTGTGCAGGACAACAAAGTAGAAAAGGGAAAAATTAAAATATATATATGCATAGGCTAATATCTCTACCCGTTTTCGTACAGACGTAGGGCATCTGTATAGCCAGCTAAAACGCCCTTGTACCGAAATCGTTAGGACTAAAACCACCAAAGGCAAAGCTATTGCTTTAAGTCTTTGTCGTGAAATACCCCTAACGACTTCCCTTGCAAATTCTCGACTTCGTACAGGCTATTACCGACTGGTCGTACGATTCGGCACTTTAAAAATTTCCGTGGTAGTTTTGCGTTAAACCCGCTTTTAAAATCGCTTTGCTGAAAGTTTCTTCGATAGACCTCCTGACCGGGTATAAATCTAACGCTTCGACAACGCGTATTGTACGACTTCTCGTTTCGAACGTAGGCATTATGTAGATTCTCGCGTATCTTTTGTCGTATTAGGTCCCTTTTCGCTGACTCAGGCAAAATATTGATCTCGGGATCATTCAAACTTTCAAGTTTTCTAGCCAACTTATAAATACTTCCATGGCCTATCATGTTCATGCCGAACAACGCAAAATACGGGGTTACACCGATTGACGACTGCACTGAAGATCGCAAAGAAAACTCGATTTCAGACAAATGTCTATCCCACTCCGAGTGATCTTCTTGCAGGTAAGAACGTACGGCAGCCAAAACAGATTGGTTTACCCGCTCTGAGGCGTTGGCCTGTGGCGAATGTATTGCCGTTCTAATATGTTTTACGCCAAAGTTTTCGACCATAGCGGCAAATTCTTTGCAAACAAATTGCTTACCATTGTCAGAAAGGATTGTTTCGGGTGTCCCGAACTTATGAAACACCTCTGAAATTAAAAACTGAATAACATTTTTCGCGCTGGCCTTAGCCATTGCCTTAAGAAATACGAACTTCGTTAAATGGTCCAGAACAATAAATATAAAACAATTCCCGTTCTTGGAACGTGGATACGGACCCAAAAAATCTATAAAAATGCGTTGGAATGGACGTTCAGTTTGTGTTTCGGACCCCATTGGTGGTCGAAGAGTGACGTTGGCTGGTTTCGTCTCTTTACATATTCGGCAGTTTAAAATGAAGCTCCGAACTTGAGCATTTTGATTCGGCCAATAAAAATATTCCCTCACTCTATGCAAAGTTTTCCAGACTCCCCCATGCGACGCTTGCGGCGAATTATGACACTTTGCTACAATATCATGCGTTAACTCGAGCGGTACCCAAAGTTTCCAACAAAAGTCTTCGTTTAGCGACACCCCATCATACCGGCGTACTCTTTTATAGACGAGATCGTCAATTATTTTCAAATCTGGCAGTTGTTCGGACTTAAGTCTTATGGTCTCGATGAGCTGTTTATATTCTTCCGATTTAAACGCATCAGAATTTAAATCAATTAAATTTCCGAACTCTGCCGAGATTTCTTCCATCTCATACCGAAATAGGGTGTCGGGTACTACATTTTGCCTCCCCTGCCTATGCTCAATCAAAAAATCGTACGCCTGTAGATGGAGACTCCACCTTGCTAAACGACCGGTTAAGTCTTTGTGCGACATCAGCCATTTAAGACTACTGTGATCAGTAATCACGGTGAACGGCATCAATTCTATATAAGGCCTAAACTTCTTAATCGCCATGACCACAGCCAAGCACTCACGTTCAGTGACAGAATAATTTTTCTGCGCCGACGTCAACTTGTGCGAAAAATAGGCTATTGGGTGTTCGCCATCAGAATCATCTTTCTGAAAAAGAACGGCCCCAATACCCACATCTGACGCATCACACTGTACGTAGAAATGCTTGGTGAAGTCAGGGTGATTAAGCAGCGGGCTCGTAATCAAAGCATTCTTGAGACGATCAAACGCAACTTTAGCTTCATCCGAAAACTTGAATTGTTTACCCTTCTTTAGCGTTTCAAAGATTGGGGCTGCAATAGTAGCATAGTCTGGTATAAACTTTCTATACCAGCCTGCTGCTCCCATGAAGCTCCTCACTTGCTTAGCTGTTTTAGGGTAAGCAAAACGAGTGATCGTTTCCACTTTAGCTGGATCAGGTTTTATTTTGCCTCCACCGACTATGTATCCCAGATATTTTAACTCTTTAAAACAGAATTTAGATTTCACCACATTTATGGTTAACCCTGCTTTCGTCAGACTAGTAGATACGCGCCTCAGCAGCTCCAGGTGTGTCTCGAAATCTGGAGATACCACCAGAAGATCGTCTAGATAGACGAAAACTCGCTCACGCATCGCCGCAGGTATCACTTTATCCATTAAGCGGCATAACCTTTGGGCAGCATTGCACAACCCAAAAGGCATGACCGTGTAATGGTAAAGTGGTCGCCCTGGCACTGTGAAGGCTGTTTTCTCTCTACTAGCCGTATCAAGTGGTATCTGCCAGAAAGCATCTTTCAGATCGACACTTGAAATAAACATCGTATCCCCTAACCGACTGAGCAATCCCTCTATGTGCGGCAAAGGATAGGCATCCTTGACTGTCAACGCATTGAGCTTGCGAGCATCCAGGCATAAACGATTTTTCTCGCCCTTGCGGACTAACGTGACTGGATGGCTCCATGGACTTTCACTAAGCTCAATGACGCCGAGGTCAAGCATCCTATCTAGCTCCGCGTACATAAGCTTTTGCACGGCCGGTGACACCGGATAATGTTTATCTTTGACTGGAGTTGCCTCACGAGTATCTATAGTGTGAGTCTCCAAATGTGTCTTACCGAGACCTTTTTTGCTATAACAGGGAAACAGATATGACCAAATCTAACTCCTGACGTTGTTTTACAGTCAACTAATGAGTTACTACATCTGAGGTACTTTCGGCTTCTTCGCACAAATTAATACCATAAGTCGTAAGACTATCAATTTTTATAATACTAAAAACCTTCATAAAATCGACTCCCAAGAATAACTCGCGACTTAGAGTAGGCACTAAATAAAAGGTGATAACCTGTGACTTTTGATTGAAAGCTACTTCGGCACGTATACGACCGACGATGTTGTGAACGGTGCCATCCGCGGTTTTAATAATGGTACTGAAATCATGAATCTTAAGACCGGTTTTTTCAACGAACTCTAAACAGTTGCGTCCCAAACAAGTAACGGTCGCGCCACTGTCTAGAAGACCCTCAATCTCAAAACCATTGATATTAACCTTCGTATATAACCGCGCGTCTTTACCCTCATACAAGGACGCCGACGATATCTCATGTCGAATACGCTTCCGAATTTTATAACGCTCACGCGCTTTACGATCTTTGTTTGATACTTTGCCAAAAATTCGAATTTTCGCCTCATTATACTCCCTAATGCGGATATGTAAGGGTTTTATCTCCCTTAGACGAGGCTCTGACTTGGCACTTATATTAACTATATTTTCATTAACTAATATCCTAACACTACCTTTAGTCTCCATTTGCTTGCTATCCTTAACTGGGTCTATACCTCCGTCACCCTCGCCTCCCCAGTTCGAAACGGGTGCCGGGACCGGTTTCCCTGGCATTTCGGGCATTTTGGTGCTGCCACACCTAAAACAAAAAATTTTAGTAATGGGTTCAGGACAGTCTAAGAAACTGTGCCCCGCAACTTTGCAGTTCCAGCAGGTATAACTACTCTTAGTGCGAATCTCCTCCACTTCTAGATCTATCAATGACAAATCCTCCTCAAAACCCTCCAGCTCGTTCACCCGAGGTGTGTGTTGGCTGCGCTGCTGGTACAGCTGCCTTTGGCTGGTTAAAAGATTTTCGGCACGTCTTACCTCACGGCAAAATTCGGACAAGGTTTTCATATGGACCGCAAACATCAAATGAGCCAAAGATGGTTTTAAATTGCCCCGCATTATTTCCACCAGCTGCTCCTCTTCGTAGGGACTCTGCTGCTGATTACGCAACCTGATTACCGCATTCTAAAATTCCTCAAACGACTCCTGAGGCTGTTGCCGGCGAGTCAAAATTTTCATTTGCACCTGGTACTCTTTCTCAAAACGACGATACTGAGTAAGAAGTGCCTTTTCAAGCTCCTCCCAGGTGTGAATATGGGCAATTTTCCGATAGTCCCAGTACCAGTCGAGCGCTGGGCCATCTAGCAACAAATGAAAGCTACGCAGCATTTCATCATCAGAGCAACCATAATCCCTACGTAAAGCACTGACTCGGAAAATGAACTCTCGCACGTTCATAGTTTTGCTGGTGCCATCAAAGCGAATACCCCACTTAGCTAACTTAAGACTGTCCACTGCCTCATGTGATTTTGGCATAGACCTCGCAATGGGGTAATGGTGCGTCTGTGGTGGTAATACGGGTGCGCTTGCCCCCTCCTGTTGCCCCTTAAAAGAATGATCATTAGACGCCGGGTGGTAACTATAAAATGTTTGTTGACCACTTTGAAACGAGGGTTGGTGGACTGGTGGAACTATTGGCTGTGGCTGCTGCGGCTCGTATAAGGCATGCTGCGACATTGGCTGAACCTGGGGTTGCACGATAACCGGTGGCTGTGCAGTGGCTGGTCGTACCTGGGCTGTCACGTTCGGTGTGAACTGACATGGATTACCAGTAACCATATCTTCCCGTGGAGCTGGCCTTAACGGTGGTGGTGGCAAATACGGTGGTGGTACCTGCATGCATGTTTGCTGTGGTTGTTGCTGCAGTTGTGGCAATTGTTGGGCGATCCCAGTCACAACAGAAGGCCGGAAACCAACTGGTGGCTGAGACGCGGTCGGCTGGCATTGAGAAAATCGGGGTGCCTGGTCACTATTGACTAGTGGTGCCCTAGACGTTTGGGCTGGTACTGGACGAACAACTTGTTGTAGCAGAACCTGCTTGATGTCATCCAGCGCCCTTTGTATCTTGTCATCTACCTCCTTCATAAATCTAGTTTGACACTGGCCTATTAACTGTTCAACCAGCTGTTGAATGCTACCATTATTAAAAGGTGCTGCTCCCAGTTGTCGACTTTCTCGCACCTCCCGATGAATGTTCTGGGCGGTTATACTGTTAAATGCTGGTGAGATTACTGTGTTGTCGGATCCATCTGAGCGAACTGAAACATTTGGAGAAGCCATTTCTCTTGGATATGTTAGTATACCAGCAGTATAAGTGGTGATCATAGTTGGTGAGCTTGAGGTTGTATTTGTCACTGAGGAGATCGTCACAGTGGTGATAGTATCGATCCCCCTAGTAGTAGGCATATTGCTGCTGTGGTCTGACGAGATTCTGCTGGCACTTTGGGTTACAACCATGTAGAAAAACAAAAGAAATACCCTATAAAATGCCCAAAATTATAAATCGGTGATACCAACTTATATACCAGGTATGTATGTATTAGTGAAAATAAAAAAAACAAACTGAAAAAATTAACAACAGGATAAAAATTCAAAAACACCAGAAATAATTGAAAGCAATTATC
Source organism: Melanophora roralis (assembly GCA_963583895.1). Classification (NCBI taxonomy): domain Eukaryota; kingdom Metazoa; phylum Arthropoda; class Insecta; order Diptera; family Rhinophoridae; genus Melanophora; species Melanophora roralis. Next base: position 7,894,720 of record OY757192.1, read on the forward strand.
TACTGACGAGATTTTAAAGTAAAATTTGGTATAAAAATAACAAATTAGGTTCATAAAGCGGCAGTATTTCGGAAAAACCAATTGTTGTAAGGTAATGTATCGCAAAAATAATTCCTTGTGTGTGTGCATGATATAATAATTCGTCCTTACTGTTTCAGGAACCATTTAGAATTCAGACCTAGAATGAAATGTTGGGAAACGCTGGAATAGGCTCAAAACGACCAATACCTGAGCTGCTACTAAAGAGCTGGCTAATATACCACATACTCTCAGGACTCGCTACTACTACCGGTTGTTAACTATATTCTCAAGGCAAAAATTAGCAAACGTAAGTACAAACACAAATTCCAGTCAAGCACTATTCCTTGGGCTATTGTCTTTAATTAGTATCCCTATCCTTTTTCCACATCATGAGCAATTAAAAATATAGATTCAAAATCATTTGCTTTTAAGCCTCATAATGTGAAACTAGAATCGGGATTAATGAATTCGTAAGCCTGCATGACAATTTCCTCCACAACAAGTGTCGCAACGCGATACGGACCATTGGGGTCTCAAAACCGGGACTTACAAATGTGTGGATGAAAAATACCATGCCGGCTTAACAAATTCATACCGTACAAAAAAAATGCATTGCTCTACTTTTACGTTTCAGTCAAAATCAATTAAACAAAGTTAAAACAAAATAACAAAACATTTAAGACTCTCTAGACCGAAACATAAAAGTAGTTAAAAAAGTATCTTCGGTTAAGAAGGTAAGCGACAATTTGAGGACTCTTCGATTTACCCAACCGTAATTACGTCCAAAACCAAAGATCACCAAAAGTTAACTATTTTCTTTCCATTCTAGGCCATGAAATTGCTTCGGGCCCCACGTTGGGCGCCATTTTGTACTGTGGTAAGTGTGGCATCTGTCAAAGAGCCATCATGATGTGGGGTGGCCAGATCGTCGGCGGCGCTGGTATGCTCGCGTTTAGCTCCGGCTAGAGCTCGCCAGATGGGGTGGTCCTTGCCGAGTCCCTGGGCCTGTACTTACCACTAGCAACAAAAAAAATCCATACCAGCTTTTTAACGAAAAGAGGAAATGGGGCTTGAAGGCGCAAATGGTTCCCTGCTATATCACGCACACTCACACTGGAACCCCTGGCTGGTGTTTTGCCAGGAATAGCCCTCCCACACGAGACCGAAAGGGTCTCACCATGACATCCGTCTAGTGGGTCTGGATGTCCCATACGCGACCTTACAACAACCTGGATTTCCCCTACTTACCGCTTATTTCAAATTCAGGCGCTCATCCTGCTAAGGAATTAAATACAAAGATAAATTTTCATTTCAACATTATAATTAATTCAGGCTTTATTAAAACAAACTAATCTGTTTGCATAGAAAACTTAAAACTTTAAGCAATATAAGAATACAAAAATTTACGATGTAAAAAAATTCAAAGCTTAACAGATTAAGGGGTAATTTTTCAATTTAATAATAAAAAAGAATATTAATGTATATGTATGATTCACATTAAGTTAATATAAATATAATAAAAAAATCTTTTAGGTTAATAACAATGGCGTTTAATAAAATGGAGGCAGGTAAGTATATGTAATAAAAAAGATTATTTAAGTGCAGGTTAATTTTATTTTCTTTTAAATTAATTTATTTTATTTCTTTTTTTAGGACTTTTTATCTTTTCAGGTTTTTTATTTCTTTTCAGGTTTTCTATTTCTTTTCAGGTTTTCTATTTCTTTTCAGGTTTTTTTTTTTATTATTTTTAGGTTTTCTATTTCTTTTCAGGTTTTTTTTTATTATTTTCAGGATTCGGCGACGTCCGTTACGTTTTACTCTCGCGGTCTCAAAGTATTGGTAAGTATAAAAAAAATTTGGATTTTGAAGCACTATATTTGACTCTGCTACCGATGTTGTTTTTAGGAACGTACTTATTTCCTCGCGACGTGAAACCGCACGTATTTCGAGCACAAATTACGGCGCGCGCACTCTGCCTAAAGTCCACGCAGAGGACTGGACTACGGTAAATCCTTACAACACAAGATACCAAAGTAAAATACCTACTTACAGTTTTTTTTTTTGCTTTTCAGTTCGTCAGTCCTTGTTGGCGTATATGTCCGGTTGGCGGTCTGATGACGAACCCTGATATGGTACTGCTGGTGGGGCAAACTTCGGCCCTGGAATAGGGGCACAAGTTGCTGAGTCTGCTGCAGGAAAACTTCAACCGGTGGTACCCTTGGTGGCGGTGATGACGGCAATTACGGTGAGATGGATGAAGGTGAACGCAGAGGCGAAGGTTGTTTGGAGAGGCCTCAAGCGGGGTAAGTTTTAATTCCCCTTTTTCTTTCAATTGTCGATTTATTTTCAGAAAGCCTATGGTATGGGAAACGGCTGGCGTAACAAGAACACTGGATCAACCCTCCCGTGCTTTTTCTTTTCAACACTTTCTTTTATTTAGGTTGATCGATTATATTTGTTTGGTTGTGTTATTTTAAATAAATGTTTTCTTTTGGTTGTTTGTGTGTGTTTATTTGTTCATTATTTGTTCAACAACCTTAATAAAAGTTTAAAAAAACCGGGTTTTGCCGTTTTTATTAACACAGACACCACGCACTTCTTTTTCTTTTCACCTCAACACAGTAAGTAAGGCGCCATTTCGTTATGGCCACCATACATCACCTTCCATACGCGCCAAGATGTCTCCCTCACAACATCTTCAGCAACTTGCACCCATATATTAACGCCATTGTTTACCTTTTTCTGTTATGAATTTCATTCCAGCTGTTAACAATCCAAACAGCATTGCCAGTCCGTAACGAAAAGAAAAACATTTGCACAAGGTGCACACGACACTTGATTATCCATTTGCGACCTCATAAAGTATATATATTCTGTATCCATATATAGGTAGATAGGGAGGTAGATAAAGCCATGTCCGTCTGTCACTCTGTACGTCTGGTAAAATCAAGTTTCAGGTCCTGGTGAAAACAGACTGGTGTTAAATTTAATGAAAACAGTTATCTGCAAGTAGGGTTGTTATCTCCAAATTCAAAAAAAGAGGACAGTCAGCGCAAGCAACCCGGACTTTTTCGGACATAAACAAAAAAAATAGTTTCAAACTGTTTTATATTTATTTATAGAGTTTGGTGTAGGTTTAAGTCACAATAAACTTTTTCAAAAACCCAAAAAACCATTTTTATGTTTTATTTTTGTTACCCAATCTAACTTCAGAAAATTCAAGGCACATATAAAAATGTTAAAAAAATTTGCTTCAACGGCAAAAAATAAACTTAAAAGTAATTCAGTAGCAAAGTACTTGAAGTAAATACGTCAGATAATAATTCTGAACACAGGGTACTTAAAGTAAGTAAGAAAAAAAACATGATAAAAAGTTAAAACACAATTTATAGGAGGTTGGCATCTTTTTTTAACAATAAAAGATACGTTATTTTCGGAAAAATAAAAAAAGGATTGTTTCCAAATATTTCAATACCATTAATATTATTTTTAGCCGTTGCATTTTGCGAAATAACTAAATTAGCGTTTGTTAAAAAATGTAGGACGCCGATTTTTTTCGAGGACGGATGCCCAAACAAGAGGACAGTGTCCGGAAAAAAGAGGACGGTTAACAACCCTATCTGCAAGGCACATTCAACAAGGTAAGCCCAAGATGAATTCAAAAAATTAAAATTAGATTTTTATAACGTGAAAATGTCAAGTTGATTTTAATCAGCTGGGCTCTTAATATTACCTGGTTAAATGTGCTTTGGTTCTCTGTATATGAAAAACAAATTAAATTAAAAGTAAAGTAAAGTAAAGTAAAGTAATATCAAGGCGAATTCAAAAATTCGCTCTCTGCATTTCTTTTGTATACCCTTCACATAGTGATAAGGGTATATATCAGTTTGTCATTCCGTTTGTAATTTCTTTATTATCAATTTGCGGCCCCATAAAGCATAACAAGTATTTTGTATTTCTTATTTCAAATACAAAATACCAAATACTTTCAAATTACAAAATACAGTATTTTAGTATCTTTTATTTGAAATACAAAATACTTTTATAACCATTAATCATGAACACTAGATTTTTAAAAGTTTATCCAGATAAGCAGCCTCTTGTTGAAAAATATATAAATCCTGCTAAAAAAAAAGACAATCTTTCTACAGGTCCTGATGAAAACAGACTGGTGTTAAATTTTATGAATACAGTTCTCTGCAAGGCACATTCAACAAGGTTAACCCAAGGCGAATTCAAAAAATTCGCCCTCTGCATTTCCTTTTTGTGTTTGAACGGTAGAATGTCAGAAAAATTGAAAATTTCCATATTCACCCCCACCCAAAAAGTTTTTTCTTCAAAGTGTAGGTTTTGTTGTCCAATTACTTTTTGCAAAACATTTGATTTCGATATCGGTTACAGTTTCCGAGTTATAGCGTATCGAAAATTTTACAAAAATTGTTAATTTGTATGGGAGCTACCCCATATTTACCCCCCACCCCAAAAATTTTTTCTTCAAAGCGTAGGCTTTATTGTCCAATTACTTTTTGCAGAACATTTGATTTCGATATCGGTTACAGTTTTCGAGTTAAAGCGTATCGAAAATTTTACAAAAATTGTGAATTTGTATGGGAACTACCTCATTACCCCCCCCCCCCCCCCCCCCCCCAAAATTTTTTCTTCAAAGCGTAGGCTTTATTGTCCAATTACTTTTTGCAGAACATTTTATTTCGATATCGGTTACAGTTTCCGAGTTATAGCGTATCGAAAATTTTACAAAAATTGTGAATTTGTATGGGAGCTACCCCATATTCACCCCCCACCCAAAAAGTATTTCTCCAAAGCGTAGGTTTTGTGGTCCATTTACTTTTTGTAGAACATTTGATTTCGATATCTGTTACAGTTTTCGAGATATAGCGTATCGAAAATTTAATAAAAATTGTTAATTTGTAGGTCTTATTGTACAATTACTTTTTGTAGAACATTTGAAGTCGATAGCTGTTATAGTTTCCGATTTGTAGCGCATAAAATATTTCACCAAAGTTGTGCAATTGTAAGAAAACTACCACTTCCCCTGATCCTATCTGAAAAAAATTTTTCCTTTATTTAGGTGCCTAGTTGTAGAGTATCCGTGTCAAGTTTTTTAGCAAGAATGACTATACTTACTGAGATATATAGGGATATATGCACGGATTTTGTCCTAAAAAAATGGGTTACTTTGGGTTTTCGCTTGTATCTCGGTCAATAATGAACCGATTTTGCTGATTTTAAATAGCGATTGTCTCCAGGATATTTCAAATAGTTTGACACCATTAACTGGTCTGTATCTTTTCATTTGACTCCGGAAACGTGATTTCAACAGACGGACATGGCTATATCAGAGTGCATTATTTTTGTTATATGTATGTATGTATATGCTTGGAATCAGTGTTGCCACCTTAGGTGTAATTACACATTTAATGTGTAATTTTTTGTTTCATGTGTAGCCCATGTGTAATTGGTTGCATGTGTAATTCATGTGTAATTTAAAATTTTATCGTTTTTGATAATTATTGTTTTTTTATATACCTATATATTAGTATTTAAAAACAAGTAATACCGCTATATTCGGCTTTGTCGAATCTAATATACCCTTTACATTGATCTTTTTATAGCCATCTGATCTGACCGAGTTATTTCGTAATGGCAATATTATAATAAAAATACTTCGTACCGGGTTTGAAGTCAATAGCTATTCTAATTTTAAAAATAGAAAACTTTAGAAAATAATAATATTTGTATGTATAATAGAAATACCATGTAGAAGGTTTGAGGCCAACATTTTTTAACTTATTTTGTATTAAAAGTTTAATAAAAGTTTTTCATTCGTATTGGTGCTGCCCCTCCATTTGCTCCTATCAAACTATTTTTTTCCAAAATGTATGCTTTATTGTCCAATTACTTATTCTGGAACATTTGAAGTCGATAGATGTTATAGTTTCCGAAATATAGCGTATCAAAAATTTTACAATAACTGTTAATTTGAATGGGGGTTGCTCCTCTCCCTGCTCTAATCCAAAAAATTTGTTTTCCAAAATGTAGGTATTATTGTAAAATTACTTGTTGTAGAACATTTGACTTTTATAGCTGTGATTGGTTAAAATACTTCCCAAAATTTAGGCTTCTACATGAATAATTTTCCCCTTAATTAAGGTCCCTATCTCCTTGTGGCTAGAGTCGCTGTATTTACTGAGATATAAAGGAATATGGATTGGGTCCTAAAAAATTGGGTTATTTTAGAGTTTTGCTTGCATTTTGGTCAATGGTAAACTGATTTTGCTGATTTTAAATAGCGATTAAATCAGGTATATTTCTGATCATTTTCTGAGCGATTTTTTTATTTTACGTCTGGAAACTTGATTTCAAAAGACAAACAGATAGACAGACATAGCCTTATCGACTTATCTATCTATTAATGGGGTCTAAAATAAATATTTTAAAAACTAGAAATGGAATCACAAACTCATATATACCCTAATCACTATGTGAGCGGTGTAAAATTTAAAAAAAAATCGTTTTTTTTTTAACAAAAAAAGTATATGTTCCCAACAAAATTTTGAAGTAATTAGTCATTACGAAATTCTTACTTTTAAGTTACTATTACATACCATCTGTATAACTAAGTAGTTTTTAGATAATGAGTTCGTTCTTATCCAAAAATAAGGCAACTAGTTTCAGTTTGACAATCACAGAAAAGCACTTTAAATGCAACAATAAGTAACTGGGGGCAACAGAAAAAGATTATTTTAATGCCAATAAAGTAATAGCTTATTTAAGTTTCTCTTTGCAATCGAGCATGGTAAGTACTTATTTAACTTCCTTTGTAAGCGAGATGGTAAGTACTTGCCTCCAATGTCATCGCCATGTTAAATAATGTGTTAATATTCTACTGAGTAAGTCTTTTTTGGATTTTTACTAATTTTAAAGCAAGTTTTTGCTGGGTTATTTAATTTAGAACAAAAAACGCGTTTTTTAAAAAAAGAGCATGTGTAATTCGTAATTTTATGTGTAATTTTGGGTTGATCCATGTGTAATTTAACATTTCGTCGGTGGCAACACTGCTTGGAATAGTTCAGCTGACCAGCGTTACCAAGTGTGCATATTTATCTGCATTTTGCAGTTTTTAAAGCATTGAACAGTTTTAAGTTTTTTGCCTAGGCTGACCTAAAATCTTAAAAAAGTTTTGTTACTACATATTCAAATAAATTATACCGTGGCAACTTTAACAATATTATGTTGCCAACTCATATCAACACCTAAATATGTCTGAACTAATTCATTTCAAGCATCGTAAAGGTGACTGGCGCAACTAAAATATAAATACTCAATTTGGAATTCAGTGCAGCCATAAGCAGCGTTGCCATAACTTTTATACCCTTTTTTACCTAAACTGCAAATTGAAAAAAAACTGCGTTTCAAGTAAAAACACCGCAAGAAAAAAAAAACAAATTAACAGGGCTGTCGAAAAACACATAACTGTCGGAATTGGATTTGAAAATGCCTTATACATATTAAAAAATTATAAATTTGAGTATCGTGTTTTTATACCCTTCACGTAAATGTTATCAGTTTGTCATTCCGTTTGTAATTTCTTGATTATCCATTTGCGACCTCATAAAGTATATATATTCTGTATCCATATAGATAGGGAGGTAAATAAAGCCATGTCCGTCTGTCACTCTGTACGTCTGGTAAAATCAAGTTTCAGGTCCTGGTGAAAACAGACTGGTGTTAAATTTTATAAAAACAGTTATCTGCAAGTAGGGTTGTTATCTCCAAATTCAAAAAAAGAGGACAGTCAGCGCAAGCAACCCGGACTTTTTCGGACATAAACAAAAAAAAATAGTTTCAAACTGTTTTATATTTATTTATAGAGTTTGGTGTAGGTTTAAGTCACAATAAACTTTTTCAAAAACCCAAAAAACCATTTTTATGTTTTATTTTTGTTACCCAATCTAACTTCAGAAAATTCAAGGCACATATAAAAATGTTAAAAAAATTTGCTTCAACGGCAAAAAATAAACTTAAAAGTAATTCAGTAGCAAAGTACTTGAAGTAAATACGTCAGATAATAATTCTGAACACAGGGTACTTAAAGTAAGTAAGAAAAAAAACATGATAAAAAGTTAAAACACAATTTATAGGAGGTTGGCATCTTTTTTTAACAATAAAAGATACGTTATTTTCGGAAAAATAAAAAAAGGATTGTTTCCAAATATTTCAATACCATTAATATTATTTTTAGCCGTTGCATTTTGCGAAATAACTAAATTAGCGTTTGTTAAAAAATGTAGGACGCCGATTTTTTTCGAGGACGGATGCCCAAACAAGAGGACAGTGTCCGGAAAAAAGAGGACGGTTAACAACCCTATCTGCAAGGCACATTCAACAAGGTAAGCCCAAGATGAATTCAAAAAATTAAAATTAGATTTTTATAACGTGAAAATGTCAAGTTGATTTTAATCAGCTGGGCTCTTAATATTACCTGGTTAAATGTGCTTTGGTTCTCTGTATATGAAAAACAAATTAAATTAAAAGTAAAGTAAAGTAATATCAAGGCGAATTCAAAAATTCGCTCTCTGCATTTCTTTTGTGTACCCTTCACATAGTGATAAGGGTATATATCAGTTTGTCATTCCGTTGGTAATTTCTTTATTATCAATTTGCGGCCCCATAAAGCATAACAAGTATTTTGTATTTCTTATTTCAAATACAAAATACCAAATACTTTCAAATTACAAAATACAGTATTTTAGTATCTTTTATTTGAAATACAAAATACTTTTATAACCATTAATCATGAACACTAGATTTTTAAAAGTTTATCCAGATAAGCAGCCTCTTGTTGAAAAATATATAAATCCTGCTAAAAAAGACAATCTTTCTACAGGTCCTGATGAAAACAGACTGGTGTTAAATTTTATGAATACAGTTCTCTGCAAGGCACATTCAACAAGGTTAACCCAAGGCGAATTCAAAAAATTCGCCCTCTGCATTTCCTTTTTGTGTTTGAACGGTAGAATGTCAGAAAAATTGAAAATTTCATATAAAATTAAATTTTTATAACGTGAAAATGTCAAACTGATTTTAATCAGCTGGGCTCTTAATGTTACCTGGTTGAATGTGCCTTGGTTCTCTGTATGTGCCTTGTATGTGAAAAATAAATAAAATTAAAAGTAAATTAATATCAAGGCGAATTCAAAAATTCGCCCTCTGCATTTCTTTTGTATACCCTTCACATAGTGATAAGGTTATATATCAGTTTGCCATTCCGTTTGAAATTTTTTTATTTTCCATTTGCGACCCCATAAAGTATTAATATTCTGGATCCTTTTAGATAGGGAAGTTGATATAGCTGTCTGTCAGTCTGTTGAAATCAAGTTTCTGGAGTCAAATAAAGTGATACAAGTAAATCAAGAAAACGCTTACCGCACTACGGTTTCCGAACTTGAAAAACATAATAATAGCTTCTACACCTACTAACTTAAGAATGCAAAAGGTCTCCAGGTTGTTATCAAAGGTATTGATTCAAATGTTGACCCAGAGGAGATTAAGGCTAGTTTGTGCAGCAAAGGCTTTAAAGCCAAGTTTTTATCAAACATTAGAAACAGGTATCCTCAACCATTATTGGTCACACCAAAGCTTATTGCAAGTTGCCTTCTGTTTGTGTTGTGTGTGGAGACCTGCATGCTTCGACCAGGTGCGAGAAACCAAAAAATGATCCTCGGGTGAAGAAATGCAGCAATTGCGGAGGAAACCACACGGTCAACTATAGAGGTTGTCCCGTTTTTGATTCAGTTATCGCTTATCTAAGCCGAAAGTAGTTCCCAGCTTTTAAATATAACAACTAACATGCCTTCATTAGCACAACCAACTACAAATCAAGTTTCCCACTCCAACGCATTAAAGTCTAACCAGTTAAATGCCTACTCAGCATACAACACAACAAGAGGTGCCAACAAACGAACCAACCGGGTCCAATTTTAGCCGCCTCGAAGCCGTAATTGAAAATATGGTAAAACAATTTACGCAGATCATGGCGCAAATGGCTGTCATGTGTCAAGAAATGCAAAAAATGTAGTCTGCACTTTTACAGGCTATGCTTAAAAGGCCATGAACTGCCTCAGGGTTTGTTTCTGGAAAGCTAACGGCATCCGCCAACACAAAAACGAATTCGAATATTTTTTAATAAACCAACAAATTGGTGTCATGTTGATTTCTGAGACGCATATGACATCTAGAATTCAAAATTAGAGGCTATTCTTTTTAGGACTCAAAGGATCTTAGAGATAGATCATGTGGTGGCTCGGCTATAATAATCAAATCGAGAATCAAACCCCAATGGATGGGTGGTCTCTTCGAAAGTTATATACAAGCAACAAACGTTTGCGTTGATGAATTTTTCCGTGGCTTAGTTATTCCGTAAATGTATTGTCCACCCAGGTTCTCCATAACAAAGGATCAGTTCAACAGTTTTTACAAATCTTTAGATCCCCGCTTTAACGCTGCTGGAGACTATAACGCTAAGCATATGTACTGTGGCTCTCGCCTAATAAGTCCCAGGGGTCGTGTTTTGTTTGATTCCGGATCTGAAATTGGACTGCACGTTATTTCATCTGGACGACCGACATATTGGCCAACGGATCACAATAAAATTCCAGACGTTATCGATTTTGGCGTAACAAAAGGTATATCCCCGGAACTTACCGAAGCTCAAGCTTCGTTAGATTTATCTTCAGACCACTCTCCCACTATAATCACTATTTTTAGTCCTCATCAAATACCAACTAGTGATATTTTTTCATTTAAAAGGGTTAATTGGTTAAAATACAAAAAATTTGTCAGCACCCGCTGCTCGGAAAAACAGCCGCTAAAATCTCCCGAAGACATCGATGATTGTCTGAATAGCCTTAATGAGAACATAAAAAAGCCATTGATCATGCTTCTTCTTACTATTGCCAGACAAAATACAACAAAAATTTTTCTGCCGATGTGCAACAGCTTTTGTCTGAAAAGAGAACAGTCCGAGAATGGCAAAAGCACAGATCACCCCAACTTATTGAAGGAATGTACAAACCAATTGAAGAATTTGCTAGAGGTTTACCGGTTGGCATCTCTTAAGGAACACCTCGAAGGTCTAGACTCGACTCCTGAGATGAATAATTCACTATGACGATCAGCGAAATATCTTAAAAGACCCGTTATCGCGAAACCACCAATACGAAATCTAAGAGGATCCTGGGCAAGAAGTGATGAACAAAAATGTGATCTGTTTGCAAGTCATTTAACAAATGTCTTCACTCCAAATACATGCAGTGACATGAGTAAACTACCGCCTGTTGTTGCTAGATGTCCTATGGAAATACGTTTCTAGTTGTCAGATGTCGTAGAGGCTATCCATAATTTAAATGCTAAAAAAGCTCCTGGCTTTGATGAAATCAGCAACAAAATGCTTTTAGAGCTGCCTCGCACAGCAAAAAGAATAATTCTTTTTATTTTTTACGCCATATTACGGCTCGAACATTTCCCGCCAGTATGGAAAGTTGCCTTGGTAAAGATGATTCCTAAGCCGCGAAAAGATCCTTCGAAGGTGGAGTATTACAGGCCTATAAGTCTGTTACCAACTATGTCCAAATTGTTTGAGAAATTGCTTAAAAACAAGCTGACTCCGATCCTGAGTGAAAACAACTGCATTCCAGATCACCAATTTGGATTTAGAAATCAACATAGTACCATCGAACAAACCCACATATTGGTACAGGTTATAAGAAAAGCTTTTGAGGAAAATAAATACTGCTCCGCGCTCTTAATAGATTTCTCTCAAGTGTTCGACAAAGTATGGCATGAAGGCCTGTTAAACAAATTAAAGCTCAACCTTGCATCTAGTATTTTCAACCTTTTAGAAAAATACATAACCGGCCGAAAATTTATGATTAAAGAGGGAAAACAAATAAGTTCTTCTCCACCAATAGGGGCTGGTGTATCTCAAGGGAGTATACAAGGTCCAATTCTGTACTTGCTTTACAAAGCAGATATGCCCACAAACGATCTTACTCATACGTTGAAATTTGCTGATGATACCGCCTTTCTCAGTATTCATAAAGACCCTAAAGAGGCCTCAAAACAACTTCAACATCACGTATCCCACGTAGAAAAATTGGCAAAGTTATGGAGTATTAAAATAAATGAACAAAAATGCACCCTCGTTACTTTTACGTTACGCAAAGAAACGTGCCCCCCAATTATTATTAACAACCATACGGTGCCTCAACGAATTGAGACGAAATATCTTGGCATTCACCTGGATAGCCGCCTCACATGGAAGTCACATATAGATGCGAAGTTGACACAGATGAAACTTAAAGCTGCTCAAATCCACTGGCTAATCGGTAGAAACTCTGTGCTACGTCTTGATTGTAAACTTTTACTTTACAACTCAATTTTGAATCCAATTTGGTGCTACGGGATACAATTATGGGGCACTACTTCCGCCTCCAACATTGAAAAAATTCAACGCCATCAAAATAAAATTCTGGTACATTAAAAACATCAACATCCACAAAGATCTGCAAGATCCACTAGTTAAATGCGAAATTTTTAATTATGTGGACAAGTATTAAAACAAGCCGGAAACATATCCAAATTCGCTCGCTCGAAACATTTTGCAACACAGTGGACACACTCGTCTGAAAAGAAAGGATACTAATGCACTTAAATGAAACTACTGAATTAATTAATTTTATTATAAGAACTTGAATTTTAGTCTGGCACTGGCTGGTCTAATAAAAATTAAATAGTTTTAAAATTTAAATACTTATTGTTAGTTCGCCTAAGGCGAAGATTTTATAAAAAAAAAATAAAGTAATACGGACCAGTTATTGGTGTTAAACTTTTGGAAATATCCTGGAGACAATCGCTACATAAAATCAGCAAAATCCGTTGACTATTGACCAAGATACAAACGAAAAATCAAAATAACCCATTTTTTAGGACAAAATCCACGCATATATCCCTTAATATCTCAGTGAATATAGTCATTCTTGCCACAAAACTTGGCACGAATACTCTGAAAATAGAGACCTCAAAGGTAAAAATTTTTTTTCAGATAGGATCAGGGGAAATGGTTTTTTCTCTGCAATCGCACAAACTTTGTGAAATATTTCAAGCGCTAAATCTTAGAAATTATAACAGCTATCGACCTACATTTGAAGAAAAAATTTGTTGGTTGGGGGCAGGAGAAGGTGTAGCTCCCATACAAATGAACAATTTTTATGAAATTTTCGATACGCTATATCTCTATGACAGCTATCGACTTCTAGTGTTCTACAAAAAGTGATTCGATGATAAGACCTACATTTTGAAAAAAAAAGTTGAAGAGGAGCAGGGGGACTAGAAGATCCCAGAAAAATTAACAACTTTTGGTAGCCTTTTAATACGAATAATGTCGAAAACTTTTATAACTCTCGACCTAAAACCTTCCACATCTATTTCTATTACTCATACGACCGTTAAAATTTTGTAAAGTTCTCTATGGACCTTAAAACTGGCACAAGGTATTTTTATTATATTATTTGCAGTACAAAATAACTCGGCTGGGTATATAAGATTCGGCACAGCCAAATCTAGCGATCTTACTTGTTGTGTTTGAAAGTGTGAATGTCAAAAAAATTTACGTTTCCAAATATCCGCTAAGCTCTTGATATTACCTGAATAAGTGAGCGCTGTAAAAAAACGTGCCTTGCTAAGGCAAAGACATTAATGAATACGAAGACAAAGTTTCCATTCTGTTTTTTTTTTAATTGTAACATTTTTCAATTTTGATACTGACAACTTTTTGTACAACAAAAAAATGTATTTTGCAAAAATGTATTTTGACATCATAAGAATTTGAAATACAAAATACTTCATTGTTAGGTATTTAAAATACAAAATACATTAGAAGGTGGTATTTCAAATACAAAATACGTATTTGTATTTCAAATACGTATTTGAAATACTGCCCAGCCCTGACCCTAAGGTTCTTAAGTTGCCTCTTTGAGGTAATTTCATGTTGACCCACTCGAATGACTACGGTTACTTACTTATTAGTATTGCTTCCGTCTTGTGTTTCACTGGTTGGAGCCCGGCTGCATCCAACCAACCTCTAATTTTGTTTACGGCTTCGTTGACACGCAACTCTACTTCCCTGATGTTGCGTGCTGTTGCAATTTCAGCAATGTTATCCGCGAAACCGACTATGATGCATTCCTGCGGTATATCGAACGTCAAAGCATCATTGTACATGATATTCCATAGTAATGGACCCAGTATTGATTCTTGTGGAACCCCTGCTGTTAGAGTGTGTATCTTCTGGCCTACCTCAGTATTTTATAACAACTCTCTGTCCAAAAGTAGTCAGCGATAATGTCTGCCAGGTAGGATAGCATTCCTAGGCTCGCCAGTTTAGCCATTATTTGGTCCCACCGTGCTAAATGAAATGCATTTTTAATATACAAGGTGACTAGTGCGCAATACTTCCTTTCCATACCTTTGCCATTCGCCGCTCCTTTGGCCATCGATGTTACAAGTTTAATTGCGTCCACCGTGGACCTTGCCTTACGAAAGCCGAACTGCTGGTCGGATAACCTATTTTCTTCCTCCACTGTTGTATGTATGTATGTATGTATGTATGTATGTATGTATGTATCTATGTATGTATGTATGTATGTATGCATGTATGTATGTATGTATGTATGTATGTATTTATGTATGTATGTATGTATGTATGTATGTATGTATGTATGTATGTATGTATGTATGTATGTATGTATGTATGTATTTATGTATGTATGTATGTATGTATGTATGTATGTATGTATTTATGTATGTATGTATGTATGTATGTATGTATGTATGTATGTATGTATGTATGTATGTATGTATGTATGTATTTATTTATGTATGTATGTATGTATGTATGTATGTATGTATGTATGTATGTATTTATGTATGTCTGTATGTATGTATTTACATACATCAGCAAGCATACGTTTGCATGTATGTACATGTTTACTAATGATTTATTTTATTTATTATTAGTGTTATGCCAAAGAATATGAATATATGTATGTATGTACATATACCTATGTAGATAGTGCTCGTCATACAAAAACGTAATTTGTTTGCAAGATCACTTTATGATGCGGAAGGAAACATAGAAAAATCAGTTTAATTTTAATATTTTAAGTACGAAATCATTCAGCTAGATCATAGTAATCAGTGTGAAGGGTATATTAGTTTCGGTACAGCCGAAAAAGCTACTTGTTATTTATAAATTAAAATACTGGTTTTATTTCAAGTTCCGAACTAATAATAAAAAGAGTCGTTATACAAAAGTTTTAATGGCTTGCCTTTAAATTTGATTCCGACTAGAGAACGGAATGAATGATTTCGTTTTAATTGACTATTTAAATATTCAATGCTATTGCATTGCTTTTATTCAACAACAGTTACTATTGCTATTGCAGTACAACCATTTATTTTTTTATGATGATTGCATTTTATGTGAGTTCACAACAACGCATTAATTTTTTGTGAATGCATTCACAAATAAATATGTACATAATATAAACTATTTTAGTCTTTTTTGCAAAAAAAAAATGCACATTAAAGGCTGGTACTCTGTTTGGTTTACCGAAAAAGTTGAGAAAAAGTTAGTTATTTCGTCTAAAAATTTGACAGGCAACATTTTTATATAGCACCTTAAAATATGCTAGATTAATCTCCGTGAAGATAACATACTTTTTTTTTTTTTTTTTTTTTTTTTCATATATTTATTATTGAATCTTCGCCTGTGGCGAACTAACAATAAGTGTTCAAATCTTAAAACTAGGTAGTTAATATAAGTCCAGCCAGTGCCAGACTAAAATTTAAGTTCTCATATTAATTATCAAGCTTCATATAAGCGCAATAGTATCCCTCCTTTTCAGGCGGGTGTGCCCACTATGTTGCAGGATGTTTCGGGCGAGCGGATTTGGGTGAGCTTCCAGCTTATTTAAATACTTGTCCACATAGTTCAGGATTTCGCATTTAACCAGTGGAACTTGTAGATCCTTGTGGATGTTGCTGTTTTTAACATACCAAGGAGCACCAGTTATCATTCTTAGGATTTTGTTTTGCCTGCGTTGAATTTTTTCTATGTTGGATGCGGAAGCAGTGCCCCATAATTGTATACCGTAGCACCAAATTGGTTTCAAAATCGATTTGTAGAGTAGAAGTTTACAATCAAGACGAAGCACAGAGTTTCTGCCGATTAGCCAATGAATTTGTGTAGCTTTAAGTTTCATTTGCGTCAACTTCGCCTCTATATGAGGCTTCCATGTGAGGCGGCGGTCTAGGTGAATACCAAGATATTTTGTCTCGGTTTGTTGAGGCACCCTATGGTTGTTAATAAGAATTGGAGAGCACGTTTCTTTGCGTAAAGTAAAAGTTACGTGGGTACATTTTTGTTCATTTATTTTTATTCCCCATAACTTTGCCCATTTTTCAACTTGGGTTACGTGTTGCTGCAATTGGTTTGAAGCCTCTTTAGGGTCTTTATGAATACTAAGAAAAGCAGTATCATCAGTAAATGTCGACGTGTGTGTAAAACTATTGGTTGGCATATCTGCTGTGTAAAGCAAGTACAGAACTGGACCTAGTATACTCCCTTGAGGTACACCAGCCCCTATTGTTTGAGAAGAACTTATTTGGTTTCCCTCTTTGATTTTAAACTGTCGACCGGTTATGTACTTTTCTAGTAGGTTGAAAATATTAGCTGGAAGGTTTAGCTTTAGTTTGTTTAACAGGCCTTCGTGCCATACTTTATCGAAAGCTTGAGAGACATCTATAAAAAGCGCGGAGAAGTACTTTTTTTCCTCAAAAGTTTTTCTTATAACCTGCACCAGTCTGTGAGTTTGTTCTATTGTGCTATGTTGACTTCTAAAGCCAAATTGGTGATCTGGAATGCAGTTGTTTTCATTCAGGATCGGAGTAAGCTTGTTTTTAAGCAGCTTTTCAAACAGTTTTGACAAAGTTGGTAACAAACTTATAGGCCTATAAGACTCCACCTTAGAAGGATCCTTACCAGGCTTAGGAATCATCTTAACTAAGGCGACTTTCCATATTGGTGGAAAATGTTCAAGCCGTATTATGGCATTAAAAATAAAAAGAATTATTCTTTTTGCTGTAAAAGGTAGCTCAATGAGCATTTTGTTGCTTATTTTATCAACGCCAGGAGCTTTTTTATCATTAAGGTTAGAAATAGCTTCTACCACATCTGAATATCGGAAACGTATTTCTATAGGACGTCTAGAAACAACAGGCGGTAATTCCCTCACGTCAGTGCATGTATTAGGAGTGAACACGTTTCTTAAATGGCTTGCGAGCAGATCGCATTTTTCTTCATCATTTCTAGCCCAGGATCCTCTTTGATTGCGCAGTGGTGGTTTTGCGATTACGGGTCTTTTGAGACGACTGGCTGATCGCCATAGAGAATAATTTGTTTGAGGGGTTGCGTCTAGACCTTCCAAATACTTCTTAATTGATGCAATTCTGTGTACCTCCAGCAAGTTTTTTAAGCGATTTGTACACTCTTTTAGCTTCGTTTTAAGTTGGGGCGATCTATGCTGTTGCCATTCTCTTCGCGCTCTCCTTTTTTCAGATAAAAGCTCCTCAACATCGACAGAAAAAATTTTGTTGTATTTGACCTGACGGTATGTTGAAGAAGCATGTTCAACGGCTTCTTTAATGTTTTCATTTAGGATATTTAGGCAATCATCGATTTCTTGGGGAGTTTTTAGTGGTATGTGTTCCGAGCAGTGAGAGCTGATATATTTTTTATATTTTAACCAATTTACTCTTTTTGATAAGAAAAAATCACTAGTTGCTATTTGGTGAGGACTGCAAATAGTGATAATTGTGGGTGAGTGGTCAGAAGATAAATCCAAGGAGGCTACAGCCTCAATAAGGTCCGGGGATATACCTTTTGCCACGCCAAAATCTATTACGTCTGGAATTTTATTATTGTCCGTTGGCCAATAGGTTGGATGTCCAGTTGAAATAACGAAAAGTCCTACTTCCGACACTGAGTCATACAAGACACGACCTCTGGGACTAATTAGGCGGGAGCCCCAGTATGTGTGATTAGCGTTATAGTCTCCAGCAGCTATGAAGCAGGGACCTAATGATTTGTAGAAACTGTTGTACTGATCCTTCGTTATGGAGAATCTGGGTGGACAGTAAACTGATGAAATAACAAGGTTATGGAAAAATTCATCAATGCAGATGTTCGTAGCTTGGATATAACATTCCGAGAGGCCACCCAACTATTGGTGTTTAATTCTTGATTTGATCAGAATAGCCGAGCCACCACATGATCTATCCCTAGGATCCTTTGAATCGTAAAAAGAATAACCACTAATTTTAAAAGTGCTTCTAGATGTCATATGAGTCTCAGAAATACACATAACATCGATTTTTTGATTCATCAAGAAATATTCGAGCTCGTTTTTGTGTTGGCGGATGCCGTTTGCGTTCCAGAAACAAACCCTGAGGCAGTTCATGGTCTTTTAAGCATAGCCTGCAGAAAAGCAGACTGCATTTTTTGCATTTCTTGCATCATGTTGGCCATTTGCGCCATAATCTGAGTAAATTGTGTGACCATATTGTCAATTACGGCTTCCAGGCGGCTAAAATTAGGCCCGGTTGGTTCGCTAGTTGGCACTTCTTGTTGTGTTGTAGGCTGGGTAGACTTACGTGAATTAGGCTGGTTAGACTTTAATGCGGCGGCGTAAGAAACTTGATTTGTAGTTGGTTGTGCCAATGGAGCCATATTTGTAGTTGGTATATTTAAAGGCTGGGGAGGGGCAGGAACTATTTTCGGCTTAGTTGATCGCTTAACTGAATTAAAAACAGGACAACCTCTATAGTTGGCAGTGTGGTTTCCCCCGCAGTTGCTGCATTTCTTTATCCTAGGATCATCTTTTGGCTTGTCGCACTTGGTCGTATCGTGCAGATCCCCACACACAACACAAACAGTAGGCAACTTACAATAAGTTTTAGTGTGGCCATATTCCTGGCAGTTTAAGCACTGTACGGGCCCAGATCGCTTATGTGGCACTTCCACAGTGACTCGTCGGTGCATAATATATTTTAAATCGTAGATGGGGTGAGTTTCACTTTTTTTCAATTTGATATCACCAGGCTCAAGCTCCACTCGGAATAATGGTTGGGGGTGTTTTTCCCTATTTCTCATATTCGATACCGTCCTAACCATGAACCCTTTGTTTAGCAAACTGGTCTTGATCTCTTCTGGGTCAACGTTAAAATCAATGCCTTTAATAACTACCTGAAGGCCTTTTGCGGTCTTGAGTTGGTAGGTATAGAAGTTTTTTCTGAGTTTTTCGAGCTCCGAAACCGTGGCGCGGTAGGCGTTTTCATGGTTCACTTGAATTTTTGTCTCAAATATGTTACCGCGTTTAACGTTTGAAACATAAAAGTTATTTTCCCCAATCAAACCGACTAAAAACTTGACGAGATCATTTGAGTTTTTTTCCCTCAAATAAATATGAGGTGGCTTAAAGGACTTTTTTTCACTAACAGGGGCCTCATTATCCTCTTGCAAAATTGCAAAACGATTTTGCGATGAGGTTGGCCTTTCATCGTCTTTTAAAATTTTTGCAGGTTGAGATGCTTCTGCCGATTTAGGGCTCCTTCCCCTTTTAAGAACTGTTACGTACCTGTCCATCCCTACCTGGATCTTAGGAGCACACGCAGAAATTGGGCCTGTAGCGCCTTTAGCAGCTGTTGGTGCGACACCAGAACTTGATAAAGAAGACCGCGATGAAGATGGCACCTCAGTATTTTTTTTATAATTTTTAAACAGAGATTGGGCTAAATTTGTCCCTTGTTCAGTACATTTATTCAAATTAGGCACACTTGCACTTAAATTATTTGTATTTGTTTTCGGTTTTGCACTTAAATAGTTTCTATTATATTCAGGGTCTCTAATGTTTTCATTGCTAACGCTTGCTGAGCTTAACACAATGTAAGCATTTCGGCTATTAGGCCCACTGTCACAACGATTACTGTTTCTCATTAACCGTTTGGTTTTTTTTGTTTTGTTTAGTTTGTTTTTATTTTCGATTCTCACTTATGTCTTGTAGGTATGTATATTAACAATTTTTTTTTTGTAACTTATTACAAATATCACCTATTACAAATATACACTCGCGTAGACACGTCCGTACACTACGAGATTAAGAGAGCAACTGATACTTTTTTTTGGCAAACTTTTTGATTCGTTCAATTTTTCGGAGTACGCATTAGGTATTCTCTCGGAATAATAAATTGGTGCGGCCAAGCTTATACACACGCTTTTTCCATAGAAAATATGTGTTTTTAATATGGCAGCATCAAAAATTTTCATGGGAGAGGATTTTTGCCTTTAACAAACTTTTTTAGCATATTAACAAACTTTTTGATGCATATGTAGATTTTATATAATTTTTTGAATTTTACCTAATATTTGATAAAAAAAAAAAACAATTTAAAATAAAATAAGAATATGTATAGGGTTTGTTGTTGGTTAAGTTTGTCTATATGCATTTCGTTGGTTCTTACACCAACTCATCAGTAGACTTCAACCCAAATTCTTAAAAAACTCATGAATATTTTGTGTCTTTATATAATAACCTCATTAAACAAAATGAGAATTACTATAAGCAACCAAAACGTTCAAGTTTTTTTAAGAATCCAACAAACCAATATTCGGTATTCGCTTGTTTTGAATAACCATTGGTTATTACTAAATGTATTAAGGGGCTACCGAAAACAAAACCTTGTTGTTAAACAACATTTTTCAAAATATTTTTTAGGATTTAATCCCAATTTTCAAAACAAGCGAATAGCGAATATTGGTTTGTTGGATTCTTAAAAAAACTTGAACGTTTTGGTTGCTTATAGTAATTCTCATTTTGTTTAATGAAGTTATTATATAATGACACAAAATATTCATGAGTTTTTTAAGAATTTGGGTTGAAGTCTACTGATGAGTAGGTGTAAGAACCAACGAAATGCATAAAGACAAACTTAACCAACAACAAACCCTATAAATATTCTTATTTTATTTTAAATTGTTTTTTTTTATCAAATATTAGGTAAAATTCAAAAAATTATATAAAATCTACATATGCATCAAAAAGTTTGTTAATATGCTAAAAAAGTTTGTTAAAGGCAAAAATCCTCTAATAAACAAGAAAATTGGGATTAAATCCTAAATAATATTTTGAAAAATGTTCTAAAATACGAATAAAATTTCATATTGAATTACTAAATTAGGACTAAATTTACATACGATTCATACATACACCCTATTTCAATGTAATATTTTGCTTCCTGGGTCCAAACAGAGACATGTGCCTAAAATCTGAAACCAGAATCTTATAAAGGAAGGAACTGGCTATATTCCCTCATACCCACTTTTCCCAGGAATAGTTACGTTTCGAACAACTTTTTCGAAAAACTATTTCCAACAAAGTTACTATTAAACTTGTTCGACCCACTGGGTCCAAACAAAAACATGTGCCAAAAATCTGAGACCGGGGTCTTATAGAAAGGAGCACTGGCTGTATTCTCCCATACCCACTTTTCCCAGGAATAGTTATGTTTCGAACAACTTTTTCGAAAAACTATTTCCAACAAAGTTACTTTTAAACTTGTTCGACCCACTGGGTCCAAACAAAAACATGTGCCAAAAATCTGAAGCCGGGGTCTTATAGAAAGAAGTACTGGCTATATTCCCTCATACCCACTTTTCCCAGGAATAGTTATGTTTCGGACAACTTTTTCGAAAAGTAAATCAGCTGTGCTCGTAACACCACCTGGCAGTGTGACCAGATTTTCAAGTAAAGTTCAAGCTAAAGCACGTTTTAAAAACAACTAAAAAGAGCTAAAAACAAAAACTTAGAGCCAAGCTGATTTACTTAAAAGTGGCCATGCCGCAATAATGTATTTCACCATGAAAGTGACTTTATTGTAAATATTTTTTCGAAAAAGTTGTTCGAAACATAACTATTCCTGGGAAAAGTGGGTATGAGGGAATATAGCCAATACCTTCTTCTATAAGACCCCGGTCTCAGATTTTTGGCACATGTTTTTGTTTGGACCCAGTGGGTCGAACAAGTTTAAAAGTAACTTTGTTGGAAATAGTTTTTCGAAAAAGTTGTTCGAAACATAACTATTCCTGGGAAAAGTGGGTATGAGGGAATATAGCCAGTACCTTCCTCTATAAGACCCTGGTCTCAGATTTTTGGCACATGTTTTTGTTTGGACCCAGTGGGTCGAAAAAGTTTAAAAGTAACTTTGTTGGAAATAGTTTTTCGAAAAAGTTGTTCCTGGGAAAAGTGGGTACGAGGGAATATAGCCAGTGGGTCGAACAAGTTTAAAAGTAACTTTGTTGGAAATAGTTTTTCGAAAAAGTTGTTCGAAACATAACTATTCCTGGGAAAAGTGGGTATGAGGGAATATAGCCAGTACCTTCCTCTATAAGACCCCGGTCTCAGATTTTTGGCACATGTTTTTGTTTGGACCCAGTGGGTCGAACAAATTTAAAAGTAACTTTGTTGGAAATAGTTTTTCGAAAAAGTTGTTCGAAACATAACTATTCCTGGGAAAAGTGGGTATGAGGAAATATAGCCAGTACTTCTCTCTATAAGACCCAGGTCTCCGGTTTTTGGCACATGTTTTTGTTTGGACTCAGTGGGTCGAACAAGTTTAAAAGTAACTTTGTTGGAAATAGTTTTTCGAAAAAGTTGTTCGAAACATAACTATTTCTGGGAAAAGTGGGTATGAGGGAATATAGCCAGTGCTTCTTTCTATAAGACCCCGGTCTCAGATTTTTGGCACATGTTTTTGTTTGGACCCAGTGGGTCGAACAAGTTTAAAAGTAACTTTGTTGGAAATAGTTTTTCGAAAAAGTTGTTCAAAACATAACTATTCCTGGAAAAAGTCGGTATGAGGGAATAAAGCCAATACTTCCCTCTATAAGACCCCGGTCTCAGATTTTTGGCACATGTTTTGGTTTGGACCCAGTGGGTCGAACAAGTTTTAAAGTAACTTTGTTGGAAATAGTTTTTTTAAAAAGTTGCTCAAACATAACAATTCCTGGGAAAAGTAAGTATGAGGGAATATAACCAGTACCTTCCTTTATAAGATTCTGGTTTCAGATTTTAGGCACATGTCTCTGTTTGGACCCAGGAAGCAAAATATTACATTGAAATAGGGTGTATGTATGAATATGTATGAATCGTATGTAAATTTAGTCCTAATTTAGTAATTCAATATGAAATTTATATTCTTATTATATTTTAAATTGTTTTTTTTATCAAATATTAGGTAAAATTCAAAAAATTATATAAAATCTACATATGCATCAAAAAGTTTGTTAAAGGCAAAAACCCTCTCCCATGAAAATTTTTGATGCTGCCATATTAAAAATGCACACTTTGCATAGTAAAAGCGTGTGTATAAGCTTGGCAGCATCAATTTAGCTAAATTTTTAGCGCCATTTTTAAATTGAGAGATTATCTAATGCGTACTCCGAAAAATTGAACGAACCAAAAAGTTTGCCAAAAAAGAAGTTTGTTATATTCTCGCACGCGCTAGATTATTAATATTACAAAAACAAAATGGGTAAACACTGAATTTGTTTCCTTGACAAATGTATTTGATGTATTTCTTTGCTCTTTGTACAACAATTTTTTAATAATTTTATAACAAGCATGTTAGTTAAAAAGTCAGGTTTTAATAGAGTTTTTGTTGTTTTGAACTTTATTTCATATTTTGTTTAAAGGAAAGTTATTATATATTTTTAATTTTAATATTATTTTTTTTTTATTTTTTTTATTTCATATTTTTTATTATTGGATCTTCGCCTTAGGCGAACTAACAATAAGTATTCAAATCTTAAAACTATTTATTTTTTATTAGACCAGCCAGTGCCAGACTAAAATTTAATTTCTCATAATAAAATTAATTAATTCAGTAGTTTCATCTTAGTGCAATAGTATCCCTTCTTTTCAGACGAGTGTGTCCACTATGTTGCAAAATGTTTCGAGCGAGCGGATTTCTATGTGCTTCCAGCTTGTTTAAATACTTGTCCACATAGTTCAGGATTTCGCATTTAACTAGTGGAACTTGTAGATCTTTGTGGATGTTGTTGTTTTTAACGTACCAAGGAGCACTAGTAATCATTCTTAGGATTTTATTTTGACGGCGTTGAATTTTTTCAATGTTGGAGGCGGAAGCAGTGCCCTATAATTGTATCCCGTAGCACCAAGTTGGTCTTAAAACTGAGTTGTATAGTAAAAGTTTGCAATCAAGACGTAGCACAGAGTTTCTACCGATTAGCCAGTGGATTTGGGCCGTTTTAAGTTTCATCTGTGTCAACTTTGCATCTATATGTGACTTCCATGTGAGGCGGCGATCCAGCTGAATGCCAAGATATTTCGTCTCAATTCGTTGAGGCACTGTATGGTTGTTAATAAGAATTGGGGGGCACGTTTCTTTGCGTAACGTAAGAGTAACGTGGGTGCATTTTTGTTCATTTATTTTTATTCCCCACAACTTTGCCCATTTTTCTACTTGGGTTGCGTGATGTTGAAGTTGTTTTGAGGCTTCTTTAGGGTATTTATGAATGCTGAGAAAGGCGGTATCATCAGCAAATGTCGACGTATGAGTAAGATTGTTTGTGGGCATATCTGCAGTGTAAAGAAAGTACAGAATTGGACCTAGTATACTCCCTTGAGGTACACCAGCCCCTATTGGTTGAAAAGAACTTGTTTGGTTTCCCTCTTTAATCATAAATTGTCGGCCGGTTATGTATTTTTCTAATAGGTTTAAAATATTAGATGGAAGGTTGAGCTTTAATTTGTTTAACAGGCCTTCATGCCATACTTTGTCGAACGCTTGAGAGACATCTATAAATAGCGCGGAGCAGTATTTCTTTTCCTCAAAGGCCTTTCTTATAACCTGTACCAATCTGTGGGTTTGTTCGATGGTACTGTGTTGATTTCTAATTCCAAATTGGTGATCTTGAATGCAGTTGTCGGAGTCAGCTTGTTTTTAAGCAATTTCTCAAACAATTTGGACATAGTTGGCTACAGACTTATAGGCCTGTAAGACTCCACCTTCGAAGGATCATTTCCTGGCTTAGGAATCATCTTTACCTAGGCAATTTTCCATACTGGCGGGAAATGTTCGAGCCGTAATATGGCTTTAAAAATAAAAAGAATTATTCTTTTTGCTGTGCAAGGCAGCTCTAAAAACATATTGTTGCTGATTTCATCACAGCCAGGAGCTTTTTTAGCATTTAAATTATTAATAGCCTCTAAGACATCTGACAACTGAAAACGTATTTCCATAGGACATCTAGCAACAACAGGCGGTAGTTTACTCATGTCAGTGCATGTATTTAGAGTGAAGACATTTGTTAAATGACTTGCGAGCAGATCACATTTTTCTTCATCACTTCTTGCCCAGGATCCTCTCGGATTACGTAGTGGTGGTTGCGCGATAACGGGTCTTTTAAGATATTTGGCCGATCGCCATAGTGAATAATTAGTCTGAGAAGTCGACTCTAGACCTTCGAGGTGTTCCTTAAGAGATGTCAATCGGTGAACTTCTAGCAAATTTTTCAGTTGGTTAGTATATTCCTTCAACTTGGCTTTAAGTTGAGGTGATCTGTGCTTTTGCCATTCCCTTCGGGCTCTTCTTTTTTCAGATAAAAGCTGTTGCACATCGGCTGAAAAAATGTTGTTGTATTTTGTCTGACGATAGTAGGAAGAAGCATGATCAACGGCTTTTTTTATGTTCTCATTAAGGCTGCAATCATCGATGTTTTCGGGAGTTTTTAGCGGCTGTTTTTCCGAGCAGCGGGTGCTGACAAATTTTTTGTATTTTAACCAATTAACTCTTTCAAATGAAAAAATATCACTTGTTGGTAATTGATGAGGACTTAAAAAAATAGTGATTATAGTGGGAGAATGGTCTGAAGATAAATTCAACGAGGCTTGAGCTTCGGTAAGTTCCGGGGATATACCTTTTGTTACGCCAAAATCAATAACGTCTGGAATTTTATTGTGATCAGTTGGCCAATACGTCCGTTGTCCAGATGAAATAACGTTAAGTCCAATTTCCCATGTCCCATTTAAATTGATAAAATTTAAAGCGGACCATAGATTATTGTATGCTTTAGTTGCTAGAAAATTTGTTCTTTTATACCCTTCTCATAAGTGATAAGGTTATTTTATATATAAGTTTGTAATCCCGTTTGCAATTTCTTTCTTATCCATTTCGGACCCCAAAAGGTATATATATTCTGGATCCTTATAGAAGCCGATTTAGCGATGTCCGTCTGTCCGTGTTATGGTTGAAATCAACTTTCTGAAGCCCCCCGATGTCAACTAGCTCTGTAAGTAATATCAAACTATCAGAAATAGTCGCGAGAAAATCGGTACTAAAAACTCAGCGAAATCGCCCGATAAATAAGCAAAAAACAAAGATTACCCCCTGTTTTAAGTCCAAAACAACAACAAAGAACATACTTATGTATATAATAATAAAATAACAACAAAAAACGAAAAACAGAATCAGTCATGTTGATATTAGAGATGGGCGATATTTTTGTACCTGTAATTTTATACCTGTGACTTGCAAACCACTGGTAACGAGACTGACATAAACTGTGAAGTAACTGCTACTGTTACTTTTAATTCATTGTGTTACTTAAATAACATTTTGACATGTAACGACAGTGACATAAACCGTGAAGTAACTGTTTCTACTATAGTGTTACTTTTAATTTATTATGTTACTCAAAGTAACATTTTTAAATATTGTGTAGCAACTCTTAAAGCCTTTTTACACTTACGCAGGAAAGCATGAAATATGTTAAAAATGTAAAGCTTGCGTTTACATTTGTAACATCTTTTATCTTTCATCCGTCAATTTTTACTGTATTTAAGACGCCAAGTGATAAGAGATAAAATAATGAAAAAAATTTTTTAACAGAATTTTTATTTCCAAAATTATTGAAAACTAAATAAAATAAATTAAAAAAAATTGTATGCAAACGTTTTCTACCTTTGCGAAATTTACAAAATGCACGCATGTTGTGTGTATGTATATTCCCATTGGCCCTTCACACATTAGAGTAATTCCGCCAGAACAAAATGACAAAGTGATGGCAAAAGAGGTGAAGAGTATGGTTATTAGTTGGCGTAATTTATCAACCAACCTCAACCCCGCACAAGCAGCACAAAACCAATACATACACATTTGAAAAACAACAGTCAAACGTCGAATGAATAAAAAAAACACTAATACACACACACAAGCTTTATACACGTATACATTTTGTGCCAGAACAATTAGTCCAGTGTGTTAGGAAGAGAACAAAAATTGTTCGCTTAAATCTTACTCTAATGTGTGATGGGCCATTTGTATTAACAAAACATATGCACACACACACACATGTAGTTCTAATTGTTTACAAGACGTAATTAAATGAGATGACGTTAAGAAAGCAAATCAATACTTTTTTCATCTCCGTGAAGATAACATACTTTTTTTTTGGCAAACTTTTTGGTTCGTTCACTTTTTCGGAGTACGCATTAGGTATTCTCTCGGAATAATAAATTGGTGCGGCCAAGCTTATACACACGCTTTTTCCATAGAAAATATGTGTTTTTAATATGGCAGCATCAAAAATTTTCATGGGAGAGGATTTTTGCCTTTAACAAACTTTTTTAGCATATTAACAAACTTTTTGATGCATATGTAGATTTTATATAATTTTTTGAATTTTACCTAATATTTGATAAAAAAACAAGTAAGAGCGCTATATTCGGCTGTGCCGAATCTTATATACCCTTCACATTGGTCTTTAAATATACCCAGCCGAGTAATTTTGTACTGCAAATAATATAATAAAAAACCTTGTGCGAGTTTTAAAGCCCATAGAAAAAATAACAAAATTTTAACGTTCGTATGAATAATAGAAATAGATGAAGAAGATTTGAGGTCGAGAGTTTTTAAAGTTTTCGACATTATTCATATTTAAAGGTTAATAAAACTAAAAAATGCAATTACTTTTTGTAGAACATTTCATTTCGATATCTGTTATAGTTTCCGAGATATAGCTTATCGAATATTTTATAATAATTGTCGATTTGTATGGGAGCTACCCCTTTTTTTGCCCCCACCCAAAAAATTTTTTCTTTAAGGCGTAGCCCTTAGCGTGCAATTACTTTTTGTAGAACATTTCATTTCGATATCTGTTATAGTTTCCGAGATATAGCTTATAGAATATTTGATAATAATTGTCGATTTGTATGGGAGCTACCCCTTTTTTTGCCCCCAACCAAAAAATTTTTTCTTTAAGGCGTAGACCTTAGCGTGCAATTACTTTTTGTGGAACATTTCATTTCGATATCTATTATAGTTTCCGAGATATAGCTTATAGAATATTTTATAATAATTGTCGATTTGTATGGGAGCTACCCCTTTTTTTGCCCCCACTCGAAAAATTTTTTCTTTAAAGCGTAGGCATTCTCGCCTAATTACTTTTTGTAAAACATTTCATTTCGATATCTGTTATAGTTTCCGAGATATAGCTTATCGAATATTTTATAATAATTGTCGATTTGTATGGGAGCTACCCCTTTTTTTGCCCCCACTCGAAAAATTTTTTTCTTAAGGGCGTAGCCCTTAGCGTGCAATTACTTTTTGTAGAACATTCAATTTCGATATCTGTTATAGTTTCCGAGATATAGCGTATCGAATATTTGATAATAATTATTAATTTGTATGGGAGCTACCCCTTTTTTTGCCCCCACTCAAAAAATTTTTTCTCTAAAGCGTAGGCTTTCTTGCCCAATTACTTTTTGTAAAACATTTCATTTCGATATCTGTTATAGTTTCCGAGATATAGCGTATCGAATATTTTATAATAATTGTCGATTTGTATGGGAGCTACCCCTTTTTTTGCCCCCACCCAAAAAATTTTTTCTCTAAGGCGTAGCCCTTAGCGTGCAATTACTTTTTGTAGAACATTTCATATCGATATCTGTTATAGTTTCCGAGATATAGCGTATCGAATATTTGATAATAATTGTCGATTTGTATGGGAGCTACCCCTTTTTTTGCCCCCACCCAAAAAATTTTTTCTTTAAGGCGTATCCCTTAGCGTGCAATTACTTTTTGTAGAACATTTCATATCGATATCTGTTATAGTTTCCGAGATATAGCGTATCGAATATTTGATAATAATTGTCGATTTGTATGGGAGCTACCCCTTTTTTTGCCCCCACCCAAAAAATTTTTTCTTTAAGGCGTATCCCTTAGCGTGCAATTACTTTTTGTAGAACATTTCATTTCGATATCTATTATAGTTTCCGAGATATAGCTTATAGAATATTTTATAATAATTGTCGATTTGTATGGGAGCTACCCCTTTTTTTGCCCCCACTCGAAAAATTTTTTCTTTAAAGCGTAGGCATTCTCGCCCAATTACTTTTTGTAGAATATTTCATTTCAATATCTGTTATAGTTTCCGAGATATAGCGTATCGAATATTTGATAATAATTGTCGATTTGTATGGGAGCTACCCCTTTTTTTGCCCCCACCCAAAAAATTTTTTCTCTAAGGCGTAGCCCTTAGCGTGCAATTACTTTTTGTAGAACATTTCATATCGATATCTGTTATAGTTTCCGAGATATAGCGTATCGAATATTTGATAATAATTGTCGATTTGTATGGGAGCTACCCCTTTTTTTGCCCCCACCCAAAAAATTTTTTCTTTAAGGCGTATCCCTTAGCGTGCAATTACTTTTTGTAGAACATTTCATTTCGATATCTGTTATAGTTTCCGAGATATAGCGTATCGAATATTTGATAATAATTGTCGATTTGTATGGGAGCTACCCCTTTTTTTGCCCCCACCCAAAAAATTTTTTCTTTAAGGCGTATCCCTTAGCGTGCAATTACTTTTTGTAGAACATTTCATTTCGATATCTGTTATAGTTTCCGAGATATAGCGTATCGAATGTTTGATAATAATTGTCGATTTGTATGGGAGCTACACCTTTTTTTGCCCCCACCCAAAAAATTTTTTCTTTAAGGCGTATCCCTTAGCGTGCAATTACTTTTTGTAGAACATTTCATTTCGATATCTGTTATAGTTTCCGAGATATAGCGTATCGAATATTTGATAATAATTGTCGATTTGTATGGGAGCTACCCCTTTTTTTGCCCCCACCCAAAAAATTTTTTCCTTAAGGCGTAGCCCTTAGCGTGCAATTACTTTTTGTGGAACATTTTAAGTCGATAGCTGTTATAGTTTACGAGATATAGCGCATAACATATTTCACCAAATTTGTGCAATTGTAGAAAAAATACCCCTTCCCCTGGTCCTATCTGAAAAATTTTTTTCCATTATTTAGGTCCCTTCTTAAGGAGTATCCGTGCCAAGTTTTGTGGCAAGAGTGACTATACTTACTGAGATATATAGGGATATATGCACGGATTTTGTCCTAAAAAAAATGGGTTACTCTGGGTTTTCGCTTATATCTCGGTCAATAGTGAACCGATTTTGCTGATTTTAAATAGCGATTGTTAGCGGGATATTTGTAATCGTTTGACACCATTTACTGATCTGTATCTTTTTATCTGACTCCGGAAACTTGATTTCAACAGACGGACAGACGGACAGACAGACAGACAGACAGACAGACAGACGGACAGACGGACAGACGGACAGACGGACATGGCTATTTCAACTTCCCTATCTATAAGGATCCAGAATATATATACTTTATGGGGTCGCAAATGAATAATAAAGAAATTACAAACGGAATGACAAAGTGATATATACCCTATCACTATGTGAAGGGTATAAAAACAATTTAAAATAAAATAAGAATATAAATTTCATATTGAATTACTAAATTAGGATTAACTTTACATACGATTCATACATATTCATACATATACCCTATTTCAATGTAATATTTTGCTTCCTGGGTCCAAACAGAGACATGTGCCAAAAATCTGAGACCGGGGTCTTATAGAGGAAGGTACTGGCTATATTCCCTCATACCCACTTTTCCCAGGAATAGTTATGTTTCGAACAACTTTTTCGAAAAACTATTTCCAACAAAGTTACTTTTAAACTTGTTCGACCCACTGGGTCCAAACAAAAACATGTGCCATAAATCTGAGACCGGAGTCTTATAGAGGAAGGTACTGGCTATATTCCCTCATACCCACTTTTCCCAGGAATAGTTATGTTTTGAACAACTTTTTTGAAAAACTATTTCCAACAAAGTTACTTTTAGACTTGTTCGACCCACTGGGTCCAAACAAAAACATAAGCCAAAAATCTGAGACCGGGGTCTAATAGAGGAAGGTACTGGCTATATTCCCTCATACCCACTTTTCCCAGGAATAGTTATGTTTCGAACAACTTTTTCGAAAAACTATTTCCAACAAAGTTACTTTTAAACTTGTTCGACCCACTGGGTCCAAACAAAAGCATGTGCCAAAAATCTGAGACCGGGGTCTAATAGAGGAAGGTACTGGCTATATTCCCTCATACCCACTTTTCCCAGGAATAGTAATGTTTCGAACAACTTTTTCGAAAAACTATTTCCAACAAAGTTACTTTTAAACTTGTTCGACCCACTGGGTCCAAACAAAAATATGTGTCAAAAATCTGAGACCGGGATCTTATAGAGGAAGATACTGACTATATTCGCTCATACCCACTTTTCCCAGGAATAGTTATGTTTCGAACAACTTTTTCGAAAAACTATTTCCAACAGAGTTACTTTTAAACTTGTTCGACCCACTGGGTCCAAACAAAAACATGTGCCAAAAATCTGAGACCGGAGTCTTATAGAGGAAGGTACTGGCTATATTCCCTCTTACCCACTTTTCCCAGGAATAGTTATGTTTCGAACAACTTTTTCGAAAACTATTTTCAACAAAGTTACTTTTAAACTTGTTCGACCCAC
Organism: Melanophora roralis; assembly: GCA_963583895.1. Lineage (NCBI taxonomy): Eukaryota > Metazoa > Arthropoda > Insecta > Diptera > Rhinophoridae > Melanophora > Melanophora roralis. The sequence goes on from OY757192.1 coordinate 7,926,850, forward strand.
TGGGTCCAAACAAAAACATGTGCCAAAAATCTGAGACCGGGGTCTTATAGAGGAAGGTACTGGCTATATTCCCTATGAAATGCATATAGACAAACTTAACCAACAACAAACCCTATAAATATATATTTAATAGTATTATTTATTTCATAATATACTTTTTTATCCTCCTAAACCAACAACAAACCCTATAAATAAACGTATGTTCTGGCAAATTTTTCGCAACTTCCAGGTCAAAATTTTTATGTTGCTAATGCTCGAGGGAATGTTGAAGAAAAGTTTAGGACCCAAAAGCAGACAAAATTTTCCAAAAAGTTCTTGGTATGGCAAGCAATATGCAGCTGCGGCAAAAGGAGCCAAACATTTGTTACAACGGGCTCTATAAATACCGAAATTTACATCAAGGAATGTTTACAAAAAAGGCTTCTTCCGTTCATAAGAAATCATAAAGTATCCACTTATTTTTGGCCTGATTTGGCATCTTGTCACTGTGGTAAGAAAGCTCTTGAGTGGTACAAAAACAATAATGTGGTATTTGTACCAAGAGAGGCAAATCCTCCAAATTGCCCGGAGCTAAGGCCAGTGGAGAGATATTGGGCTCTTGTGAAAAGAGAACTGAAGAGCACAAAAAAGGTGTCCAAAAGTGTGATAGATTTCAAACGGAGGTGGACTACCAGTTCCAACAAAGTGACAGAAAGCACTTTAAAAACCTTAATAGAAGGGTTTCCGGAAAAGGTTCAAAATTTCATCACTAGTGATTAGAACTATAAATTTTTTTTTGTAATTTTAATAATAATTTCAGACTAATAAAAATAAAATCAAAACTGTTAGTTAAGTAGTTTTTTTTTTATTTACATTTATGTATGTTAAGATTTTTTCGATCTCACTCCTTATACAAGAAAATTGGGATTAAATCCTAAATAATATTTTAAAAGTGTTATTATCAAATATATTTTTGTGAATTTCCACTTATATTGTAGTATGCTTTTAAGTTAAAATTTTGTATCTAAATAAGATTTTGCTTTAATAATGATAATAATCTTAGACGGTTTCATTATATACATACATATAATTTTGACAAAATATATACATTTTCAAAATAAAATTAAAAAAATCTAAAATTTATAATAGGTATAAAAACTAAATTCTGATTTTAAAACTGCAAAATGTGGTGACATTGGTGGTACTTGCATTTGCCAACCCAATTACAATACTGTTATCAGTTTGAGGTGGTTAACTACTGTTATTACGTAAACTATGTAAAGCTTCATCAAACCCTTGCCTACGGCTTCTTGCGCAGAAGTTACTCCTGTTTACCTTGATAAATAAGACCAGGCTGTGGCGTTATTAATAAATGAAGTAATTTTTCCAAATCTGGGGTAGTATGTTTTGCTGTTTGAGTATTGGGTGATCTAATAACAAGTGGAGAGGGTGCTCTTACTTGGTTTCTTTTTCAAATGTTTTTTAAATCTTATTATTATTATTGCCACAGGTATTAATAGATTCTTTATTAGATTTAGCTGCTCACTGTCTTTCGAAGTTGGTAATGGCTTAGTTTTCATCGAAACAATATTGTTAGATCCAAAGTTTTTCATTCCATTCAGTGTGAAACTAAAAATGCATGTGTAGGTATATCAGACATATTAATATAAAATACACAAACTTTAATGCATGCAATATAATAAATTACCAGTTATTAACTCGCAGTAACGTTGTAAATTTTTTAATTATAAAATGAAAAACCCCAAAATGAAACAACGCGAACAAAATATTTTTTATGTATGTTCAGACAGAAATCAGTGCTGCCAGAAATTTTAAAAGTAGTGCCAAGCCGCACAGACACAGTTGGTGACCAGCGGAAACTAATGGAAGGTGCACATTATGCAACATGTTACGCTGCGGCCAAAATTTTTCGAAAAGGTGTTTGGATACATAACTATTCCAGAAAAAAGTGGGTATAAGGATATATAGGCAATAGCTTCCTCTATCGATCCCTGTTTTCAGATTTCAGGCACATGTCTTTGTTTGTACAGAGTGGATCAAACAAACTTTTGATTAAACTTGTTGGAAATAGTTTTTCGAAAAAGTTGTTCGAAACATAACTATTCCAGAAAAAAGTGGGTATAAGGATATATAGGTAATAGCTTTCTCTATCGATCCCTGTTTTCAGATTTCTGG